>OX377622.1:26586624-27097309 GCA_947397865.1 Polietes domitor | reverse complement strand
GGAAAACAGCATTCTTAGGTTGGATTTCTTATGATCTCGACCTTCATAGGAAGACATCATTCTTTGTTACTTCCTTATGTTCTCGACTTTAATAGGAAGACAACATTTTTAGGTTGACTTTCTTATGATCTCTACCTTCTTAGGAATACATTATTCTTAAGTTGATTTTCTTCTGATCTCGATCCTTATAGGAAGACAGCATTCTTAGGTTGTCTTTATTATGATTTGACTTTGACTTGACTTTAATAGGAAGACAGCATTCTTCTATCGACTTTCTTATGATCTCGACCTTTAGAGGATGACAGCCTTCTTAAGTTGACTTTCTTATGATCTCGACTTTCATAGGAAGGCAACATTATGAGATTGAGTTTCTTATGACATCGATCTTCATATGCAGACATCATTGTTAGGTCGACTTCCTTATGATGTCGTCCTTCATTGGAAGACATTATTCTTAGGTTAACTATATTATTATCTCGACATTCTTAGCAAGACAACATTACTAGTATGATTTTCTAATGATATTTCTTATGATTTCGACCATTATAGGAATACAGCATTCCTTGGTTGATTTTCTTTTAATATCAACCTTCATGGGAAGACAGCATTCCTAGATTGACTTTTTTACAATGTCAACCTTTAGAGGATGACAGCATTCTTAGGGTGACTTTCTTATGATTTCGACTTTCATAGGAAGACAGCATCCTTAAGTCGACTTTCTTATGATCTCGAACTTCATAAGAAGACAGTATTCTTAAGTTGACCTATTTTTGACATCAGCCATCATAGGAAGACAGTATTCTTAAATTGACTTTCTTATGACCTCAAAAAATTCTTAAGTTTACATTCATTTAGTCTCGACATTCATAGGAAGGAAGAATATGACGACATCTGTAAGAAGTCAAATTTCTGTGATAGGAAATGTAAGAGAAAAGGGTTTTCGTAGACATTCCACGTTCTTTGGGTAGCATAGGCATATACAACCTCCCTTCGAAGGTGATATTCATAAGCATACGACCTTAATTGGAAGGCGAATATCATATGTATATACGGACCTTCCTTAACATACGAAGTAGGAATAATACTTTTCTATTGTGTCCTTTATAAAAAGAAGACTTTAACAATATGACTTTCATGAGAAACCCGATATCTTAAAATCGCGGCTTTCCTAAGTAAGAAGTCAAACTTTGGTTGTCAACTTTCTTAGGAAATCGCTCTCCTAAAGTTGGCGACTACCTTAGCAAATCGATCGCCTAAAAAAGTCGTATTCCATTGGAAATCGTTCTTCTACAAATACGACTTCTTTCTTTCGTAAGAAGCCAACCTTTGGACTTTCTTTAGAAATCGACTTTATTAAGTCGTCCACAACCGTAGGAAATCTCTTTTCTTAATAAAACGACTTTTTATCGTATCCTTCATAAGAAGAAGACTTTCTAAAGACGAATTTCATGAGAAAACCAGACATATTAAAATCACGACTTTCCTGAGAAATTGCTTGTCTTCCTACTTTCATTGGAAATCAAACTTTGGTTGGCAACTTTCTTAGGAAATCAATCTCTTTAAGTCGGCGAAATCCTATTATGATCTTCTTAAGAAGGAGACGAATTTCGTGGAAAACTAGCCATCTAAAGATCACGGCATTCCTAAGCAAGCGCCCTACTGCTCTAAAGCTTCTACAAATACGCCTTTCTTCTTTCGTTACAAGTCGTTTGTTTGGCAAGCAAATCAACATCGTTAAGTCGGCGATTATTTTATGAAATAACGAGTCGATTTCGACGAAGAAGACGACTCACTGCTTTCCGTAGAAAGTCTACCTTTGGTTGGCGACTTTATTACGAAATCACCTTCCTTAAGAAGACGACTTCCTATTGCGATTCTTAAGACGAAGACATTAAGCAGACGACTTTCTTGGGAAAGCGACACAGCTTTCGTAAGAAATGCCTCTTCTACAAATAAGTCTGTCTACCTCCTTTCGCGGAAAGTCAACATTTATTGGCGATTTTTTATGAAATGGCCTTCCTTAAGAAGAGGACTTTTCATTGTGATCTTCTTAAGAAGAGGGCTTTTCATTGTGATCATCTTAAGAAGACGACTTTCATGGTGAAATCGATATATTAAGTCTCGGCTTTACTAAGAAATCGGTCTTCTACAAATATTTACGTCTTCCTGCTTTCGTAGGATGTCAACCCTCCTAAGGAAATGACTTTCTTATTAAACCAATCTGTTACAGAAGACAACTTTGCCAGGAAATCAACATTCTTTGGAATACCTCTATTTTAGGACATGTATCTCCTGCTTTCGTAGGAAGTCAACATTTGGTTGTCGACTTTCTTAGGAAATCTCCTCACTTAAGAAGACGACTTTCCATTGCGATCTTCTTAAGAGAAGGAGAAATTACGAAGACGATTTTTATGGTGAAATCAATATATTAAATATGATAAGACTATTAGGAAGGTTGACTACCTACAAAACAGTAGATGTATTTGTGGAAGACCGATTTCGTAGGAAAGCCGAAATATTATATATCGATTTCACCAATAAAGTCGTCTTCATAATGTCTCCTTCTCTAAAGAAGATCGCAGTGGAAAGTCGTCTTCTTGGAGATTTCCTAAGAAAGTCGCCAACCAAATGTTGGCTATAAGGATATGACTTTCCCAGGACTTTCCTTCTATTGAATAGGACATTTTTAGGAAATTTATATAAATCAGGAGACAACTTTCCTAGGGAATGAGAATATTGTTATTGTAGGAGATCGACCTTCTTAAAAGACCTTCCCAGGAAATTTATCTTTTTAAGAAGATACATTTGCTAGGAGACCGACGAAGATCTACTTCCGTATATGACTCTCACATTACGAACTTCTTTAGAAGAAGATTTTTCTAGGAGATCAACCATCCTAAGACGACTAGCTCAACTACTTCACAACTTCGTGACAAGCTTTATCTTTGAAGGCGATCTTTGTACCATTCAATTTATTCGGATGGCTTCAACGTTATGCTCCTTCCCTATTGACCAATCTTACCACACAACTTCTTTATCGATAAACACCAGGTATTTTGCAGCACTTTATTAACTTTTTGTTGCGTAATTGTACAATAGGACTTATCAACTTTGTCGGGCTTATCTTACTAGATGATTGCTTGTTTAAATTTGTCTAGCCTAGGCGGACAAAAAAACAAACAAATATAGGATTCTAACAAAAATGCTAACATGAAATCTAATCTAATCTGGCAGTATTCTAAGACATCCTATACGGCCTAGTGTTCTCTCTTCATACCTCGTTCGTTTATATACTTACCAAATTGCGTAATCGTTCCACCTCATACCACGACTCCATATCGTTCACATCGTAGACCAGCACAAATGCCGCCCCTGTGCTTATGGACAGAGTGCGCATAGCAGGGAATTCATATGAGCCCGACGTGTCGAGTATATCCAGAGTCAGTGCGGAGCCGTCGGGCAAATCGTACTCGCCGCGATGCAATTCCTCCACCGTCTGCTTGTAGCGTGGATTGAATTTGTCATAGAGGAACTGGGAGATGATGCACGTCTTGCCCACTTTGGCAGCGCCCATGACCACAATGCGATGCTGTTGCTTACGCGTCAGATGGGAGCTGGAATTCGAGGAGGCATGTGTTGAGGTGTTGCAACGTTTGGTACCCGTCGACGACGAGGAGGAGGGATAGTCGGCACTGTTGGCACGCGTTGATTTCAACACCGAAGTCAGCGAAGGCAGACGCAATCGTTGACATGAACCGGGCATTATGCAGGAATTTCACTTCTATGGTTAGTTCGCAATGGCGCAATGTTTCGAGGATGGATGGAAATGCGGATGTCCTCTCTGCTCTGATTGAATCCAGAGTCCAGCTGACCGGGGTGTCCGTTTGTCTTTTTCTTTATTACGTTTTCTTTGGCTTTTGTGTGCTTCGCCCCGGAGGGGTGGCTGCTTCTCGGTGGGGCTTTCGCTTAAATGCCAACTTTAATAAATTTAAATTGTTGTGCCTTTGTTCTGGTATGTCCCCGGGTTTGATGTTTAAACAAACAACACGTGGTGGCGGTGGTGGTGGTGTTCCAGGCTGGGGTCCGTTTTGTTTCTTTTTTTTGTTTGGTCCTTATCTAAAATATGAAAAAAAAAACAAACAGTGAGTGTTGCGTATAAAAGTATTCTTTGTTTTTTTTTTAATTCTTCAATTTAACCCACCCGCAGTTTAATTAAAAAACTTTGTACATTTTTTATTCGTACATTAAACTTTTGAGGTCTCTTTTAATATGATTGCTTTGATGGATTTAGTATCTCATTTTAATTTTCCGTCTTCACATTTCAATTTCTAAGAAGCTTACTCAAGGATACACAGCTGCTACTGCGCCAAAAACAGTTCATTGATTTGGCGGCTTTGTGAGGTGTAAAACAGGCTGAAACAAAAGTTGCCAGACATAAGTCGAATACATTTCGGAAGATCTTACTTAAGTGCATATACTGGCAGAACTACCAAAAGAAAGTACTTGAAAGTGGGAGCTTTGCAAGGGTTCACCGGCCATTTCTGAATGGGGTCGGGGGAATAAACTGTTCAATGCCTATGCTGCTAATAGCAAACAAATGTCGCAGGTTGCATACAAAATATCATATGTCGCTAATGCTGTCCAATGAACTGTGATTCGGCCTGGGGCAACTTAACTTCCGTTTTACTTGTTCACATTATTCATTTTGCATCGATTAATTTTTTTCGGAGGAAAAAATTTAAAATTATTTCGCCAGATGCCAACATATTTGACCTATCAGCAGGTCAAGAGTGGCCTAAGATGAATTAATTAAGAAAATTAAAAATAATTCAATCGATGCTTAATTAAATTCCATAGGACAGCTGAGGAATAATCAGCCAAATTTGACACACATTTATTTCAGAACGACAGAAATGTTAAATAAGGCACTTTTGCTTTAAGCGCTTCATATAAATAAAAAAAATCTCACTTATTTGCCTCTTCTTGTAAAACAAACTACAAATTAGTTGTTCTTTGATGTACCCAACCATGCTTTTGAAAAGTACAATTTCAAATATGTCATTTGTGGTTTCTTTCACAGTTAGTCCTTGGTTCCCCCATCAAAGACTCATTCATCGCATTAAAGTCGGTCAAGGAAGTTCCAAATTAATTATAGTTGCTGACTGCAGCATTAGCATGCCTAAGGGCAAAAAGAATATTTAATTACGATATTTAATTGTTGTAATTCAAAGGAATTTCGCAACACATAAGTATGTGTATTAGAGTGTGTCGTCAGGGGGAAATAAGAAAATCTTAGATAATCTTAGATAAATAAATCTCAGTATCAAAGACATTATGGCTCAAAAATAGAAAATTGTGGTATATTTATCATTTAAATTAATTCTATAAAAATGTTAACAATTTTTTTATGAAAATGCTATTTTTTTTTTGAAAATGTTATAAAAAACTACAGAATATTTTCTCAAATTTCTTTTTTTATTTAAAAGTACAATCCTTCTGGTTAATAAAGAAAATTATTTTCATTCAAATGGCTGCCTCGGGCACCCCACAAATAATAGTCCAACGGTTGTATAGTTGAAAAAAAAAACCTTAGATGGCGGACCCTATAGAAACAAATATACATAATTGTTAAAAATAAAACAAGTAAGGAAAGGCTAAAGTCGGGCCGACTATATGATACACTCCACTTCCTATCCGAATACAATACAATTCGGTAAAAAAGTGAAAACGGGAAGAATTTTTGTATTTTCGATCTGACCCATTTTCACCATGGGTGTTTCTAGTTGAAATATAAGCTATTTTGCAAGATTTGAAGAAGATCTGTTAAACTAAGGGGGTTATAAAGTGGTATAAAAAGTAGTATAAATTTGTGTGGAAGCTAGATATAAATCTGAACCGATCTGAACTATTTTCATCACAGATGTTCCCAGTTTAAATATAAGATGTTTTGTCAAATTTGAAGGCAATCTGATACAATATGTGGTTTCTAGAGCGGAAACAGTCAAATCGGGAGGGAAATTTGTATGCCAGCTATATATAAATCTGAACCGTACTGACGCATTTTCACCACAGCTGTTTCTAAATGAAATATAAGATATTTTTGCCAACTTTGAAGAAGAAGCGAAATTTGAATGGGAGCTATATATAAATCTGAACCGATCTCACCTATTTTTACCATAAGTGTTCTTAGTTTAAATATATGTGGTTTCTAGAGCGGAAAAAGTCAAATCGGGAGCGAAATTTGTATAGGAGCTATATATAAATCTGAACCGATGTAACACATTTTCACCACAGGTGTTTCTAGTTGAAATATAAGATGTGTTGCCAAATTTGAAGAAAATCTGTTGTAATATATGGTATCTAGAGTGAAAAGAGTCAAATTGGGGGTTAAATTCGTATGGGGGCTATATCTAAATATTAACCGATTTTCTTCAAATTAAATAGCGTTCGTCCTTGTCCCGAAAAACTTCGTTGTGCTAAGTTTCATTTGGTTCTAGCTAGAATTGTATCGTGATTAAAAGAATAAATGGACAGACAGACGGACAGACGAAGGTCTATCTCCCTTCCTTTTGGGTGTTACAAACAAATGCACAAAGACATAATACTCTCATGAGTGTATATATATATATATATATATATATATATATATATAATACTTCAAGTCAATTCAAAAAGTAAATATTCGGTTGTATTTCCATCCTATTTGAATTCAAAAAGTACAAATTTTGAAAAACCATTATCTCTCACGTACACAGTGCAAAATATCATAACGTCATTATTCAAAAAAATAAAATAATCTATTCAGTTAGAGGAATGTATACAACAAATTTCATGATTCTAGCTGCGGCCATTTGGTCCGTACCATTTTTATCCCCCTTTTCCCATTTTAACCCCCTTCAAAGTACGACTTTCTAAAATCTCGAATTACATCATTCCAGCTGTTCCTTCTGTTCCCATTGTACATCTTGAAAGTACGAATTTTGAAAACCCTTATATTTTTCGTGCGTACGCAGTCAGAGGAATGTATACTCAGAGTTTCATGTATCTAGCTGCGGTCAGTTGGTTGGTACAATTTGTATCCCCTTTTACCATTTTAACCCCAAAAAATCGAATTTTGAAAAATCTATTTATTTTACATGTCTACATAATCAGAGGAATGTATACACCGAATTTCATTATTTTAGGTGCAGCCGTTTGCTTGGTACCATTTTTATACCCTTTTTCCTATTTTACCCCCTTCAGATCTCTTTATTTTGCGTGTCTACGCAATTAGCGGAATGTACACACCGAATTTCTTCATTTTAGCTGTAGCCGTTTGGTTGGTACTATTTTTATCCCCATGTACCCATTGTATCCCTTGAAAGGACTATTTTGGAAAAATTCTTTAATTTTTCGTGTCTACGCAGGCAGAGGAATGTATACTCCGAATTCCATGTCTCTAGCTGCGGTCATTTGGTTGGTACTATTTTTATCCCCTTTTTTCACTTTATCCCCAAAAAGTACGAATTTCGAAAAATCCGTTTTGTATTACGTGTCTATGCAATCACAGGAATGTATACACCGAATTTCATTATTATGCAGGCGTTTGCTTGGTATCATTTTTATCCCTCTATTCCCATTTTACCCCTTAAAAGTACGAATTTTGAAAAAATACTTTTATATTATGTATCTACTCAATTAAAGGAACATACACACCAAATTTCGTATTTCTAGCTGTTGTCGTTTGATAGGTACAATTTTTGTCCCATATCACCCCTACCCCTTTTTGTAATCGGGGGAATGCACATACCCAATATTAAGTATGTAGTAGCAGACATATTGAAAAAACATGCTTAAACACTGGGTACTTTCAGTCCTTGAGAGAGAAAAAATTTTTTCCCTTTGAACCGATTTCGCCCAGTTGCATTCACAACCGATCTACGCCTATAAGTCGCATTTATGGAAAATTTGGATGTCCTAGCTGCTTTCGTTTAGATGCTAGCGTGCTTTCAACAGATAGACAGACAGACGGACGGACATGGCTAGATCGTCTTAGCATTTTATGAATATCAAGAATATATAGGTGTTACAAACGGAATGACAATGTTAGTATACCCCCATCCTGGAGGTGGAGGGTATAAGAAGGGGAGCTAGAGGATTAAGATCTCCCACAAACATGATCCTCACAAAATTCCACAATTTAGTTCTGACAATAAGAATTATCTCAGACATTAACTTACAACATTTTTTGTCACCCTTCGAATAAAAAATGAAAACTTTGACCCACTGTAAAAAACTCAGACCAGCTGGACTATACGTTTAGTCTACTCAACATGTACTTTCAGTTTTATAGGGTCGCTATACTGTTCCATTCAAAAAGTCTTAATTTGTTGGTCAGTGTTATTAACAGGGAGACATTTGCTTTGTTGACATTTTTACTGTTTCTTTGCCTGCAATAAATACAAAAAATCGCTTTTAACGGCACACCCTAATGTCAGTGGAACTATAGAACTGCAGCAACTGTGGTGCGGGTCTCATTGAAATGTGACAAACTTTTTTTTCGTGAATTTGGTGACAATTGACATGGCTTGTTGCTTTAATTGGTCAAAATATCTCAAATATTTACAAAAGTTCAACTCGTTAGCTGTGTCATACGTCATTTTGTCGAAAACTTTGCACATTCACATTCCAGCGAATGCATCAAAAGGGGGTTTCTCAAAGTTAGTAGTGAATAGATTTCATAGGAATGTCATATAGTTCGTTATAAATATGACGGGTAGATTTTGGCGCTGTTTTTTTTTTTTCAAAAAAGGAAAGGTCATGACAAGCTAAATTGAAATGACTGGAGAAAATTATGTAATATTCGCATGTGACAAATATTGTTTGAAATGTAATTTGGGTTAAATTTTTGAAATGCATTAATATATATAATGAACTGCTAAAAATGACTGGGGCTGGGATATTTTTAATCTTTGGTTTGGTTTATTTAGACATGGAAATAAAATTAAAAAAAATTGTTGCTACGCAGGGATCGTCTTAATTTGAATTCAGTTGTTATAACAATTTTCTTCAAATCGTTTAATATATATGTAGTAAAGGATTTTTTACGATTCTACATCAAATAGAGATAGATTTTAAAGTTAATTTAATCGATGAAGTTGGTTTTCGAATGATTTTCACATAATCAAACGAATGAGCATTTTTTATTATCCTCAGAACATATACAGAGTGATTTTTTTGAGGTTAGGATTTTCATGCATTAGTATTTGACAGATCACGTGGGATTTCAGACATGGTGTCAAAGAGAAAGATGCTCAGTATGCTTTGACATTTCATCATGAATAGACTTACTAACGAGCAACGCTTGCAAATCATTGAATTTTATTATCAAAATGCGTGCTCTGTTAAGAAAGTTCAGAAAGAAAGAAATTGTGTTGAGCGACGAAGCTCATTTTTGGCTCAATGGGTACGTAAATAGGCAGAATTGTCGATTTTGGAGTGAATATCAGCCAGAAGCATTGCAAGAGCTACCAATGCATCCAGAAAAAGTCACAGTTTGGTGCGGTTTATGGGCTGGGGCATCATTGGACCGTACTTCTTCAAAGATGATGCGAATCGTAACGTAACTGTGAATGGTGAGCGCTACCGTGAGATGATATCCAACTTTTTTTTGCCCAAAATGGAAGAACTGAACTTGGTTGACATGTGGTTTCAACAAGATGGCGCTACATGCCACACAGCTCGCGATTCTATGGCCATTTTGAGGGAAAACTTCGGAGAACAATTCATCTCAAGAAATGGACCGGTAAGTTGGCCACCAAGATCATGCGATTTGACGCCTTTAGACTATTTTTTGTGGGGCTACGTCAAGTCTAAAGTCTACAGAAATAAGCCAGCAACTATTCCAGCTTTGGAAGACAACATTTCCGAAGAAATTCGGGCTATTCCGGCCGAAATGCTCGAAAAAGTTGCCCAAAATTGGACTTTCCGGATGGACCACCTAAGACGCAGCCGCGGTCAACATTTAAATGAAATTATCTTCAAAAAGTAAATGTCATGGACCAATCTAACGTTTCAAATAAAGAACCGATGAGATTTTGCAAATTTTATGCGTTTTTTTTTAAAAAAAAAGTTATCAAGCTCTTAAAAAATCACCCGATATAACTCATACGCCACAGATATATTAATGGGATCATTTAGATCATTTCCACTCAATTTGAGATACACACATTAGACCGGGCCGTTTTCCATACAAAAAAAGTTCTCAAATACCGTACGGAATATTAAAGCTTACCTCGAGAAAAGTTCAAAAACATTTTTTTCGTTTTTATACCCTCCACTTCCAGGATGGGGGTATACTAACTTTGTTATTCCGTTTGTAACACCTTGAAATATCGACCTGAGACCCTATAAAGTATATAGATTCTTGATCGTCATAAAAATCTAAGACGATTTAGCCATGTCCGTCCGTCTGTCTGTCTGTTGAAAGCACGCTAGCATCTAAACGAAAGGAGCTAGGACGTCCAAACCTTCCATAAATGCGTCTTATAGTCGTAGATCGATTGGGATTGAAACTTGGCGAAAAAAATTTTCCTTCACAAGGACTAAAAATACCCATAATAACCCCTAATATTTTAGATTATTTAATCATATTTTTTTAATATATCTGCTTGTACCTACTTGATATTGGGTATGCGCATTCCCCCTATAACAAAAACGTGCATCACAAAGTGATTTTTAGTCGTAGGGTGTGAAATGGGCCAAAAGGGATAAAAATGGTACTTATCAAACGACAACAGCTAGAGACACGAAATTAGGTATGTACATACGTTCCTCTAATTGAGTAGATACATAATATGAAAGTATTTTTTCCAAATTCGTACCTTTAGGGATAAAATGGGAATAGAGGGATAAAAATGGTACCAACCAAACGGCTGCATCAAGAATAATGAAATTCGGTGTATACATTCCTCTGATTGCGTAGACAGGATTTTAGGGTTAAAATGGGAAAGGCGGATAAAAATAGTACCAACCAAATGGCGGCAGCTAGTGCCACGAAATTCTGTATAGACATTCCTCTGACTGCTTAGACACAAAAATAAAAGATTTTCTTCCAAATTCGTACTTTCAAGGGATACAATGGGTACAGAGGGATAAAAATAGTACCAACTAAACGGCTCCAGCTAGAATGATGAAATTCGGTGTGTACATCCCTCTAATTGCGTAGACACGTTAAATAAAGAGCTTTTAGAAAGTCGTACTCTTAAGGGAGTATAATAGGAAAAAGGTGATAGAATGTTACCAACCAAATGGCCGCAGCTAGAATCATGGAATTCGGTGTATACATTGCTCTGACTGCATATACCCGCCAAATAAAAAGATTTTTCAAAATTTATACTTTTACGCCAAAAATGGGCTGAATCATGAAGTTAGGTTATTTTGCACTATTTACGTGAGATAATGGATTTTCAAAATTCGTACTTTTGGAAATAAAATAGAATGGAAATACAACCAACTATCAATATTTATGGTATTTAAGCTTTTTTAAAATATAAATCTAAGAATATTTATTTTTTAAATTGACTTGAAGTATTATTTCGATATATGTATATAGTGTAAACGTATTGGTTGCCTTGTTTTATAAACGTGGTTTGAAATAATTAAAATATTATATTTATTTATAAAATTATGCAAATTATTTTCAATGTTTTTGTTTGTTTTGGTTTGGCTATTTGAAAAAAATATACTTACCTGTAATATTACTGCACTTCTACGAAAATCGACATCCTCTGTGGAATGCAATCCATGGAAAGTATGTAAAGTTCGGCCCGGCCGAACTTAACGCCATTTTTACTCGTTTTTATTTTAGAATAGCTGCGATCTTAACGAAGACAAAAATTGCTATTTGAAGAATGTCTATGAATAAATATAGAATTTGAATGACCCCTATTGTAGAAGTAAAGAATTTTCAAAAACCGAAATTTTACAAAATTTTCTTTAAATTGATTTAGCCATACATACGTAAACACGACATGTACTCCTACAACAACATACCTAACTTCTACATTTTGTCTATACAGTTATCTTCAACTAGGCCATGATTTCTTCGTATATATATCAGCTGTTATAGAATAAAATCAAATATCCAGTAATTGAATTTACAAAGTACTTTTTCGCGCTATTTAACCACAAATTTAGAAAATCGTAATTTAAAAAAAAAAAACGTTTACGTCTGCAAAGAGGCCTTAACTTCTAAATTCATACATAGATCTTTTACATATAGACACTGTTGTCTCCACTGTGATAGAAGCTATTAAAAAATTAAACAAAATATTTTTTTCTATTTTTTTATTTTTCAAAAAAATTCTTTTTTCTCTATGTTTTTTGAGACTCTTCCTAAACCACTGTGTCTATGTGAACGTGAAATTCACAAGATTAGCAGCCATTTTAATTACCCTTAAGTGGGCATATAAGCGGTTGTCACCGGACTTCTATTTCCCAAATGAGAGTTCAAATATTAAAGGTACCTTCGCTGCAAATGGAATATTGAAAAACAAATTGTTTTTAAAAATTGCATCCGTTAAACATCTTCAATTTTCTTCCTAAGAACTATAGGCTACCAGTAGCAAATCTGCATACTCAGTTTCAGTTTATTTCGTGATTGTTTGTCCTCTATACAGGACTTTTAATTTCTAAAGGGCAAAAGTACGAAAATGAATTATTAAATTATTAATAATTTATTTTCATAATTTTGCAAGTCATATAATGGCGATATCCTTATCAAATGAAAGAGGAGAATATTTGTTAAAAATAATTATTTTTTTTTTAGTTTTTTCGTTTGCATTTTTTGGTCTGTAATCAATATTTGATTTGAACTGGGATATTGTCCTGGCTCAAGACCATTTTGCTTCTATATTTAATAGAATGCAAATTTATGAAAAGTCGCTGCGAAGACACTTGAAAATACTTTTGACATGGTCGAAATCATGATCGTGGTAGTCCGCAGCCAAGTAATAAATGTCACCATGCCATTTGCCAGGACAATATCCCAGTTCAAATCAAATAATTAAAATTTTAACATTTTATCTGTATTGGTTTTTAAGGAGGAAAATTTAAAATGGTTGTACTTTTGGGAGTCATATAATGGCGATATTGATATCATATGAAGAGGAGAATATTTATTAAAAATAACCAAAATTTTAAGATTTGATCTGTATTCGTTTAGCACTAACAACCATTTTTTCAATTTCTTAGTTTATTCATGTTTTACTTTTTAAGGAGGAAAATTTAAAATGGTTGTTAATTATTAATAATTTATTTTCGTACTTTTGGGAGTCATACAATAGCGATATTAATACAAAATAAAAGAGGAGAATATTTGTTAAAAGTAATCAAAATTTTTATATTTTATCTGTATTCATTTAGCATTAACAACCATTTTTAATTTTCAATATCTTAGTTTATTCATGTTTTACTTTTTAAGGAGGAAAATTTCAAATTGTTGTTAATTATTAATAATTTATTTTCGTACTTTTGGGAGTCATACAATAGCGATATTGATATCATATGAAAGAGGAGAATATTTGTTAAAAATAATCACAATTTTAAGATTTTATCTGTATTCGTTTAGCACTAACAACCAGCTTAAATTTTCAATATCTTAGTTTATTCATGTTTTACTTTTTAAGGAGGAAAATTTAAAATGGTTCTTAATTATTAATATTTTATTTTCGTACTTTTAGGAGTCATACAATGGCGATATTAGTACCAAATAAAAGAGGAGAATATTTTCTAAAAACAATTAAAATTTTATGAATTTACCTGTATTCGCTTAGCACTAACAACCATTTTAAATTTTCAATTTCTTAGGTTATTTATGTTTTACTTTTTAAGGAGGAAAAATTTAAATTGTTGTTAATTATTAATAATTTATTTTCGTACTTTTGGTAGCTATATAATGGCGATATCGATATCATATGAAAGAGGAGAATATTTGTAAAAAATAATCAAAATTTTAAGATTTTATCTGTATTCGTTTATCACTAACAACCTTTTTGAATTTTCAATATCTTAGTTTATTCATGTTTTACTTTTTAAGAAGGAAAATTTAAAATGGTTGTTAAATATTAATAATTTATTTTCGTACTTTTAGGAGTCATACAATGGTGATATTAGTACCAAATAAAAGAGGAGAATATTTTCTAAAAACAACTAAAATTTTATGAATTTATCTGTATTCGTTTAGCACTAACAACCATTTTACATTTTCAATTTCTTAGGTAAACATAAATATTTTACTTTTTAAGGAGGAAAATTTAAAATTGTTGTTAATTATCAATAATTTATTGTTATACTTTTGGGAGTCATATAATGGCGATATTGACATCATATGAAAGAGGAGAATATTTCTTAAAAATAATCAAAATTTTAAGATTTTATCTGTATTCGTTTAGTACTAACGACCATTTGAAATTAAGTGATGTTTCTTCATGTTTTACATTTTAAGGAAGAAAATTAAAAATAGTTGTTAATGCTAAACTAATACAGACAGAATCATAAAATTTTATTTATGTTTAATAGCTATTTTTCTCTTTCATTTGATACCAAAATCGCTATTTTATGACTCGGAAAAGTGCGAAAGTAAATTTGTACAACGTCTATGTACTTGGGAAATGAAAAGTCCAGTAAAAAGGACAAATGATCATGATTGTTAATTTCACTTTTTTATTCTCGTTCTTAGAAGATGCGATTTTTCGCGCCGTGTTATACATTGCCCTTTGGTAAAATTTTTGTTTTATAGTGTAATTAGACCCATGATAATGAATTAGTCTTAAGTCTTAGCCAACTCACAAGTAACACAACAACCATAACTTTAGCTGTCTCTAGCCACAGATGGACGACGACTTACATACAAAAGTAATTTAATTTAAGTTTTCACCGAAATCCTCTTAGTCACGTAATCTAGACCGTATTGATTAAACAATTGCTTCATGGCCCCACGCCAAGGCCAACACAACACCACCAAGTGAAAAGGTAGTAGCAACCGCTGTGATTGAATACATATGTTGCGTCGCACATTTCCCTTGGCAATTAATTTCCATGAATTTCATGGAAAGTTAAGTTTAAAATTCTCCAGACAACTTCAAACCACAAGCATGGACAAATTTCAAAAGTTTCGTCCATTTCAAGGACGGCCGGCTTAACAAATTGCATAACAGAATGAATGGATGGATACGTTGTTTCCAAGAAAACATAAATTTCCAAAAAATTTCTTTGTAACAACAAGCTTAAGACAAAATTAAGTTGAATTCACGTTCATCAGCCTACTGGCAGAGGATAGACTGCAATGACAAGAAAAACGTCTTCTTTTCATTTTGGGTAATTTTCATAAATCGGACAAAAGCAGACATAATTTTACAACAACGCACATAAATTCTTAATATTAAAATGGAGGCTAAATAGTAAGTTTTAACGCATATGGATAAATCCATGTCAAACCGAACTAAATCCAATTATATTAAAAGCAGTCCTTTTACTCTATAAATTATACTCTAAATGAGTCATGCCATGACAAAGTTTTCACATGACTGCGATTTTTCTGAAAATCCCACGAAAGATTCTTCTTTAATAAAAAAAAACATTAAAAATCTTAAAAGATATAGTCATTGCAATTTCCTCAAAAATTGAGAATACTTATGATAAATATATTCAAATCTCTGTATTTCTCAATTAATTTAAACAATTTTGAAGTTCAATGCTTTCTTTGAAAAGTCTTCAGCGGTAAATATTCATCTATAAAATGTATTTTATAAGTGTCTTATGGGAAAAAAAATCTTAAAATTGTATTTGTGGAGTTATAATCATGGCAATTTCCACATTTAAATATTCAAATCTTTGTATTTTATTTATTGCTTTAATTGATTTCAATATTATATACCCGATGCTTCGCATGCGAAAAAAATAGTTTTTTTATTAGTTTCATCCGTCTCTGTTTTTGGATAGTATTTATTTAATTTTCTATTGATGGATATACATATATAAGTCTAAAATATTACTTTGGAAATAGTATTTTGGAAAAGGAATGTGCTCGTCGATGTGCAATATTTTAGCTGAACTCCAAACAAAAAATTACAACCGTAGAGCATTTTATATCCTCGATCTCATGTATCTAGATGCAGCCGGCCACTTTATAACTTTTGCACCTCTTTCCCAAAAAGTATACATTTTGAAAAATCACTATAGGTAACATGTGCTCTGGCTTCTCGTTAAAATCATGTACTTTACATATCATCCTTATAAATACACATTTTTAAATATCCATTTATGTTCCGCGTTTACGTAATTAAAAGTACAAATTTCGAAAAAGGAGGTGAAATTTTCATACCAAATTTCACGACTAAAGCCCACTCACCCCTTATAGGTACAAATTTCGAAAAATCCATTTAGATTTGCGTTTCTACGTTGTCAGAGGAATTTACACACCAAATCTCATGACTATAGCTGCAATACTTTCACTGTTGCAGCTGCAATACTTAAATTGGTACAATTTTTAACCCTTTTTGGCCGTCGCACCCCAAAAAAAGTGCTAATTTCGAACAATCCAATTTTATTGCGCTTCTGTATGGTCAGGGGAATTTATACACCAAATTTCGCGACTATTGTTGCAATACTTAAATTGGTACCATTTTTATCCCTTTTTGTCCCGCGCACCCCTTTAAAGTACAAATTTCGAAAAATCCTATTTTACTGCACTTCTACATGATCGGAGGCATTTACATTCCAAATTTCACGATAACTGTAATACTTTACTCGGTACCATTTTTATTCCTTTTTGTCCCGCTCACCCCTAATAAGTACAAATTTCAAAAAATCCATGTAGATTTCGCTTTTACGTTCTCAGAGGAATTTACACACCAAATATCACAACTATAGATGCAATACTTACATTGGTACCATTTTTATCCCTTTTTGTCCCGCGCACCCCTTTAAAGTACAAATTTCAAAAAATCCTATTTTACTGCGCTTCTGTATGGTCAGAGGAATTTAAATACAAAATTTCATGATTCTAGCTGTAATACTTTAGTTGGTACCATTTTTATCCCTTTTTATCCCGCCTACCCCATAAATGTTCAAATTGCGAAAAATCAATTTCCAGTTGCGCGCCTACATGGTCGGAGAAATGTACACGCAGAATATCACGATTCTAACTACAATTATTTAGTTGGTACCATTTGTATCCCTTTTTGTCCCGTTCACCACTTATAAGTATAAATTTCGAAAAATCCATTTAGATTTGAGCTTCTTCGTTGTCAAAGGTGTGTAAGTTACACACCAAATTTCATGACTTAAATGATTTCATCATACTTAAATTAGTACCATTTTAATCCCTTTTTGTCCCGGGCACCCCTTTAAAGTACAAATTTCGAAACACCCTATTTTACTGCGCTTCTACATGGTCAAAGGAATTTACATAACAAATTTCGCCATTCTAGCAGTAATACTTTAGTGGGTACTATTTTTATCCCTTTTTGTGCCGCTCGCCCCTTAAAAATACAAATTTCGCACAAGTCAATTTTATTGCGCTTCTATATGGTCAGAGGAATTTAAATACAAAATTTCATGATTCTAGCTGTGATACTTTAGTTGGTACCATTTTTATCCCTTTTTGTCCCGCTCGTCCCTTAAAAGTACAAATTTCGAAAAATCCAATTTTACTTCGTTTCTATATGGTCAGAGGAAGCTACATACCAAATTTCTCGTTTCTAGCTGTAATACTTTAGTTGGTACCATTTTTATCGCTTTTTGTCCCGCTCGTCCCTTAAAAGTACAAATTTCGAAAAATCCAATTTTACTTCGTTTTTATATGGTCAGAGGAATTTACATACCAAATTTCACGTTTCTAGCTGTAATACTTTAGTCGGTACCATTGTTATCCCTTTTTGTCCCGCTCACTCCTAATAAGTACAAATTTCAAAAAATCCATGTAGATTGCGCTTTTACGTTCTCAGAGGAATTTACACACCAAATCTCACGACTATAGCTGCAATACTTAAATTGGTACCATTTGTATCCCTTTTTGTGGTGCGCGACCCCTTTAAAGTACAAATTTCAAAAAATCCTATTTTACTGCTCTTCTATATGGTCAGAGGAATTTAAATACAAAATTTCCTGATTCTAGCTGTAATAATTTAGGCGGGACAAAAAGGGATAAAAATGGTACCAATTATCCCTTTTTGTCCCGCCTACCCCTTAAATGTACAAATTTCGAAAAATCCATATCCAGTTGCGCGCCTACATGGTCGGAGAAATGTACACGCCGAATATCACGATTCTAACTACAATTATTTAGTTGGTACCTTTTTTATCCCTTTTTGTCCCGTTCACCACTTATAAGTATAAATTTCAAAAAATCCATTTAGATTTGAGCTTCTTCGTTGTCAGAGGAACTTACACACCAAATTTCATGACTTAAATGATTTCATAATACTTAAATTAGTACCATTTTTATCCCTTTTTGTGCCGCTCGCCCCTTAAAAGTACAAATTCCGAAAAATCCATTTATGTTGCAAATCTACGCCGTCAGTGTAATGTAAATACCGATTTTCACGAATATAGCTGCAATTTGTCTCTTTCCTTCCTACTGGTGGCTCTTCTACATGGTCATTGCAAGGAACACGCCGAATTTCATGTTTCTAGCTACTGCCGTTTATACAGGACGAAGTTTAGATGTTTATCCCTTTTTGTCCCGTTTTACCCCCTGAAAGTACGAATTTCGTAATTTCGTAAAACCCTTTCATAGTCGTCGTCTACGTCATAGTTGGGAACAACCCTGAAAATTTCATGACCCTGGCTGCAGCCGTTTGGTCAGTCAGTAACGCAACTTTTATATATATATATAGATCTGCAAGGTCTTTAGAAGCACTTTAGTCCTATGTCTTATAAACATTTAATTATTTTGATTTTTTCCTTGATTTTTAAAAATGGCTGCATCAATATATTTTCCAAAAATCCACTAAAATCATTCCAGACATGTTTTCTATATTCTCTGAAAATTTTATATTAATAAAAAAAACTTATTCTGAGCTGACTTCAAAAGAATTTGTTGATGTTTCCGACTAAAATTAATAATTTGGTTTTTTATACGTTGCCTCAATATATTTTTAATTCTTTAAGATTTTAAAGCTATTATTTATTATTTCCTAATTATTATTACGCTGTTATTAAATTTCGCTTAAATCGAATTCGAACACATTATTTTCTCCGAATCGTTTCGAATATGCAGGAACAATGACATTGTGAAATCCGGAGAAGTTTTCCATTCATATCAATCGAAATTGCACTCCAAAATGTCCATGATTTACTAGCATTCACTGCCCTCTCCATACACTTTTCATTTAGTTTGAAATGGTTTAATTTATCTTTTTCCATGACCTTGCACAAAAGCAATATCACATGTGTAATATGAGTGTGTTTTGAAGTGTTCCTTTCCTTTCTTTGGGGGGGAATAGAAATTTAATATATTTTTTTTTTTTGGAAATATAAGTTTTTAAACATAATTTCATACTACATACAGACGTAGGTATTTCCATAAATTGCATTGTAGGAATGTTGTTTCCATAAAAAGGATATCTGAACCATAAACGATTTCCTTCCACACATACATACTAGGGTGTCCCAAAAATAAAAGTTTTTTTTTTTTTTTTGAAAGGTGTCAAACAATAGCAAATAACGACGTTTGATGAACTCCATCGAGACATGTCACTACTTCCACACCAAGGCGCTGGGAGAAAATTTTTCGAAGGTCTTCAGATTATGATGAAATATGGTGAACGCATTTCTTATTGCGAGCTATATAAATTTATAACATTCAAGTTCATAACTTTTAATGAAAGATATTGAGAACACTTCTTGCAGGAGCGCTGTTGCTTTTTAGTGCGGAAAAATGAAAATTAAAACAAGAATAATTTTTGATTTTTACCTTTTTTTTTCAAGAAAAAATATTGATTTTTTAAATAAAATGGTAATTATTTTTTTTAATTTAAGCAGATATATCAGAAACTTCTGGGAAAAACGCTCTGAAATTTACAGATTATTTAGAATACAGATGTATCCATTTATTAACAAAATAATATATCGTCAGTGGTATTTTTATACCATCCACCTCCAGGATGGGGGTATACTAACATTGTCATTTCGTTTGTAGCACCTTGAATTATAGACCTGACCTATAGATAGACCTGAGACTCTATATAGTATATATATTCTTGGTCGTCATAAAATTCTAAGACGATCTAGCCATGTCCGTCCGTCCGTCTGTTGAAAGCACGCTAGCTTCTAAACGAAAGGAGCTAGGACGTCCAAATTTTCCATAAATGCGTCTTATAGTCGCAGATCGGTTGTGATTGAAACTGGGCAAAATCGGCCCAAAGGGAAACATTTTTCCCTCACAAGAACTAAAAATACCCATAATAACCCCTAATATTTTAGAGTATTTAAGCACATTTTTTTTAATATGTCTGCTTATAAAGGGTGATTTTTTAGCTATTATTTTTTGGCAACACTGGTTTAAACAGCTGATGAACGCTTCGTGTTCTGTTTCATGTTAAACATTTTCAGTTTGGTCTATAATTTAACTATGAATGTCTTACAAACGAACAACGCTTGCAAATTATTGAATTTTATTATCAAAATGTGTGCTCTGTTAAGAAAGTTCATAGCGCGCTTCTTCCATGTTATGGTCAGTTTAATCGACCCACTGAAGCGGCTATTCGGGCTATTGTGACTAAATTTCGCACCAAATTTACATTGTTGGACATTAAACCACCAACACGCTTACGTAGAGTGCGAACTGAAGAAAATATCGCAGCTGTATCGGCCAGTGTTAATGATAACCATCAATTATCCATTCGTCTCAGCTATTGGGCCTCTGTTACTCAAAAACGTGGAAATGCCAAAATTGGACTAAGCGGATGGACCATTTGAGGCGCAGTCAAGGTCAACATTTGCATGAAATAATCTTCAAACATTAAATTATATGGACCGTACTATCGATTCAAATAAAGATTTCATGCATTTTTCTGAATTGTATGTGTTTTTTAACTTTCCTATAGCTTTTAAAAAATCACCTTTTATTTACTGGATATAGAGGGATAAAATATGAATAGAGGGATAAAATTGGTACCAACCAAAAGGCTGCACCTAGAATTATGAAATTCGTGTTTTTATTCCTTTGATCGCGTAGACACGTAAAGTAAAGGGATTTTTCGAAATTCGTACTTTTTGGGGTTAAAATGGGAAAAGGAGATACAAATTGTACCAACCGAATGGCTGCAGCTAGTGCCATGAAATTCGGAGCATAAATTCCTCTGAAAAATAAATGGTTTTTCCACATTCGTACTTTCAAGAGATACAATGGGAACAGAGGGATAAACATTGTACCATCTAAACGGATATAGATAGAATGATGAAATTCGGTGTATACATTCCTCTGACTGCATAGACACGCAAAATAAAAAGATGGATTTTCAAAATTTGTAGTTTTGGAATTGAAAAAGAATGGAAAAATAGAATGGAGTATAAGAATATTTATTTTTTTAATTGACTTGAAGTATTATTTCGATATGTATAGGTATTGCCTTATAAGCGTGGTTGAAATGATAATAAAAATTTGATATTTATTTATAAAATTATTATTTCAATATTTGCATTTGTTTTGGTTTGGCTATATTAAAAAACTTCTGCGAAACTCGACAGCCTCTGTGGAATGCAGTCCATGATGAAGGGTATATTAAGTTCGGCCCGGCAGAACTTATCTCCTTTTTTACTTGTTTTCTTTTCGTGACGACCTGTTATATATTAAGAATTAAAATAACATACATTTTTCCGATTTCTTTTTCAATTTTGTTTGCCAACATTTTTTTTTGAAAAATTAAATAAATTTTGTCTCCATTCTTTGGAGCTTAATCCTAATCCACTGTTTCTATGTGAAGATGAAATTTTTAGCCATTAAAACAAAACATATAAAAATTTTGTCTTTTAATTATTTTCTGTCTACACAACAAAGAGTTATAACTTCACCATTTATCCAGATATCTTTTACATGAATATTAACCCTCGAAATATACACTTATTTTTTGTAACACGGAGAACACACATGGTCACAGTTGAGTTAAGAAAAATATCAACAACGCCAAATCACTGCAATTTTTTAAAAATAAAAATAAATCTCTTGTATTTAGTGTTACTAAGTAAAGAAAATGTATTTTCATTTTTTTTTCTTATTTTTGAATTTTTCAAATTCAGCTAGTCGAAATTGGTTCATTTCTGTACACGAAAGGTTATTAAATAATATTTTTTTCTATTTTTTATGATTTTTGTTGGCGCCAGCAAAAAAGATTTATCGAAAAATATTTTACGCTATTTTTTGGGAAAATTACCTTTAAGTGAACATATTGCCTGAGCCTGATCGATAATATTTTAGAAAAAAAAAATTAAAGTTAAAATTTTACTAAAAAAAATAAAAAAAATATTTTTTTTTGGTCTTGACCACAAAAATTTTATTTTTCACCAGGTCGAAATTGGTCATTAGTGTACACGAAAGGTTATGAAATAAAATAAAATATTCTTTCTATTTTTATGATTTTTTTGGCGCCAGCAAAAAAGATTTTTTCGAAAAATATTTTATTCTAATTTTTTTTGGGAAAATTACATTTAAGAGAACATATTGCCTGAGCCTATTTCAGAACAAATATTAAAGCTATCATCGACAAAAGTTGAAATTTTACTAAAAAAAAATATTTTTTTGGTCTCGACCACAAAATTTTTATTTTTTGTGTATTAAAAACAGAATCTTAACCATAAAAAATAAAAATTATAATACATAGACCTTTGTAATCTAGTGTAATAATATGTGTACTCTCACCATTCACTTTTAGACATACCTTTGTTGTGAATACAATGTATGGCCACAGGAAACGCCAAACAGCTTGATGTGAGTAGATTCCTTGTTTGTGATATTTGTTTAGAGGATTCTTATTCGAATAAACGTTAAGCCAGCAAATTAAGTTAAATGAAGTTTTAGACAAAACCACAAGAAAAACTAACACATACACACCAACACACACACGATGTCACTGACCTTTCTTTGTTGGCCGCCAAACAAAACACAGGCAAAACTTTTAACTTTTCTTAGGGCACAACTCACGTCTGACCTCTAGGCGGGCGGAAACGGAAATCGAGATAAGGAAGCTAGTCTTTGTTTTAACAACCGCCAAAAACTTTGATTAAACTTTGGATGCTCTCACAAAAGACGCGACGTCGAGGAAAACACCACAATGTTTACGGAAATTGCTGCGTATGCAAATTGTCAAGTTCGGGAGGAGCTGTGTATGAGCCAAACCAAACTTCGCGAATTCCAAATTACATTTGAAACATTAGCCAAGAATGTGCTGCAATTTATATGTGCTAGGCAAAGCAAACAAACTGTTCCCACTTCCACAGGCATTACCCCAAATACTCTCTTAATTCTCTCACTCTCTTTTTCAGATTCAGATTGTGTTGGTTCTCTTAAATGTGTGACCATTAAACTGTTGCTTTGTGTTGCGACAAGATAAGCAAGTACAACAGAAGGAAAAAATCAGGACCAGCATAACTCCGATGACATTGACATTGTTGCTCTTTTTCTTCAAGGACTTTATAGAAATGATGACTACAACCACCACCTCGCTTGTTGATTTCGAGGGAGAGAGTGCCGTGGAGAGTATAATTTTGTGGGTGGTTTGGGTGGGTGTTCAATGAATCAAATTTTGTATTCTTCAGTGTATCTGACAAAATCTGAGTATGTACAGCTGTCATCATCATCCTTGTAAATATTTGATGTTTAACTACTTTTAATGATTATAAATGACAATACACTTCCAGTTCTCCTCGATTTTTTCCCTCGTTCAGCATTCATATATCGTTATTATATGAATTTAATCATATCCTATGTGCATGCATCTATTTGACATTTTTCTTTTTGTGAAATTTTGCCAAATTAAATGAAAAACCTTCAATATTCTTCGTTGATGTTGGTGATGCTTTATGTTTACTGCAACTTCTTTTTTTGGTTGTTTGCGATAGTCATCGCACAGTGGTTCTGTGCGGAAGGAGTGGTCATCACTTTTTATATTCTAGCCTATGGCTCAAATAAAAATATTTAGGTTCCAATATTATGTGGACAAATCGGACACTAATCCGACGCACAGTGGTTCAGAATCATCAGAATCCATCGGCCAAAATTCAATAACTTTGTTCTAGTAGACATTTTTGAGTTCTGTAAAAAACCAAAATTAGACAATGACCCAAGGATTTTTTTGAAATATTAATATTAAAAATCGGGAAAACGGATATATTTTAGAAATCGGCTCAAAGTTGACTACTTTTCGTATTTTTCGAAGAAAAAATTAAAATTAAAATTAAAATTTTTTTGTTTTTATGTTTTTTTACATATTTTTACGTATTTGTTCATAATGAGAAGAAAAAAATTATTTTTTGTTTGTGTGTTAGAGATTTTCACCTTTTTCAGATTTTGAAAATAAAAAAATGTAATTTCTTTTTTTGAAATTGTCGATGGGTTTCTCACACATTTTAAGAGATTTTGCAATTGCAAATTTGTATATTAGAAATTGTGGTTTCTTAGATTTATTATGACGCCAAAACTATGTTTGTGGCAAATATAGTTCGTTTGTAGTAAACATTTTAAAAATATCCTTTTTGAACAAATGCCATTGACATTGGAGCAATGTCATGACATTGGAGAAACACATCTATTTTCCTTCAAAATCCTTTAAAGAAATATATACATATTTGGAAAGGTTGAAGGGTTCCCGTTTTTGTAGGGTAACTTTTGCCTCCACGAAATAGCACCCTTGGAAGATTGGATACATTAGTGCATAAAGTCCGATTTTTTAGACCAAAACACAATTTAGGCATTTTCTTCTCATTAACATGTGAAAAGCAGGTACGCAGATAAAAAGATGAGTAAAATTCATTTATCCTCATGCTAAATATTATAACATTCGGAGTTCAATTGCCGGAAATATGCAAAACAAGTAAGGAAAGGCTAAAGTCGGACGGGGCCGACTCTATGATACACTCCACTTTCTATCCGAATACTATTCAATTCGGTGAAAAAGTGAAAACGGGAAGGTTTTTAGTATCCTGTAAATGTATGTGTTTGACAAAAAATGTTAAATCGGAAAGGACATTTCTATGGGGGTATATTGAAATCTGGAACGAAATAGGTGAAATATAATATGTATAGTTTGGCCAAAATCGGTTAAACATTTGGGAGCAACATTTGTATTTGGGCTATATCTAAATCTGAACCGATCTTATCCACTTTCACCATAGGTTTTTTACTTGAATTATAAGTTGTTGTGCCAAATTTGAAGAAAATCGAGTACAATATGTGGTTTCTAAAGCGACAAAAGTTAAATCGGGAGCGACATTTGTATGGGGGCTATATAGGGTTTGGGGTTTCCCGGACTTTTTTCATTTCCCGGGAAAACGGGAATGAAAAATTTCATTCCCGGGAATTCCCGGGAAAAAGTAATTTATTTATAGGAATATCCAATATGGTTTAAAATATCAACATTTAATAACTGGTGTGTTTTTTTTTCAATACTGTCATATTACAAATTAAAAACAATTGTTATATATATATTCGGAACATACAAATTTATATTGAGAAATGTAAATTCATATTAGGAACATATAATTGTTCCATATACCATTTCATAATGAAATATACAAGTTTGTAATCAGAAAATCCAAATTCATAATCAAAAAATACGTTTTCATATTCAGAAAATATGAATTCATAATGAGAAAATATCAAATCATATTGAGAAAATGTAAATTTATAATGAGAACATTGATAAAATATGTGTTTCTACGAAAATATCCATAGAAAAACGTAGATATATAGCTTCGATTATAAATTTTATAGTTCTGATTATGAATTTATATTTTATGAATATATATGAATAAGAATTTATATTTTCTCATTTTGTATTTATATATCTCATTATCAATTTTTATGTTCTTATTATGGTTTTATATTTCTCAATATGAATTTACATTTCACATTACGAATTTACAGTGCTGATTGTGATCATGCTCCTATTATGAATTTACATTCCTCATCATGAACTTACATATTCTGATTATAAATTACATTTTCTCATTATAAACTTGAAAAGATGTAGACTAATCGTCAGAATTGGACAATTATATCGCAGGTAGAAGTGACTGACACCTACACTAGATTCAAAATTAAAAAGGATTAAGGAAACAAATAACTCATATGACGGAAAATGTTATTACACATTTAATTTAGAATATTCATTCGTCTGGAGACAAAAATATTTTATATAAACAGGGGGAAATTCTAAACTGTAAACACAATAGAAACATAAAAAATTAATATTAATTTAATAAATTCATAAAAAATAAAAATATTGAAATAGTCCAGTCATTAATTCTTACAAATGGCCATTGAAATACACCGTAGCATATATTTATATTCCTATTAGATTTCTCTTCAAAATTTCCAGGCGAACAATTTTTATTGTATTCCTATTTTTAGACCATTTCTTTCTGGATACATATGTAATGTAAATTTTTCTTGAAGAATATGTTCATCTCGATTCTTCTAGAAAAACAAGAAAATTTACATTATGTAAGCCATAGTTTTGTCGGCATGATATTTTTTTTTCACAATAAAGATCCTGCAAATAGCCTCACAAAAAGTTTTTATTCCCCTAGCTGGGTTTCGCATAAAATGGCTATTTAGCGAATTTAAAAAGTTTTGTTTGTAGTAATATAATATAAACAAATACTCAACAATGTCAAATTGTAAGTAATGTAAATACATATATGAATTTGAAATACATCTAAAAATTCCAATTTATATAGTAACATTAAATTATTGATCAACATAATAAATAAATTATTTTTTAATATTTCCCGTATTCCCGGGAAATTGAAAATTTTTTCCCGGGAATTCCCGGAAAAATTTGGACGATTCGGGAATTCCCGGACCCCAAACCCTAGGGCTATATCTAAATTTGAACCGATCTTACCCAGTTTTTGCATAGTTGTTTCCAGTTGGATTATAAGATGTTGTGCCAAATTTAAATAAAATCGAGTAAAATATGTGGTTTCTAGAGCGGAAAATGTCAAATCGGCAGCGACATTTGTATGGGGGCTACATCTAAATCTGAACCGATCTTACCCAGTTTTTGCATAGGTGTTTCTAGTTGTATTATAAGATATTATGCCAAATTTAATGAAAATCGGGTACAATATGTGGTTTCTAGAGCGGAAAATGTCAAATCGGGAGCGATATTTGTATGGGGGCTATATCTAAATCTGAACCGATCTTACCTAATTTCTGCATATGTGTTTCCAGTTGGATTATAAGATGTTGTGCCAAATTTAAATAAAATCGAGTAAAATATGTGGTTTCTAGAGCGGAAAATGTCAAATCGGGAGCGGCATTTGTATGGGGGCTATATCTAAATCTGAACCGATTTGCCTCAAATTAAATAGCGTTCGTCCTTGATCCACAAAACTTATTTGTGCCATTTTTTGTTAAGATCGGATTATAATTGCGACCTGTAATTTGTTTAAAACAATAGATGGTCAGACTGACATCGCTAAATCGACTCAGGAAGTGATTCTAAGTCGATCGCTGTACTTAACAATGGATCTATCTCGCTTCCTTTTGGGTGTTACAAACAAATGCACAACGACATAATACTCTCGTGGAGTGTTTAAAAAAAATAACACCTGATTTAGCAGTCGAAAAATAGCATGAAAGCTGCACACAGGTCTCTTTTTTAATTTTTTCTTCGCCTTATGAAAAAATACGTAAAAATATAAAAAAACATAAAAACAAAGAAGTAAAAATTTTTAATTTTCTTTAAAATCGAAAAATACAAAAAGTAGTCAACTTTGGGCCGAATTCTAAAATATGTCTCATTTCCCTATTTTTAATGTGAATATCAAAATAATCGTTGTGTCCTTGTCTAATTTTGTTTTTTTACAGAACTCAAAAATGTCTTCTAGAACAAAAGTTATTGAATTTTGTCCGATCGATTTTGATTCTGAACCACTGTGCGACGTTGAATCGGAAAAAATGGCAAAACATTCACATCATTAAAAATTGTTTGAAAAACTAAAATTCTACTAATTGGATTTTATGCCATAAAAATGGAACCAGTGTGCATAGGTGGATAATCATTTTTTACCATTTCTGTGCTGATTCATTTTTTTATAAAATACGCAATAACTTCCACATTTTAAACCGATTTTACATAGAATTCATAGATTTTACATAGAAGAATTATTAAACCTGAATTGAAAGGTAAGAGTTGTACTACCAAGATAACGGGTTCTACCTGCGGATCTCCCTACCAAATCAATAGATTTTCTTTAATATTTGCTTCTCATTTCAAATATGTATATATGGCAAACTCAATTTGTTTTATTATACTTTTGCTCTATACTGAATTAAAATCAATGAAATGACACATTCACATTGGTGGTTGACAGTTTTGTTAATATAATCATATGTCTATTCGTTTGGCAACCACTGTGCACCTTGTGCTCAAATTGCGTTTCCGTTGCAACCATGCTCATGTGTACAGTTTCCGTAGTTTTCATTTTCCGTTTATGCGTTTTTCCATATTTTCTTCTTCGTTTTTTTCTGCAAGAAAAAAATCCTTGAAACTCTTGTTTACTTCAATACATTTGGCAACGATAAAGAAATCAAGTTATTTTTGCCCTACTTGGCAGTAACTATGACAATAATGGCAATTTTTCACAGCCATATTTCCCATTTGCCAAAAATAGCTACGCTCTGGCACATTCTCAAAAGTGTAACATGACTATTGCACCGAAAATTAAATTGAATTTTGCAGTTTTGAGTTAACAAAGTTTTGGACGGTTCATTTAATTTTTGATTGTTTGCAACAACTTTATCTCGCACGTCTAAAGTTATGAACGTTCGTTCGTGGTGTCGTATGAGCGATGTCATGAAAGTTTCTGACAATATCAAGTATACGCTCAGGTGCACTGTTAGTTCACCGTAACCGAGAAGAATCAAGAGAATCTGTACTACTACGTATGATGTATTACAACAAATGGAAATTGAACAAGCAGAAAGGCTGTTAACTTCATTCCGGATCGAATCTTATATACCCTCCACCATGGAATACGTGCCTTATTCGTTTGCAACACCTCCAAATATATATCGGAGACCCAATAAAATGTATTTATTCTGGGTCGTAGTAAAATTCTAAGACGATCTAGCCATGTGTGTCTGTCATCTGCCATCGGTCTGTTGAAAGCGCTCTAGCTTGCAGATCGGTCGGGATTTGTAACGGGCAAAATCGTACCAGAGGAAAATATTTACCCTAACAAGGAAAAAAAACGGCCTTAAGTTACGCTGGGCAGAAATTTATATACCCTCAATCATGGATTGCATTCCACAGAGGCTGTCGATTTTCGTAGAAGTGCAGTAATATTACAAGAAAAAATATTTTTTTTAATATAGCCAATCCAAAACAAATACAAATATTGAAAAATTAATTTTATAACTAAATATAATATTTTAAATATTTCAAACCACGCTTATAGGGCAAGGCTACCAATACGTTTACATATCAAAATAATACCTCAAGCCAATTCAAAAAATAAATATTCTTATATTTATATTTTCAAAAAGCTTAAATGCCATAAATATTGGTAGATAGTGGGTGCTACAGTCGGTTGTATTTCCACTCTATTTTATTTCCAAAAGTACATATTTTGAAAATCCATTATCTCACGTACATAGTGCAAAATAACCTAACCTGATGATTCAACCAATTTTTAGTCGTAAAAGTAAAAAAAAATCTTTTTATTTTGCGTGTCTATGCAGTTAAAGGAATGTATAGACCAAATTCCATGATTCTAGCTGCGGCCGTTTTGCGTTTGGTACCATTTTATCCCCTTTTTCCTATTTGACCTCCTTAAGAGTACGACTTTCTAAAATCTCTTTATTTTACGTGCCTACGCAATTAGAGGGATGAACACACCGAATTTGATCATTCTTGCTGTAGTCGTTTAGTTGGTACTATTTTTATCCCTCCCTACCCATTGTATACATTGAAAGGACGAATTTGGAAGAACAAAACTTTTATTTTTCGTGTCTACGCAGTCAGAGGAGTGTATATTCCGAATTTTATGATTAAATTGGTACCAAACAGACACTCCTCTTACCGCCCGATTGTGAATTAAATTCCACAAATTCCAAATTCCCGATTGTGAATTCAATAGCTGAAGTATTTTCCACTTTAATTTTAATTTAATTGTAGACATTTTGTGGTATTTACTGCATGAAACCCATACGTAGCTGTGAGCAATGAAATGAAAAAATACTTTAAATGTCACGCCTCTATCTTCATTAGTTTAGCATTTACAACTATTTCAAATTTTCTCTCATCGATTATATAGATTACATAGATTATCGAAATTTTACTTTTTAAAGGGGAAACTTGAATTGGTTGCAAATACTAAACTAATAAAGGTAGAAGCGTGCTATTTAAAGAATTTTTCACAGATACTCTTCTCTTTCATGTGATACCCATATCGCCTTTGTACATCTAACAAAAGTACAAAAAATTATTATTATTATACGATAAATTATTAAAACATGTAAAGGGTGGTTAAATTGTAAGGGCCCATGTTGAATGTGAACCATCGTCATATTTTTTGCGGCATTTCATTTGACATTTCTCAACTTCAGAATAACTCAATTTGAACCAAGGAAAGAGACACAATCGAGCAACGCGTTAAAGTTATTCAAGCTTATTATGAAAATGGGCGTTCAAATCAAAATGCATATCGTGCACTTCGTGATTTTTTTCAGGTGCAATAGAATCAAGAACTAAAGCCTCTTGATCAACATCCAACAGTGGATGATTAATTTTCTCAGAAAATCATCTTCAGTGATGAGGAACATTTTCACCTCAGTGGATTCCTCAATAAGCAGAATTGTCGCATTTGGGCGAATGATAATCCAAGATTGATTGTACCAATCTTCCCCAAAAATGATCCTCATACAATTCCACAATACTAGAGTCTTAAATTTTTGTGAAAGTTAACTAATTGTTAGTCTGCACAGTTGTGCCAAAAATAGGCGGTATTGGAAAAGTGGGCGTGGCACCTCCCATACGAAGTTAAAACCTATTATTGAATATTGTCAGTTCTATGAACTGAGTGCTGAAATTTTGTGTAAGTGCATCTAGCATCATTGTGTATAGCTGTGCAAAAAATGGGCGGTATTGGAAAAGTGGGCATGGTACCTCCTATACGAAGTTAAAACCTATTATCGAATATATTCCGTTATATCACAGCTACAATACTTAACTTTTGTGTGAGTGCATCCAGCATCAATTTGCGAAGTTGTGCCAAAAAAGAGCGGTAATGGAATAGTGGGCGTGGCACCTCCCATACGAAGTTAAAACCTATTATCGAATATGGTCAGTTCTATGACACCTAGAGTGCTAACATTTTGTGTGAGTTGAACCAGTGTAAATAGTTGTGAAAAGATGGGCGGAAAGTGGGCGTGACCCTTCCCATATGAAATTAAAACCGGTTTTAGAGTATATTCGACACCGAGATTTTTTTGAGTATATTCTACACCGAGTTTCCTATATTGTGTGTGTACGTCTGTCCGTCCGTCTGCTGTCCATCTAAGCTTGTTCGCACTCTACAGGTCGCAATTGTTGTCCGATTGTCATGAAACTTGGCAGAAGTTATTTTTTCTGGACAAGGACCATCGGATTATTGGAGGAAATCGGTTCAGATTTAGATATAGCTCCCATACAAGTGTCGCTCCCGATTTCACATTTTACACTTTAGAAACCACATATTGTACCCGATTTTCTTTACATTTGGTACAACATCTTATAATCAAACTAGAAACACCTATGCTGAAATTGGGTAAGATCGGTTCAGATTTAGATATAGCCCCCATACAAATGTCGCTCCCGATTTGACATTTTCCGCTCTAGAAACGACATATTGTACCCGATTTTCTTTAAATTTTGCAGAACATCTTATAATCGAACTAGAAACACGTATGCAAAAATTGGGTAAGATCGGTTCAGATTTAGATATAGCCCCAATACAAATGTCGCTCCCGATTTCACTTTTTCCGCTTTAGAAACCACATATTGTACCCGATTTTCTTTAAATTTGGCACAATATTTTATAATCGAACTAGAAACACCTATGCTGAAACTGGGTAAGATCGGTTCAGATTTAGATATAGACCCAAACAAATGTCACTCCCTTCGCTCTAGAAACCACATCTTGCACCCGATTTTCTTTAAATTTGGCACTACGTCTTATAATCTAACTAGAAACACCTATGCTGAAAGTGGGTATGATCGGTACAGATTTAGATATAGCCCACATACAAATGTCGCTCCCGATTTGACGTTTTCCGCTCTAATATCCACATATTGTACCCGTTTTTCTTTAAAATTGGCACATCATCTTATAATCCAACCTATTGTGAAAGTGGGTAAGATCGGTTCAGATTTAGACATCGCACTCAGACAAATGTTGCTCCCGAATGTTTAACCCAATTTGGCCAAACAAATATTATATTTCACCAATAAACATACATGGTGAAAGCGGGTCACATCGTTCCAGGTTTCAATATACCCCCATATAAATGTCCTTTCCGATTTAACATTTTTTGTCAAACACATACATTTACAGTATGCAAAAATCCTTCCCGATTTCACTTTTTTACCAAATTGAATTGTAAAGATAGAAAGTCCGTCCGTCTTTAGAATTTCCTTACTTGTTTGGGAGATGCCCATATGTCCATACTTTGGTATAACCCAAATGGGGTCCCATTCTGATCTATTACAGCTCTAGAAACTACATATTACATCGGATCTTCTTCAAATTTTGCAGATCATGGTACTTTTCAATGAATGAGAAATATATAGGCCCATGTTTTGGACCAGGCCCAAAATGTAGTTATAGGCCCCCTTTTGAAATGTCGGTCCGATTCATCCTATTACTACTGTATAATTTGTATTTGTCTGTCGAATAATTGGATCAATTACCATATTATTAACCATATTCGTTAAATATGACTAAAGATTAAATTATATAGTATAATTTATACTGTATAATTTATATGAACTACATAAAATTGCTCCCATGAAATACCTGGGTTTAGTAATCAAAGCGAGGTTCATACGCAGGGAGTGGTGTAGGGTATTATATAGTCGGCCCCGCCCGACTTTAGCCTTTCCTTACTTGTTTTTGTTTAGATAATGCAAAGGAGGAGAATCACACTTAACAAAAAATCAATTTGATTTCTGACATTTCTTCCATTATTCGCCGTAAACTAACGTTCTCCATGGAACATATCCATTTCTTTAGTATCCTTGATTATAATTGGTTCATATATTACCGATCAGGACAAAAATTAATATGAAAGCTGATTTTAATTTTACCGTTTGTTTTTTTTTTTTTGTCTGGCGAAGCGGGCGGGGGTTCAGCTAGTTAAAATATAAAAATAAGATACAGAATGAGCGTTCTGGAGTTAAAAGCCATTCAGACTGACGGAACATCAATTTCTATTAGCTCGTGATCTATATATGCCTATAATAAAAAATATCTTTCAAGTAATATTAGTTACATGTAATAACTTTCTCTCCAAAAGTATTGTAAATATATCTAGTTGGTTCAATTGACTTGCAGTGGGTTAATGTGTGCAGAATAGCTCGAAGATAATCATAATGATACGATACGATAAAAAAATACGGAATATGATAGATATTTCTGAAAAAAAAAACGTTAATATTGTATAAAACTTATATTTTGTAAAAAATTGTAGAATTTTTTTATAGTTCGAGATAATTTATATAATATAATATAAATATAAATATATAATATTATTTTAAAATGTTAACTCTTCTCAATGTTTCAAAATAACGTTTTTTTCCTTCATGATATAATTTTCTTTTCAAGATATGAGTATAATTTTGTTCCAAAAAAAAGCAAACAAATGTTCGCTATTTTAGCAGGGACAATCTGCTGTCACTTTTTCAGCAGTATTTTTGCTTTCTTTTACTAACAAATTCTTTTGAGTGTATTATTAAATGAATATATTCTTTGCTTTTTTTCTTTCTAACATAAAAGAAATAATTTTCTTTCATATATATTACTTTCTTATATATTATTTTCCAATTGCAATGATGACATATTTCTTCGAAACTCTGTTGGCAAACCTTATCCGATATCATTTGCTAATTCACGTTTTCTTATCCACAAAACTATGGAAATGTTGCATGCATCAACGATTTCAAACCAAATCAAAAAAATGCGCAAAAAATCATATCACATATTGCCAATATCGTATCGTATCGTATCTTTGCTGTTATCAGAGCACAATCCAAAGGCACATGCTATCCACACGCACACACATCTATTGGCCATTATGTAAAATGTCATTTCAAAAATAAACTCAAACGTGACTGATTACCAACGACATGAATGATAAGCGGGCATAGATGATGATGATGATTTGAGGGTGATGTGTGATGCATAGTTGTTATGAAACTAGGCTGAATGAAGTTTCATCCCGTTTCCCATCAAGAGTTGCCAAAAATCATTCATGTTGTAATAATGTTGGAATATGAACATGAAGCCATTCCAGTTTCCCGGATTTTTATGACCAAGCAACCAACCAAGCAATTTGTCGGAATGTGATGCATCAACAACATTTTCATTACATTTAGAACTCGCTCGCTGTAGGCCAAGCGTTGATAGCCAAGCTGGCATAGCGATTGTATTACCTGATTTATGAACGGGATGGACGGACGGACCGAGGACGTACGTTTAATGTATGTTACCAGAGATACTCAAATTGTCATGGAGGGTACTTAATGGGGTTATTCGCTTTCCTCATCACATTACATGACTACCACAAGGCTTACAAGCCGTTCACTTGGAAATAGGTTGGCGACGGCAGCAGCAGCATGTGAATATATACCGGTGCATACCTTTTAATTGCCACATTAGAGAGGGTCATGAAATTAAAAAATAAATTAAATTAAAATCAAAAAATAAAATATTTTTTAAAAAATTCCTAAAACCAAAAAAGTTGTGATACCCTCCACCTCCAGGTTGGGGGTATACTAAATTTGTCATTCCGTTTGTAACACCTTGAAATATCGACCTGAGACCCTATAAAGTATATATATTATTGATCGTCATACAATTCTAAGACGATCTCGCCATGTCCGTCCGTCCGTCTGTCTGTTGAAAGTACGCCAGCATCTAAACGAAAGGAGCTAGGAGGTGCACATTTTGCATAAATAAGTCTTATAGTCGTTGGGATTGAAAGTGGGCTAAATCGACCCAAAGGGAAAAATTTTTCCTCACAAGGACTGAAAATACCCATAATAACCCTTAATATTTTAGAGTATTTAAGCATGTTTTTCAAAATGTCTGCTTATATTTACTGGATATTCGCATTCCCCCTATTCTCAAAAACGTGCACCCTAACGAGATTCTTATTCGTAGAGTGTGAAATGGGGCGAAAAGGGATATAACTGGTACCTATCAAACGACAACAGCTAGAAACACGAAATTCATCCAATTGAGTAGTAGATACATCATATAAAGGAATTTTCCAAATTCGTACTTTTAAGGGGTAAAATTGGAAATAGAGGGATAAAAATGGTACCAACCAAACGGCTGCACCTAAAAGAATGAAATTCGGTATATACATTTCTCTGACTGCGTAGACACTTAAAATAAACAGATTTTTCGAAATTCGTACTTTTTGGGGTTACAAGGAAAAAGGGGATAGAAATGGTACCAATCAAATGACCGCAGTCATGAAATTAGGGGTAAAAAAAGAAAAGGGGGATAAAAATTGTACCAACCAAATGACCGCAGCTAGAGTCATGAAATTCGGAGTATACATTCCTCTGACTGCGTAGACACGAAACATAAATGGTTTTTCCAAATAAGTACTTCCAAGGGATACAATGGGAATAGGGGGATAAAAATTGTACCAACCAAATGGCTGCACCTAAAACAATGAAATTCGGTATATACATTTATCTGATTGCGTAGAAACGTAAAATAAAGAGATTTTCGTAAGTAGTACTTTTAGGGGTAAAAAAGGAAAAAGGGGATAAAAATTGTACCAACCAAATGGCCGCAGTTGGAGTCATGAAATTCGCAGTATACATTCCTCTGACTGCGTAGACACGAAAAATAAAAAGGTTTTTTTTTCAAAATTCGTACTTTCAAGGGATACAATGGGTACAGAGAGATAAAAATGGTACCAACCAAACAGCTGCACATAAAATAATTAAATTCGGTGTATACAATTCACTGATTGCGTAGAAACGCAAAATAAAGAGATTTTCGACAGTCGTGCTTTTAAGGGGATAAAATAGGAAAAGGGGATAAAAATGGTACCAACCAAATGACCGCAGATACAGTCATGAAATTCGGAGTATACATTCATCTGACTGCGTAGACAGGAAAAATAAAAGGATTTTTCAAAATTCGTATTTTCAAGGGCTACCATGGGTACAGAGGGATAAAAATGGTACCAACTAAACGGCTACAGCTAGAATGATGAAATTCAGCGTGGACATCCCTCTGATTGCTTAGACACGTAAAATAGAGGGATTTTAGAAAGTCGTAGTTTTAAGGGGGTAAAATGGGAAAAAGAGGGTAATAATGTTACCAACCAAATGGCATAGACACGCAAAATAAAGAGATTAGAGCATGAAATTCGGTGTAGCCATTCCTCTGATTGCATAGAAACGAAAAAAATGGATTTTTCGAAATTCGTACTTTTTGTGATAAAAATGAAAAAGGGGATAAAAATTGTGTCAAACAAATTACCACAGCTAGAGCATGAAATTCGCAAAATAAAATGTGTTTTTTTTTCGAAATAAAATGTTACTTTTACGACACAAATTGGTTGAATCACGAAGTTCGGTTATCTGTGTTATATCTGTTACTGTGTACGTGAGATAATGGATTTTCAAAATTTTTACTTTTGGAATTAAAATAGAGTGGAAATACAACCAACTGTAGCACCCACTATCTTCCATTATTTATGATATTTAAGTATTTTTTGAAGATTTATGTCTTATATTTACCTTTTGAATTGACTTGAAGTATTATTTCGATATATATAGTGTAAACGCATAAACGTATTATTGCCTTTTAAGCGTTTGAATTAATAAAAATTAATTTGAATGATTTATAATTATTTATATATATATTTTATGATATTTATACACTCCACGAGAATAATATGTCTTTGTGCATTTGTTTGTAACACTCAAAAGGAAGCGATATAGACCCATTGTTAATTATACCGATCGACGCAGAATCACTTTTTGAATCGAATTAGTAATGTCCGTCCGTCTTCTGTCGTCTGTCCATCTATTCTTGTCATCAAAGTACAGGTCGCAATTGTAGTCACAACCAAATGAAACTTTGCACAACGAAGTTTTTCGGGATAAGAACGAACGCTACTTAATTTGAAGAAAATCGGTTCAGATTTAGATATATCCCCCATACGAATTTCATTCCCGGTTTGAATCTCTTCACTCTATATTCCACATATTTTAACAGATTTTCTTCAAATTTAACAAAACATCTTATATTTCAACTTGGAACACCTATGGTGAAAATCGGTCAGATCGGTTCAAATTTATATATAGCTCCCATACATATTTCGCTCCCAATTTGAATTTTTCCGCTCTAGAAACCACATATTTTATCAAATTGTCTTCAAAACTGGCAAAACATCTTATATTTCCACTAGAAATACCCATGGTGAAAATGGGTCAGATCGGTTCAGATTTATATATAGCCCCCATACAAACTTCGCTCCCGGCTTGACCTTTTCCGCCCCAGAACCCACATATTTTCATCGAATTTCTTCAAATTGAGCATAACACGTTATATTTGAACTGGAAGAACTTATTGCGAAAGTTAGTCACTTTATACCATGTTTGGATATCACCCCGATACAAATATTCTTCTCGTTTTGACAAATTGCGTGTGGTTATATTAGCCTATGATTAGGAAACATACAAAAATCGTTCCCGTTTTAACTTTTTTAGCGAATTGAATTGTATTCGGCTAGAAAGTGGATTGTATCGTATAGTCGGGCCCGCCCGACTTTAGCCTTTTCTTACTTGTTTTTATTTGTTTTGCTTTGGCTATAAAAAAATTGCCTTTTTCCTGTACGAAAATCGGCAGCCTCTGTTGAATGCAATCCATTGTGGAGGGTGTATAAAGTTCGGTCCAGCCCGTTTTTACTTGTTTTTGTTGTTTTTTGTACTGAGCTTATAATCAGCAAAAATATGATGATTGGGAAAATTGTTGAAGTCTGAACAAAGCCAATCATTTTCTCATCCTGTTGCACCTTCACAACAATACAAAGTTCCAAAGGATACAACATTTCAGAAATTCTTTTTAATACTTATTCCCACCCTATGATACTGGTATATGTGTCAAATAAGCGAGGATAACTTCGGTAAAAAATACTTCAAATTTCTAGCTTCTATCTGTATTACTTTAGCATTAAAACCATCTCATATTTCCCCTTAATTTATTCATATTTTGTTTTTTAAGAGGGTTATTTTGAAATGGTTGTTAATGCTAAACTAATGCATATACAAGCTTGCAATTTGAATTATTTTTAGTACTTCTTCTCGTCTTTAATTTGGCATTTATACGGGTTTCATAAGGCGTGAATAAGTATTTAAAATAATAATGAAGTCAGAACCGAGCTGATCATGTTCTCATCCTGTAGCACCTTCACAGTTTCAAAGGATACGACATTTCACAAATTATTTGTAATACTTGTTCGCACCCTACGATACTGGTATATGTGTCAAATAAGAGAGGAGAATTTCGATAAAAAATACTTCAAATTTCTAGCTTCTATCTGTATTAGTTTAGCATTAAAACGATCTCAAATTTCCCCTTAATTTATTCATATTTTGCTTTTTAAGAGGGTTATCTTGAAATGGTTGTTAACGCTAAACTAATGAATATACAAGCTTGCAATTTGAATTATTTTTAGTACTTCTTCTCTTCTTTAATTTGGCATTTATACGGTTTTCATAGGGCGTGACTAAGTATTTAAAATAATAATGAAGTCAGAACCGAGCCGATCATTTTCTCATCCTGTAGCACCTTCACAGTATTGCAATGTTCCAAAGGATACAACATTTCAGAAATTCTTTTTAAAACTTATTCCCACCCTATGCTACTGGTATATATGCCAAAAAAGAGAGGAGAATATCAGCAAAAAATATTTTAAATATCATGCTTCTTCTTGTATTAGTTTAGAATTAAAACCCATTTCAAATTTCCCTTTAATTTATTTGCATTATTTATATTTTACTTTGTAAGAGAGAAAAATTGAAATGCTTGTTAATGCTAACCTAATGCATATACAAGCTTGCAATTTGAACTATTTTTAGCACATATTCCTTTCTTTGATTTGGCATTTATATCGATTTAATAGGGTGTGAATAAGTATTTAAAATAATTTGTTAAAAAATGTGTCCTTAGGAACTTTGAAAAATTAATTGCCATTTTGCCCATAGTTTCAGACGTATATCATCCGTGTAATATGAACTGACGGCGGGTGTAATTAAATATTCGCAGGCAACCTTATTTTATAAACCGTAAACAAAAACTTAATTTTTCGTGGGCGTGTTGCACGACCCGCCTTGATGTTAATATAAATACATCATAACGTTCAACTCTGTGTAATTTGTACAATCACATTGTGTCTACACATACACGTGTAGCGGCTTTTAACCCACCAAAAAACGTGTACATACACATGCTCCATACATACACATATACATACATATATACATACGTGTAGTATGTGTTTGCGCATGTATATATGTATGTACATTACATCAAAAATAATGAAACAATAAAAAATAGCACATTTCATAATAATCGTTTTATGTACGAACGCGTGTAAGCATTTGGGTTGAAAAGGTACATGAGTGTGTGTCAACCACATACAATGTAGGCAGATTAGGTCGTAGAGAAAAGGTAGTGCAAATCACAACATTACAAATATGTTGCAGGTCTCAATAGAAAAAAATCCTGAAGAGATACAAATTTTGTTTTTGTGGGCAGTTATACATTTGTTGTTGTCAGTATCACAGGTGAGAGTATTTCGATACGACCTACTGTACATAAAACCATTTCCGGCTATATGAATGTTAACAGAATGGTAGGAGTTTTTTAATTTATCTCGGAAAGTACTTACCTTGGGAACAGCTTCCACATGCGGATATCTGTAGAGTATCCGGCACACTTACTTCCACTGCGGAAATCCATTTAAATTTAGACCATTTTATTTGACGGCTTTAAGTGATTTTAGTGCGGGAATATTCAGGATATTTCCAAATTTAATGTAGGTCGAATTCAAAAGAGAATTTATATGGGATCCATTGTGTGATTCCGTGTCAAAACCAATAATTTTTATTTTCGGATTTTCCTCAAAACATTTTTCAAGAAAATCTTTTATCTTTTTCATGTGCCAGTTAGAATGATAGTGGTCTAAGTCAAAAATAAAAAAAAAAAACAAGTAAGGAAGGTTAAAGTCGGGCGTGCCCGACTATATGATATCCTACACTTAGTCATTATACCCTATGGTGTAGGATATAAAAAGATCATTTCATTTGAAGCGGGTGATATACGATGCAGCAATAAGAGGAGAATATACTACTACAAATTCCATACTTCTATCTGTATTTGTAAGAAAATTTGAACACAAACTTTGAATGGGAGCTATATACAAATCTGAACCGATCTGACCCATGTTTGGCAGAGGTTTTCTATTTGAAATATTAGACGTTTTCCCAAATTTAATGGAGTGTTAAATATGTGGTTTCTAGAGGGGAACGAATCAAATCGGGAGCTATATATAATCTGAACCAATGTGACCCACTTTCGCTATAGTAATTTCTATTTGAAACATATATATTCATATATATATATATATATGAACTCATCTGACCCATTTTCACCAGAGCTCTTTTTAGTTGAAATATAAGTTGTTTTGCCAAATTTGAAAAAAAAAACTGTCAAAGTTTGTGGTTTCTAGAGCGGAAAGAGTCAAATCGGAGGAGACCTTTGTATGGGAGCTTTATATAAATCTGAACCGATCTATCCTATTTTTACCAGAGCTGTTCTTAGTTGAAATATAAGCTGTTTTGCCAAATTTGAAGAAAATCTCTCAGAGTTTGTTGTTTTTAGAGCGGAAAGAGTCAAATCGGAGGAGACATTTGTATGGGAGCTATATATAAATCTGAACCGATCTATCCCATTTTCACCAGAACTGTTTTTAGTTGAAATATAGGCTGTTTTGCAAATTTGAAGTAAATCTGTCAAAGTTTGTGGTTTCTAGAGCGGAAAGAGTCAAATCGGAGGAGACATTTGTATGGGAGCTATATATAAATCTGAACCGATCTATCCTATTTTTACCAGAGCCGTTTTTAGTTGAAATATAAGCTGTTTTGCCAAATTTGAAGAATATCTGTCAAAGTTTGTGGTTTCTAGAGCGGAAAGAGTCAAATCGGAAGAGACATTTGTATGGGAGCTTTATATAAATCTGAACCGATCTAACACATTTTTACCACAGGCGTTTCTAGTTGAAATATAAAATATTTTTCCAAATCTTAAGACAATCTGATGCAATATGTGGTTTCTAGAACGGAAAAAGTCAAATCGGGAGCGAAATTTGTTTGGGTGCTAAAATATAAATCTGGACCGATATAACACATTTTTACCACAGGTGTTTCTAGTCGAAATATAAGGTGTTTTGTCCATTTTGAAGAAAATCTGTTGTAATATGTGGTATCTAGAGCGAAAAGAGTCAAATCGGGAGTGAAATTCGTATGGGGGCTATATCTAAATCTGAACCGATTTGAAAATTCTCTCTTGTGGCAATTTTTGTTAGGATCGGATAATAATTGCGACCTGTACTTTGATTACAAGAATAGATGGACAGATAGACGGACAGACAGAAGGACATTGCTAAATCGATTAAAAAAGAGATTCTAAGTCGTTCGGTATAATTAACAATGGGTCTATCTCTCTAACTTTTGGGGTTAGAAACAAATGCACAAAGACATAATACTCTCGTGGAGTGTATAAAAATATGTGTTTTTAATAGTTTTCTTAATTCCCTATAATTTTTATAAATCAAAAAATTTTCGCTTCGATTTTTTAACACACTATTTTGTCTAAATTTTACGACATCCTTGATACATTCGTCAGGACAGTTCAGAAACTCCTACACCAGCTCTTAATAAATAATAAAACTGCGTTTCCCGAATTTCAAAAAATATGAAATTGAGACACTAGCGGGGACCGAAAATCAGGAATTTTCTTAAAAGGTAATTTAAAAAAATCGTAACTTTTTTCTGGAAATAGTTAAAAATATAATTTTTGGGCGAATTTCAAGAAAATGCTTTTAGTTTAATATAAAAATATCAAATCTCGAAAAATATACATTTTTCTTAATTCCCTGTAATTTTGTAAAAAGCAAAAAAAAATATATCTTCGATCTTTCTAAACACATTATTTTGCCAACATTTTACGACATTCTTTATATATTCATTACATGCCGACCGAGTCCAGTATGGCCACATTTCAACTGTCAACCTGGACAGTTGAGAAACTCCTCCTACACCGGTCCCTTATAATTTCCCTCATGTTTGTGTACACAACTTTGCTTGCTTTGCATGAATATCCGTACCAACCATAGATTACAAAATTTAATTGACTCCTCATACTTCACGGATTCACTGCTTCACTGGTTCAGTGGAGGAGCTATTGTTTGCATGACTTTTGCCACGGGTATCATATCCGGCACATCATAAATTCATTCATGCATTTAAATATAAATATAAATAGAAGCGCAAGTGGAAATACACTTTATTAGCGAATATTATAATGATGATATAGATATATAGACATACACACATACATAGGCACGAGTACGAGCACTCGTTCATAGTTGACTAGCGATATTGCTAATGTGATGATGCACATGTGTGTAGAGTCCTTATCGCTGTTTAATCAATTTTCATTCGCTGAGTGGCTCCAGAGTAACTACATATCTGTGATAGACGACCACTAAACTGCGAGGAACACTTGACTGATATGCAAATACATATTAAAAATGTTATTATCGCATTCATCTGTTGCGTTGTTAACTGCTGAACACGCTGGTGAATTACGCAGCTTGTCAAATGGATGAACGTTTCTTAGACTTCTCTAAAGGAGATGTGTAAAAATATAACTCCAACTAACAACATAGTCGAAAAAATTATTTAATGTTTTTTTAATAAAATTACACTATGCAACAATATTTTTGTCGACGGGTCGTGTATAAAATATGCTGACGTATTTTGGCTTTTTAAACTCGAAAACGAATTAAAAAATTATGGTAATTTCTTTCTTAATTTTTTCCTAAAATTCCAATTTTCGGCGAAGGCACCTTAAATATTTGTATTCTCTTTGCGGGAATATAAATCCGATAACGTTTATATGTTAAATTAAAGGTACTCGTGACGGCTACAAGTATTGCGATTTACACTTTCACACAGAAGCAGTGGTTTAGGAAAAGTCTTTAAAAAATTTGGAAATTTCCTTTTTTTTTCAAAAAAAAATCTATTTTTGCTGGCACGAAAAAAATATCAAAAATAAAAAGAGGTCAGAAAAACGTATTTTTTAAAGCTAACATTCTAAGACAAAAAAAAACTATTTTTATATGTTTAAAATCTATAGATAAATGTAGACTTTATGATACTCTATCTAGATGCAAAAAATGCATTCATTAATTTGTTTAAATAAAATAAATAAAGCAAAAAAAAAAAATAATTTTTCTCAAAATTTTCGAAAAAAAAAAATACTTTTTCCTCAATCTTTGATGAAAAATACAAATCCTTTACGCGATCCGAGATCGATATGCGTCAAAAACGGAATAATGGACTAAATACGCTATGGTGGAAGGTATAGCGAACGAAAATAGAATCAATTCAAATGAAATTGATATATCAAAAAATCGATTAAATCTAAATTTCATTTGTCTACAGCAATTCGTGCTATTTTTGCCCATGAACATATATATACTGTGCTGCATTAATCCCAAATACGTCATACCATCTTTGTTCTTTTCGAAACACCTACTGTTTGTCGAAAACAAAACAACATCCTGATCAAAAAACATGTGCATTTTCACATGTTTAAATTTGTCGTCTACTATCGTATACCAATGCGAGTATAAACGTCTTCGTTTACACAGAAAACGTGATAGAACTCCCACACACAGACGGGAAGGTGCGTGCTGAAATCACGCTTAAATTGAAATGAATGTGACTGATTTACGTGCAACTTGGGGTTTCCGTTATTGGCAAAAATGTACATACATACGTCCGTAATTGCGTACGTACGTACGTATCTTGATTATCCTGACACTGGAATGTGCATTGGCGTAGCAATAGATTTCTGCTGGGGAGAGCTGTAGTCTTCGATGCCTTTGACCATTAATCCCCCTCATATATTAGTCCCCTTAATTCAATTTGACCTTTGGCATATGACCTTTGACCTTGACCTTTGATCTTCTTAATTTGTTTATATATCAGCTGCTTTTTGATCCCCTCAATCTATTAATCCTTTAATCCACTAATCCCTCCCATTTAATCCTTTAATCCCCTTAATCCCACTTGACCTTTGATATTTGACCTTGACCTTTGATCCCCACCATCTATTAATCTCTTAATCCACTAATCCCTCCATTTAATCATTTAATCCATTAATCCCCTTAATCCCATTTGACCTTTGACCGTTGACCGTTGACCTTTGACCTTTGACCTTTGACCTTGACCTTTGATCCCCTCAATCTGTTAATCCCTTAATCCACTAATCCCTCCCATTTAATCCCATTTGACCGTTGACCTTTGACCTTTGACCTTTGACCTTTGACCTTTGACCTTTGACCTTTGACCTTTGACCTTTGACCTTTGACCTTTGACCTTGACCTTTGATCCCCTCAATCTGTTAATCCCTTAATCCACTAATCCCTCCCATTTAATCCCATTAATCCTATTTGACCTTTGATCTTTGATCTTTGACCTTTGACCTTTGACCTTTGACCTTTGACCTTTGACCTTTGACCTTTGACCTTTGACCTTTGACCTTTGACCTTTGACCTTTGACCTTTGACCTTTGACCTTTGACCTTTGACCTTTGACCTTTGACCTTTGACCTTTGACCTTTGACCTTTGACATTTGACCTTTGACCTTTGACCTTTGACCTTTACCTTTACCTTTGACCTTTGACCTTTGACCTTTGACCTTTGACCTTTGACCTTTGACCTTTGACCTTTGACCTTTGACCTTTGACCTTTGACCTTTGACCTTTGACCTTTGACCTTTGACCTTTGACCTTTGACCTTTGACCTTTGACCTTTGACATTTGACCTTTGACCTTTGACCTTTGACCTTTGACCTTTGACCTTTGACCTTTGACCTTTGACCTTTGACCTTTGACCTTTGACCTTTGACCTTTGACCTTTGACCTTTGACCTTTGACCTTTGACCTTTGACCTTTGACCTTTGACCTTTGACCTTTGACCTTTGACCTTTGACCTTTGACCTTTGACCTTTGACCTTTGACCTTTGACCTTTGACCTTTGACCTTTGACCTTTGACCTTTGACCTTTGACCTTTGACCTTTGACCTTTGACCTTTGACCTTTGACCTTTGACCTTTGACCTTTGACCTTTGACCTTTGACCTTTGACCTTTGACCTTTGACCTTTGACCTTTGACCTTTGACCTTTGACCTTTGACCTTTGACCTTTGACCTTTGACCTTTGACCTTTGACCTTTACCTTTACCTTTACCTTTACCTTTACCTTTACCTTTACCTTTACCTTTACCTTTACCTTTACCTTTACCTTTACCTTTACCTTTACCTTTACCTTTACCTTTACCTTTACCTTTACCTTTACCTTTACCTTTACCTTTACCTTTACCTTTACCTTTACCTTTACCTTTACCTTTACCTTTACCTTTACCTTTACCTTTACCTTTACCTTTACCTTTACCTTTACCTTTACCTTTACCTTTACCTTTACCTTTACCTTTACCTTTACCTTTACCTTTACCTTTACCTTTACCTTTACCTTTACCTTTACCTTTACCTTTACCTTTACCTTTACCTTTACCTTTACCTTTACCTTTACCTTTACCTTTACCTTTACCTTTACCTTTACCTTTACCTTTACCTTTACCTTTACCTTTACCTTTACCTTTACCTTTACCTTTACCTTTACCTTTACCTTTACCTTTACCTTTACCTTTACCTTTACCTTTACCTTTACCTTTACCTTTACCTTTACCTTTACCTTTACCTTTACCTTTACCTTTACCTTTACCTTTACCTTTACCTTTACCTTTACCTTTACCTTTACCTTTACCTTTACCTTTACCTTTACCTTTACCTTTACCTTTACCTTTACCTTTACCTTTACCTTTACCTTTACCTTTACCTTTACCTTTACCTTTACCTTTACCTTTACCTTTACCTTTACCTTTACCTTTACCTTTACCTTTACCTTTACCTTTACCTTTACCTTTACCTTTACCTTTACCTTTACCTTTACCTTTACCTTTACCTTTACCTTTACCTTTACCTTTACCTTTACTTTACCTTTACCTTTACCTTTACCTTTACCTTTACCTTTACCTTTACCTTTACCTTTACCTTTACCTTTACCTTTACCTTTACCTTTACCTTTACCTTTACCTTTACCTTTACCTTTACCTTTACCTTTACCTTTACCTTTACCTTTACCTTTACCTTTACCTTTACCTTTACCTTTACCTTTACCTTTACCTTTACCTTTACCTTTACCTTTACCTTTACCTTTACCTTTACCTTTACCTTTACCTTTACCTTTACCTTTACCTTTACCTTTACCTTTACCTTTACCTTTACCTTTACCTTTACCTTTACCTTTACCTTTACCTTTACCTTTACCTTTACCTTTACCTTTACCTTTACCTTTACCTTTACCTTTACCTTTACCTTTACCTTTACCTTTACCTTTACCTTTACCTTTACCTTTACCTTTACCTTTACCTTTACCTTTACCTTTACCTTTACCTTTACCTTTACCTTTACCTTTACCTTTACCTTTACCTTTACCTTTACCTTTACCTTTACCTTTACCTTTACCTTTACCTTTACCTTTACCTTTACCTTTACCTTTACCTTTACCTTTACCTTTACCTTTACCTTTACCTTTACCTTTACCTTTACCTTTACCTTTACCTTTACCTTTACCTTTACCTTTACCTTTACCTTTACCTTTACCTTTACCTTTACCTTTACCTTTACCTTTACCTTTACCTTTACCTTTACCTTTACCTTTACCTTTACCTTTACCTTTACCTTTACCTTTACCTTTACCTTTACCTTTACCTTTACCTTTACCTTTACCTTTACCTTTACCTTTACCTTTACCTTTACCTTTACCTTTACCTTTACCTTTACCTTTACCTTTACCTTTACCTTTACCTTTACCTTTACCTTTACCTTTACCTTTACCTTTACCTTTACCTTTACCTTTACCTTTACCTTTACCTTTACCTTTACCTTTACCTTTACCTTTACCTTTACCTTTACCTTTACCTTTACCTTTACCTTTACCTTTACCTTTACCTTTACCTTTACCTTTACCTTTACCTTTACCTTTACCTTTACCTTTACCTTTACCTTTACCTTTACCTTTACCTTTACCTTTACCTTTACCTTTACCTTTACCTTTACCTTTACCTTTACCTTTACCTTTACCTTTACCTTTACCTTTACCTTTACCTTTACCTTTACCTTTACCTTTACCTTTACCTTTACCTTTACCTTTACCTTTACCTTTACCTTTACCTTTACCTTTACCTTTACCTTTACCTTTACCTTTACCTTTACCTTTACCTTTACCTTTACCTTTACCTTTACCTTTACCTTTACCTTTACCTTTACCTTTACCTTTACCTTTACCTTTACCTTTACCTTTACCTTTACCTTTACCTTTACCTTTACCTTTACCTTTACCTTTACCTTTACCTTTACCTTTACCTTTACCTTTACCTTTACCTTTACCTTTACCTTTACCTTTACCTTTACCTTTACCTTTACCTTTACCCCCTACCCCCGTCACACGCTTATAGGAGTGTGGCATATTAATAGAGCACATCTACCCACAATCGTACAGAAGATGCAAAGGAGGTTTGACACGTTTTGTAAATTGCAAAATTATTATATCGATTTAATTAAAAACTATAGTTATTATCGATGGCAATCTCTCTCGCTCTCCGGCTCTCCGCCTCACCCACATAGCCTTGTGTGTGTCTGCACACTTTCTTATAACGTCTGCGGAAGCGGAAATGTTTAGCCGAAGGAAATGCCGATGAATTCTTTGAAATGTTTTCCTTTTAATTACAACAAGAACATCAACAAAGGTGACACTTCTATTGGCGAGAGTCGCAATGTGCCGCATTGTAATACGCATTTATTTAATCCGCAAATTACGCACTTATTTATTGTTCTGCACTGTGCTGTGGGAGGTGGGCTGTGCGTTGTGCCGTGTTGTGATTCTAATCAATTGCGTTTATGGCTGTGAATTAATTTTCACTCAAACTGTTTTATCAGCTGCTGAAGTAGACGCTTAAGTAGGCATTATCCATTGCCGGGCAATGGTTGTGGTGCTGGTCTACCACGGATGTGGAGCAGGAGGAGTAGGATGGTGTAACGATAACAATCTTATCGGTTATATTGCTAAAGTTTGCACGCCACCACAGCTGAGGTATGTGTTTTATCAAATACGTCGACATCACGGACTCATTACTTTTCGGAAAAATGTGTACATACCTCCGTTCGTGTGTGCGTTCTTTACTATTTCCCCGAAAATGTTGATACTTAATTGTTGTGGATACCAGAGTAGTTCATGTAAAGAATTGCAGCTGTCGCCATCTCAAAGTTAACTTGAATATTTTTGTTTGTGGTCGAGTACATATATGTATATGAACATTTTGGACAAAAATGTATTAAAGGTTCCAAGATTGATCATAAGAGTGAGAGAACAATAAATTTAAGTTTAGCAACAAGACTATTTTTTTTCAATTTTTATAAAAAATATTATTTCGCCACAACTTCTTGAATAACTGTGAAGCTGTGGGTCAGACTAAAAATATATTCGTTAATATATTTTAAGATAATTCGATTTTGCATCTTTTTCTACACTCAAAAAAATAATTAGTAAATAAAAAATTATATATATTTTTATTTATTATTTATATTTTTTACTAACGTAAACTTCTAAATTGGACAAAAAAGGGGGAATTTATTTTACAAAATGCACACTATTAAGAGATTAAATTGGACAAAAAATTGATTAAAATGGTACCAATCCAACCACAACAGCTAAAAACTTGAAATTCGTTTTGTACATACCTCTAATTGCCTAGACATGTAAAATAAATGGATATTTTGGAATTCGAGAAAAAATGTGAAAAGGGGGATACAAATGGTACCAACCAAACGGATGTTGTTAATGTCATGAAATATGATTTATACATTACTCTGACCGTGTAGGCGCGCAACATAACATTATTTATAGAAATTTGCAAATTTAGGATGAAAACGGGGCGTACTTTTAAGGAGTAAAATGAGAATAGAGGGATAAAAATGGTACCAACCAAACTGCACCTAGAGTAATGAAATTCGGTGCATACATTCCTCCGATTGCGTAGACACGTAAAAAACGGATTTTTCGAAATTCGTACTTTTTGGGTTTAAAATGGAAAAAGGGGATACAAATAGTACCAACCAAATGACCGCTGCTAGCAAATTCGGAGTATACATTCCTCTGACTGCTTAGACACGGAAATTAAAAGGTTTTTCCAATTTCGTACTTTCAAGGGATACAATGGGTACTGAGGGTTAAAAATAGTACCAACAAAACAACTACAGCTAGAATGATGAAATTCGCTTTGTACATCCCTCTAATTGTGTATACACGTAAAATAAAGAGAATAGGAAGAAGGGGATAAAAATGCTACCAACCAAATGGACGCAGCTATAATCATGGAATTCGGTGTATACATTCCTCTGACTGCATACACACGCAAAATAAAAAGATTTTTCCAAATTCGTACTTTTAACTTTGACGGCAAAAATTGGTTGAATCTTGAAGTTAGGTTATTATAGATAATGGATTTTCAAAATTTGTACTTTTGGAATTAAAATAAAATGGAAATGCAACCAACTGTAGCAACCACTATATACCAATATTTATGGTATTTGAGTTTCTTGAAAATATAAATATAAGAATATTAATTTTTTGAATTGACTTGAAGTATTATTTCGATATGTAAACATAATAAAAATATTATATTTATTTATAAAAAAATATTTTTTCAATATTTGTATTTGTTTTGGTTTGGCTATATTAAAAAAAATATATTTTCCTGTAATATTACTGCACTTTTACTAAAATCGACAGCCTCTGTTGAATGCAATCCATGGTGGTGGTTATAGAAGTTCGGCTCGGTCGAACGTAAGGCGGTTTTTGCATTAGCATTTGCAAAAGTATCGCCCACATTTTCCTACGCAAAGCACTGACATGTGATATCTCCCAAAAATCCGCAAATGTTACTATAAATTCAACATTTATCACAACATCAATTCGCTTACATAAATTCAGTTTCATTTGAGGACAAACACCAGTCGTGCGAGTTATTATTATTTTTGCCTTTCGCTACAAATAAAACTCATCATGTGCCACCAGGTGCCACGTGCCGTGAAGGTAAAATGTTATTTACCACAGCAGCGGGGATAATGGCCGCCCATGCGAAAAAAGAGTCTCACCAATTGACACTTTTGCACGTAATTTTAATACGGAAAGGATTACGGGCTGAATATTGTGCAACTTAAAGGGAAATGTGACCTGTTGTGAAACACACCCGAACAGATAAACTCACACGCACAGGTATTTATAACAGTTTCGCTGTCAATGATTTATTTATTTTTACACTGAACGTGGTCCGGCGGATATCCTTCTAAAATAAATGAAATGTTATGTGTTTGTGTTTGTTTTCGTTTTTTTTACAGCGAGGCTCCCTCAATTTATTTGTGAAAAGCTCGGCACACCCTACACGTCGCACATTGGTTCAGATTCAAAATCCATCGACCAAAATTCAATAACTTTTGTTCTAGTAGAAATTTTTGAGTTCTGTAAAAAACCAAAATTAGACAAGGACCCAAGTATTATTTTGAGATATTAACATTAAATCGGATATATTTTAGAAATCGGCCCAAAGTTGACAACTTTTCGCATTTTTCGATTTTAAAGAAAATTAAAATTTTTATTTTTTTCTTTTTATGTTTTTTAACATATTTTTACGTATTTGTTCATAAAGCGAAGAAAAAATTCTATTTTTTTTGTATTACAGATTTTTACGTTTTTAAGATTTTAAAAATTAAAAAAAAAACCTTAATTTCTTTTTTGACTTTGTCGAACTGTTTCTCACACATTTTAAGAGATTTGTCTGTGCCAATGTGGTTGTAATGAATATTGTAAAAAATATCCTTTTTGAACAAATGTCTGATTTTGGACCAACACAATTTTTTCCTTCAAAATCCTCTAACGAAATATATACGTATTTGGAAAGGTTGAAGGGTTCCCCGTTTTTGTAGGGTAACTTTTGCCTGCACTAAATTACACCCTTGTAAGATAGGATACATTTGGTGCAAAAAGTCAGATTTTTTTATTTCCAAAACGCAATTTAGTCATTTTCGTCTCATTAACTTCTGAAAAGTGGGTACGCAGATAAAAAGACGAGTAAATTTCCTTTATCCTCATGCTAAATTTTATAACAATCGGAGTTCATTTGCCGGAAATACTGCATTGAGTTGCTCATGTAAATGTTTTACAGTGCACAGTGGTTCCAAATCGAAATAATGGAAATAAATCTGTAATGTTCGATCGACGCACAGTGGCGTCCGTAGATCAAACGAGGTGGCAAAAATCAAATTTTGTCATATGCGCCTACGATATTTTGAATAAACCCAGCTCATAGGAAATTTTTCAACGTTTCCAAATATGCTACACTTCTAGGAGATTTTGTGCAAATGATGATGCAGTAACTAGAGTCACTGGAATTGACAATCAAATCGTGAAGAGATTATGAACAATCTTGAATTTTTTAAATTTCAAAGAAAACGTCAATTCTACAAAATATGGAGAATAAAAAAAAATCTTAAAAAAGAACTAAACAAATCTAAAATTGTTAAAAATATATTTTTTTGGTTGCCATAAAATTTAGTTTTCCACAAATGGAAAGGAATCCAAACACTTAATTATCTATCATATGCCATTTAAATTATTCGATTATCATATTCGGTTCAACAGATAAGATTTTTTCAACGAAAATACTCAAATAGGGCCACTGTGCGACGGCTATTTTTCTAATAAAATCAATTGTTTTGGATTTATATGTCCCATTCTAGGAATTGTGAGAATTTTGAAATTTTCAAAATTCACAAAATGGGGAAAACAAATGCCAAAAATGTGATTTTTTAGAAAATATATCCGCCTTTGTTTAATTTCGACCGTGGATGAGAAGACGAAAAAATATATTTTTAGCAGCTGCGTCAGTAGATAAAATAAAGATTTTGCTTTTCTAATCGATGATTTTTCGCTTTGGGACTAAAAAAATCTAACTTTTTGCAGTAAATATATCCTAACTTCCAAGGTTGCAATGTCGTGCAGGCAAAAGTTACCCTACAAAAATGGGGAACCCTTCAACCTTTCCAAATATGTATACATTTTGTTAAAGGCTTTTGAAGAAAAAGAAGTTGTGTTGGTCCAAAATCAGACATTTGTTCAAAAAGGATATTTTTCACAATATTCATTACAACCAAACTATATTTGGCACAAACGTAGTTTTGGCGTCATAACAAATCTACTAAAGCACAAATTCTAATAATAAAAAAATTGATTGCAAAATCTCTTAAAACGTGCGAGAAACAGTTCGACAAAGTCAAAAAAAAAAAGAAATTACTTTTTTTCAATTTTCAAAATCTGAAGAACGTGAAAATCTGTAATACAAAAAAAAATAAAATAAAAATTGTTCTTCGCATTATGAACTAATACGTAAAAATATGTTAAAAAACATAAAAACGAAAAACAATAAATTTTCTTTAAAATCCAAAAATACGAAAAGTAGTCAACTTTGGGTCCTTGTCTAATTTTGGTTTTTTACAGAACTGAAAAATGTCCACTAGAAGAAAAGTTATTGAATTGAATGTGCGACGTGTAGGGTGTGCCGAGTTTTTCACAAATAAATTCAATTTTAGAATTTAGAAATTTAATGTTAGGATCTAAAAAATTTGTCCAATTTTTACAGAACTCAAAAATGTCTACTAGAACAAAAGAACAAGTTATTGATTTTTTGGCCGATGGATTTTGATTCTGAACCAATGTGCGGCGCACATTGTCACGGCTGCGGCCAAAATCGAGAAATTTTTTTTAATAATTTTACAAATCATTTAGTGCAATTTAGTAGAAAACAGTCTAGACAAGAAAACTTCAAAAGAGTTTTGAAAATAAGTTATTTTTGTGGCAGCTATGATAGGTCAAAGTTCGACTTTTAGTTACATATTTTAAAATCAATAATTCTATAAAAAATAGTCAATATTAAAATGACTCAGTTATAATGAAGTATTAAACATATAATAAAAACCTTCTTAACATAGTTCGTAAGACTCATTGTAATGAAGCAAAAGTACTTGTTCAACTATATATTATATTGTATAAGCAAGTACATTGTAAACATCTAAGGCATCTTTGAAAGTAATATTTTAATATAATTTCCAACTTTCGCTACTTGTAAAAGAAATATATATTGTTTTATATCTCCAATTTTTATTTTGAATAAGATTGCACGTATTTCGAATCAAAAAATGTCAGCTTCAGCTGCTAATACCTGCTAATGAAGTGTGCATAATTTTTTAGTGCCCATGAAAAAAATGTGTATAAAAACCACGGTATATATGATTGAAGCTACACCAGGCTTACAACAATGTGATGCAACCAGTAAAAATGACATGTAAAAGGAGTATTCCTGTAAGGAAACACCAATATAAAGCGAAAAGGGGTTATATGTACACATGATGAAGACTGAATATGGTTGGATTAATGCTGTGAATACGACTTGAAGCTTTGCTTGCCAATATCGACAATTCACCGACATTACTGGAAACTCAACCTAAAAATTAATAGAAAATTTTACTATTCCAATTGGCTACACAACAAATATGATATTAATTCACCATTCAGATTCAGTAAGAAACTCAATAAATGTAAATGGAATCCCTCTCGAAGAAGGCGTGAAGCCATAAAATATTCCGAAAAACGCCAGTATCATTCATGAAAAAAAACTTATGAATTAATTACAATAACGATTTAATAGAAATAATGGTTATCCAATCCGAAGCAAATCTGAATGTACATACATCAGTAGAATCGTTTATGAAAATTTAAGTCTAACTATCGTCAAAAACCAAATTGATGAAATGGAATTGAAACTGGACTAAAATAACTCTAACCGCAAATATTAAAAACATTATTTTTTATTTTTTTCTGTAAACTCTATTTTTTATAAACTCTCAAACCAAAATATCAAATATAAATATAAATTCTCAAACCAAATTTTCCTAAAAATTGAAAAACCAAACCAGAATTGAAATAAATAAATTAAAGTAAGGTTAAAGTATCTCGGAAGACCTTTCAAACAAGGTATACAACTTTAAAATCGGTTAAACTGATTGCGAAATACAAGGATTTTAATATATACTCGTCAGCAGGATTTTTTTTTGTGGAAATTGCTATGTCTATAACTCTGCAAAGAAAATTTTAAGATTTTTTGCTTAAGGCACGTGTAAAATCTTTTTTAAAGAAGAATATTTTCTGAAATTTTTGGGAAAATCGCAGCGATGTGAAAATTTGTTTGGCCAGTTTGGCATGGAATGACTCACAAATTGTGTGTTAACTATCTCCATTTTTTTTCGAAATTTCATCCATAATCATATTTAGTTGCTATATAAGCATGTACCAAATTTCAATGATAATTCCTTCTAGTTTTGGCCACTCGTTGTATGAAACCGTGACACTGTGCGGCGTTTTCACTGGCGAAGGCAAATCTTATCATAAGTATGAAGCAGAAAACCACACTTTTTATAAAAAAGGGCTTTAATACAGGGTGATTTTTTAAGAGCTTGATAACTTTTTTTTAAAAAAAAAACGCATAAAATTTGCAAAATCTCATCGGTTCTTTATTTGAAACGTTAGATTGGTCCATGACATTTACTTTTTGAAGATAATTTCATTTAAATGTTGACCGCGGCTGCGTCTTAGGTGGTCCATTCGGAAAGTCAAATTTTGGGCAACTTTTTCGAGCATTTCGGCCGGAATAGCCCGAATTTCTTCGGAAATGTTGTCTTCCAAAGCTGGAATAGTTGCTGGCTTATTTCTGTAGACTTTAGACTTGACGTAGCCCCACAAAAAATAGTCTAAAGGCGTCAAATCGCATGATCTTGGTGGCCAACTTACCGGTCCATTTCTTGAGATGAATTGTTCTCCGAAGTTTTCCCTCAAAATGGCCATAGAATCGCGAGCTGTGTGGCATGTAGCGCCATCTTGTTGAAACCACATGTCAACCAAGTTCAGTTCTTCCATTTTGGGCAAAAAAAAGTTGGATATCATCTCACGGTAGCGCTCACCATTCACAGTTACGTTACGATTCGCATCATCTTTGAAGAAGTACGGTCCAATGATGCCACCAGCCCATAAACCGCACCAAACTGTGACTTTTTCTGGATGCATTGGTAGCTCTTGCAATGCTTCTGGCTGATATTCACTCCAAAATCGACAATTCTGCCTATTTACGTACCCATTGAGCCAAAAATGAGCTTCGTCGCTGAACACAATTTCTTTCTTTCTGAACTTTCTTAACAGAGCACGCATTTTGATAATAAAATTCAATGATTTGCAAACGTTGCTCGTTAGTAAGTCTATTCATGATGAAATGTCAAAGCATACTGAGCATCTTTCTCTTTGACACCATGTCTGAAATCCCACGTGATCTGTCAAATACTAATGCATGAAAATCCTAACCTCAAAAAAATCACTCTATAGTATGCACAAGAGGCAATAAATCGGGTAAATCTTATTGAATTTAATTACACGCAAAACTAAAAATTTGATAAAAATGGATTTTTTTTTGGAAAACAAATTCATAATGAACCTTGCCTAAAATCTATACAAAATGTGACATCGTAACGAAGTTGTTGTAATTATGTAGGAAAAATACCTCCCAAACATAATGTATTTTTAGTTTTTGCATTTTTGCCCAACCAACAATACCAAAATTCCCAGAGTGGGAAAAATATGTTCCAAAATTTGAAATATTTTACTAAAATGGACACCATTAATTAATTAATTTTTAGAAATGCCTCACTGTACTTAAATTGGTCCATTGTTACCCAGCCAAAAAAAGAGAGCACCCAAAGAAGTGAAAAAGATGTTCATCTCGTGATTTGGAAGTAGTGAAAATTGGGTACTTCCACCAATGATTTAACATAGAGTTGTCATAGGAGGGATGTCCTTTATTTTGAAAGACGTAAAAGTTATTTTTCGGCGTTGTAAAGGAACCACTTTTTCACTTGTTTTCCTTTCTGTTTTTTAAAATCCGACGCTAGCGGGGCTAGAACAGCGGACCTTCTGATTGCTGCTACGGAACTCTAACCATCTTAGCTATCCTCATTTAGTTCTGTAAAACTGACAATTGGGAACTTAACAAAATATTTGTTTAATATGAACTAATATATAACGCAAATAAATACTAATTAAATTTAGTATTAAATAAATTGACACTACTAAATTTTACTGATATTATGCAGTACCAATAATTAATAAAAATATGAAATATTTTAAGTATATTAAAAATTTGGATTCAAACCTGAGACCTTCTGGGTGCAAAGTGGACACCTTACCTTTGTGACCCCATACTAAAAAGTCGTTCCCATTCAGTTGTGAAAATGTTATTCATAAAATCTTGCGGAATATTAACATATTATCGACTTTTTTGTCGTTGTTTAAAAGTACTTCCTCAAAAGCAGAAAAAATGCGAATTTGGATTTTGAGATGCTATTAAAATGTGCTTGCTACGGAAGTACTTCCAATTTTTTTGCTGAGTGTGGATATTTAAATGAACTAGACCACTAGGATCATTCTTTTGAATTCTCCAGAAAAAAAGACATTTTTATCACCTAAAATTCCGAAATTGTAATTTCTATATTTCAAATAATTATTAATTTATTAAAACATCCTGGTGCGTATTATAAATATTCTAAAAAATTCGTAACATTCATACGCACCATCATTCGCTGACAATGAACTTCTTGTCATTTCCTTATTCGCAAGATTTATCGTCCCTGTAGGGTGTCCAACGACCACTTCAACAAAATCCCATTGTCATAATTTATGTTTATGTTCTATTGTATATTCGTACCGTGTGTGTGTGTGCGTGTACGTTAGCCATTGTATTTCCTCGCCATTCAATGAGATTTGTACAATTGTACTGTCACTTCCATAGAGTGCGAATAAATGCCGATGATGAACACTTGCAATTCATTCACTTGCCACCGCCGCAGGTCAAAGGTATTACATTCTTATTTATACAAAAATTGTCATTGAACGCCAACCATAAAGGTGTTGAGCGAGTGACAGCAACCGCATTCAATAGAAGCACGTCGAGCACACAAATCACAAAAAAAACACACACCAAGTGAACTGTTCTCAAATGAGAAGAGTTCTACAAGTCGCGTCTCTTTATTTGACAGGCAGGCAAAGGCTCTTAAATCACAGAAAATAAAATACTCTCGCACCCAAGTGTGTGTAATACTGAAGAGTGTGAGTAAGGGAGAACCTGATGGGTGAGGGAGAGCTCTGTGTCTATGCACTCTCGCACACACACACCACCCTCAATCAACCACCCCACCGGCCAAACTTACAAAAGTTACTTGTTTGCCGAAGAGCCATCGACAGCAGGTTCGTCGTATTCCCTCCTTACCTTCTCACACACACATACGCGCGCGCGAGTTCACAAGTATTTATCAACACATCCGTGTTTTCCGATCAACAATGTCCATTAGTTTGAGGTATGTTTGTTTGGCAGCCTTTTCTTGCTGTTAACTACACCCCATTCTCTTGATGTTATTGAAGTAATGTTGTTGCCGGTTCCGTTGCCAGAGATTTATCTGACAAATAATGTTTGCAACGTAAATATGTATGTAAGCATCCATGACTAGACGTGAGTGTGCGTGTGTGTGTATATTTCCATTGTTTTCCTATAGTTTTCGCAGTTTGCAGCAGCATTTATTTGTGAGGGAGAAAAAGAAAAACAAACAAAGGCTCTATAGACAAAATTAAGAGGGGCAATGGAAAGAGTAGGGATTAGAATGAACAAAATCGACTTTCCCACTGCCGCACAGTATATAACTCGCTGAGAAAAGGAAGCCGAAACATTAAAAATGGACATTTAAATATTTTATAGTGTTAGACAAATATCACCAGCCATTATAATAATTTTCAACCATTTTATCGAAGAGCTATGTTCAAAAAAGTTTCAGTTGATGCCGCCCTTATTATAATAATCTGAACTTTTTATGCAAATAAAATTTTCCTCTTGAAGCGTCAGAGCACCAAAAAGGAAATAAAAGTTAAAGCTAAAGTTGAAATGGGTGACAGGAGCTAGGACGTCCAAATTTGCCACAAATGCGTCTTATAATCGTAGATCGATTGGGCCTGAAACTTGGCGAAAAATGTTTCCCTCACAAGGACTAAAAATACCCATAATAACCCCTTATATTTTACAGTATTTAGGCATGTTTTTTCAATATGTCGGCTTGTACTTATTTGATATTGGGTATGCGCATTCTCCCTATAACAAAAACGCGCACCATAAAGTGATTTGTAGGGGGTGAAATGGGACAAAAAGGGATAAAAATGGTACATATTAAACGACTACAGCTGGAAACACGAAATTCGGAGTGTACATTCCTTTAATTGAGTGGATACATAATATAAAAGTATTTTTTCCAAATTCGTACTTTTAAGGGGTAAAATGGGAATAGAGGGATAAAAATGGTAACAACCAAACGGCTGCACCTAGAGTAATTAAATGCACCTAAAATAATTCCTCTAATTATGTTGAAGAGACGGATTTTACGAAATTCGCACTTTTATTGTTAAAATGGAAAATGAGGATAAAAATTGTACCAACCAAATGGCGGCAGCTAATGTCATGAAATTCATAGTATACATACCTCTAACTGTGTAGAAACGCAAAATAAAAAGATTTATCCAAATTCGTACTTTCAAGGCATAGAATGGGTACCGAGGGATAAAAATAGTACCAACCAAACGGCTACAGCTAGAATGATGAAATTCGGTGTGTACATCCCTCTAATTGCGTACACACGTAAAATAAAGAGATTTTAGAAAGTCGTACTCTTAAGGGGGTAGAATATGAAAAAGGGGATAAAAATGATACCAAACAAATGGCCGCAGATAGAAGTATGGAAAATCGCAGAATAAAAAGATTTTTTGCAAATTCGTACTTTTTACTTTTACGATAAAAATTGGATTTTCAAAATTTGTACTTTTGGAATTAATGTAGAATGGAAATACACCCAACTGTAGCACCCACGATCTACCCATTTTTATGGTATTTAAGCATTTTGAAACTATAAATATAAGAATATTTAGTTTTTGAATTGACTTGAAGTATTATTTCGATATGTAAACATATTGGTAGCCTTGCCTTATAAGCGTAGCTTGAAATAACAAAAATATTATATTTATTTATAAAATTATTATACACTCCACGAGAGTATTATGTCTTTGTGCATATGTTTGTAACACCCAAAAGGAAACGAGATAGACCCATTGTTAATTATACCGATCGTCTTAGAATCACTTTCTGAGTCGATTTAGCAATGTCCGTCTGTCTGTCCGTCCGTCCGTCCATCTATTCTTGTAATCACGATACAGTACAATTGTAGACAGAACCAAATGAAACTTTGCACAACGATGTTTTTCGGTATAAGGACGAACGCTATTTAATTTGAAGAAAATCGGTTCAGATTTAGATATAGCCCCCATACAAATGTCGTTCCCGATTTGACATTTTCCTCTGTAGAAAACATATATTGTATTCGATTTTCTTTAAATTTGGCACAACATCTTATAATCTTACTAGAAACACCTATGCAGAAATTGGGTAAGATCGGTTAAGATTTAGATATAGCCCCCATATAAATGTCGCTCCCGATTTGACTTATTCCGCTTTAAATGCCTCATATTCTAATCGCTTTTCTTTAAATTTGGCACAACATCTTATAATCTAACTAGAAACACCTGTGGCTAAAGCGGGCTAGATCGGTTCAGATTTAGATATAGGCCCCATACAAATGTCGCTCCCGATTTGAATTTTGCGCTCTAAAAACCGTATATTGTACCCGATTTTCTTTAAATTTGGGACAACGTCTTATAAACCAACTAGAAACACTATGCAGAAATTGGGTAAGATCGGTTCAGATTTAGATATAGCCCCCATACAAATGTCGCTCCCGATTTGACTTTTGCCGCTTTAAAAGCCAAATATTGTGCTCGATTTTCTTTAAATTTCGCACAACATCTTATAATCTGACTAAACAAAACTATGGTGAAAGTGGGTAAGATCGGTTCAGATTTAAATATAGCCCAAATTCAAATGTTGCTCCCATAATTTTAACCGATTTTGGCCAAACTATACATTTTATATTTCACCTATTTCGTTCCAGGTTTCAATATATCCTCATACAAATGTCCTTTCCGATATAAAATTTTTTGTCAAACACATAAATTTACAGGATACAAAAAACCTTCCCGTTTTCACCGAATTGAATTGTATTCGGATTGAAAGTGGAGTGTATCGTAGAGTCGGCCCCGCCCGACTTTAGCCTTTCCTTACTGTTTTTTTAATATTGGCATTTGTTCTGGTTTGGCTATATTAAAAACTTTTACATTTTCCTGCACTTCTACGAAAGTCGACAGCCTCTGTGGAATTGTGGAGGGTATAATTAGTTCGGCCCGGCTGAAGTTATCGCCGTTTTTACTTGTTTAATTTAATATCTCGCAAATGTAATGAACTTTCTACTTATTTTTGAAATATTTACGAAGGCAAATAATATAACTTTTAGGAGATATGAATAATTTTCTTAAACAGTTTCTTCACGCCGCGCCATATAACCACAAATATCATCTAAACCCTATATTTCTTAAACTTCGGTTATATCTCATAAACGTGAGTTGGTGGGACAATTTTGAAGTCATATTTGGTTTCAGCACACTGAAGTCTTTCGGAGTTGATCCCAAATTCCCTGTCCAGCAATTATTTGCTCCATTCAAATTAATCAATCAATTAGCAACAATAAAGGTCTCACTTTGCCTTTTTGATAATTTTGGGTTCTGCTGAAGACTTCAGCACAACCTTTGGTCTTAAACCAAAATAAATGACAACACATACAACATAACAGACCAACTATACATACAAACAACAATTAGCGATTTTTTTAAAAGTAGAGTTTAAGTAAATAGAGCTAGCAAACCCCAGAATTACTTTTCTTCCCACATTTTTCCCCCAAAAGCGCAGATGTGAATACCGTACAAACTCCAACTTGGCGTTTCTGAAAACGAAATTAATTTTAATTTGTGAACCTATGGTCACTTAACTCAGATTTTCTATATTTTGTCGGGAATAAACTAAGCTAAAGTACAAATAAAAATAAAAACAAGTAAAAAGCAATCCATCATGGATTGCATTCCACAGAGGCTGTCGATTTTACAGAAGAGTAGTAACATTGCAGGAAAATGTTATATTTTTAAATGTAGCCAAACCACAACAAATAAAAATATAAAAAAATCAAAAAAAAATTAATTATTTCAAAGCCATCTTATAAGCCAAGGCTTCCAATATATTTATACTATATATATATTAGGATGGGTCACGAAAAGTAATTGCTGTGACGTTTATATAGATTTTTTTCAAGGCTACAGTTAAAAGCTCATATTTCTTGGAAACATTTTGTAAAATATGTTATTAAAAATATATAGAAGGAATCAATTCTTTTCGAAATATGTTTAAATGATGAATATCGGAAAGTCGAAATCGAATATCGGAAAATCGAAATCGAAAAATTAGGTCTCTGATTCCATTTTTGTGAAATAATTTAATGCAGGAGATGGTTTTCAGAGCCAAAATGTCCAAATTCTTTTTACAAAAATGAGCGCTGCCGCGCAAATTTTATTCCGATATTCATCATTTAGGCATCATTCGAAAAGTATTTATTTTTATTAAAATACCACCACCAAATACGAAGTTTCGACTTTTCAGTTGTCACTGTGATAAACCACAAAAAATCACTATTAACGTCTAATTATTCGACCAATAAGTTACTCTAAGACAAGAATCAATATTTATATTTAAAATGCTTTCAAGTGCCTATTATTTCAGAAAAAAATGTTGACAAAATCCAACAAAAATATTAAGCAAGAAAAACATGATTTTTAGGGGTATTTTCATGAGCGTTTAGCTCACAGACGGCTTGATCTAGGAACGGAATATAAGGCAAGGCTAACAATACGTTTACATATCGAAATAATACTTCAATTCAATTCCAAAAATAGATATTCTTATCTTTATATTTTCAAAAAGCTTAAATACCATAAATATTGGTATATAGTGGGTGCTACAGTTGGTTGTATTTCCATTCTATTTTATACTTAGTGCAAAATAAGCTAACTTCATGAATCAACCAATTTTTACCGTAAAATTAAAATGTACGAATTTGGAAAAATCTTTTTATTTTGCTTAACTATGTAGTCAGAGGAATGTATACATCGAATTCCATGATTCTTGTTGGTAGCATTTGTATCCCTTTTTTCCTATTTACGAGTACGATTTTCTCTTTATTTTACGTGGAGGAATGTACACACCGAATTTCATCGTTTTAGCTGTAGCCGTTTGGTTGGTACTATTTTTATCCCTCTGCACCCATTGTATCCCTTCAAAGTATGAATTTGGAAAAATTCTTTTATTTTTCATGTCTACACAGTCAGAGGAATGTATAGTCCGATTTCCATGACTCTGGCTGCGGTCATTTGGTTGGTACTATTTTTATCCCCTTTTTCCATTTTAACCCCAAAAAGTACGAATTTCAAAATTGTATCTATCACTTGAATGTATACATCGAATTTCATTATTATAGATGTAGCCGTTTGGTTGGTACCACTTTTATCCCTCTATTCCCATTTTAACCCTTAAAAGTACCAATTTGGAAAAAATACTTTTATATTCAATTAGAGGAATGTACACACCACATTTCGTGTTTCTAGCTGTTGTCGTTTGATATACACCATTTTTATCCCTTTTTGTTCCATTTCATCATTTTATGGTGCACGTTTTCGTTATAGGGACAAGCAGATATATGAAAAAAGAATGCTTAAATACTCTAAAATATTAAGGGGTTATTATGGGTATTTTTAGTCCTTGTGAGGAAAATATTTTCCCTTTGGGCCGATTTCGCCCAGTTTCAATATCAACCGATCAACGACTATAAGACGCATTTATGGAAACTTTGAACGTCCTAGCTCCTTTAGATGCTGGCGTGCTTTCAACAGACTGCATAACATTTTTTTTCCACAAACTTGTAATTTTAGGTTTTAAAATTAAAATTTCGACTATAATTTTTATTTTAAAATCCAAAATATAAATTGTTTATTAGATCACATTTTTGTTGAGTGATAATTTTACTCTTATTAATTTTTTACACCACTCACAAAGCTGAATATTGATCAAAGATGGCCAACTAAAAATTATTTTTTATTTATATTAAGGTAAATACTAGAAAAAATCTGAAGCCACAAATTCAAACAATAGTTTAATTATTTACCTCCTAAAATAGGCCTTACCTTTGTGTGACAAAAAAAGATTTATTTATTTCTATGATTGTCTAGAAACAACATAATTTTTTTTAATTTGTTTACAAAATTTGAAAATTATACTTTCGTATTGAAAGAATTGAGAAAAGTTTTACTTCTTCCGAAAAAATCTTTTTACTGGCAAAAAAAAAAAACATAAAAATTCGAAAACAATTTAATTAATAGTTTGTCAATTTTTTTAATATTTAACATTTTAACGGAAAAAAAATTATATATAAAAGATCGATGAATATGTGTAGAAGTAAGAAGTAGAAGCAAAATAATTTTGAAAAAAAAAAATAATAATTTTTGATTTACAATTATATAATAGAATAATTAGTTATATTTTTAATAACGAGGAAAACAAGGCAATACAAGAAAATCTATGGATAATGTAGAAGTCACGCTCCTTCTTTTGGAAGAACATGTCGTCTTCATAAAAAATACCACACGATTTTTATAATTTCTACTACTTATTAAATGAAAATGAAATGCTACAAACCGGTTGAACGGTTTCCGTTGCAGCTTCTACATCTCTAGTTGTACGACAAAGTGTTATGGTAAATTAGATTTACATGCCGGTATCTATACATCTTTTGTATGGTATCTGCATTAATCAGGATATCAACTGATGTGTGAAATTGCACACGTTTTAATAATTGTCTATTATTAAATTTGAGCATAAAAACAACGACGACAAAGACAATAATTTCATTTTGAATCTTTTAAAGTGAAACAATTCCAACATCCTGTATGAACACATACGAGTCTACACATGAATGCATTGTGTAAAGGATGTATACCTTGCTAAATATGAAAATAATCCTTTGTGTAACACACACACATACACAACATAATAAAAGCAACATCTACTCTCTCACACACTTACGCGTATATTCATATACAGGCATACATGAATATGTGCATGGAATATATTCAGACTTAGGGCTTTATCCTTAAGTTGAAAAGTGATTTCCTTTGTTACTCATACACGCAAGCCAGATGGTAATTTTTTCCCCTTTCATTTTATTGCCGGGACTGGGATAGGGAATTTGAAAATTTGATTTCTATATGCACGTCGACAATGTGATGACTTTGAAATGTCTTCTGGTTGTTGGTTTTATGTTTTTTTTTCTCAAGTTATTTCCCTTTTATGATTGTTATTTTAAAGTAAATTCGAAAAGAAAATTCTTTAAAGGACAACTGTTGTTTAATATTGAATGTGTTTAAGTTGGAGGCTTAAAGATTATGTCGCTCACAGGAAAGAGTTTTAATTTGTAAAGTAAGCGGTTGGTCTCTCTGTAAACTTCGGACAAAGAACTATTTGGAAGTTGATTTAAAAAGAAAAAAGTGCTGCTTTGAGGAGAGTTTATAAACTATTTTCGAAATGAAAGAGGGCAAATAGGGATGACAAGCCGCCCTGTTCAAACGACTATAGCTAGAATCATATAAAGACGGCGACATGCAACATGAACTGAACTTTTAAGGGAAAAACGGGACCAATCGGGATATAATTGGTGCCAAACAAAATGATTCCTTCTAACCGCGTCGAGGATCACAGCACTGGGATTTTCGAATAGTTTTCTTTTAGAGGAAGAGCAGAACAAAACGGCAGAAAAATAGTGTCAGCCGAGGTGGTGCAGCCAAATCATAAAATTCTGTGCGTTCATCTAGCAACGTAGAGGCGCAAGATAACAAAAATATAATGTGCAGTTTTGGGGGATAAAAATGGTACCAACCGAAGTTCTGTTGTAACTATCTACGCCCATCTGAATATTTTTTACTTGGTAAGTAGATACATTCCATTCCACGCAAAAAAGAGAACATCCGAAGAAATGAAAAAGATTCCTATATAGTGATTCGAAAGATTTTGGAAGAAATTTGGGGCATCACCAATGAATTTAACATCCCAGCAAAAACTCTCATTACCCAGTAATGTGGGGAATAAGGCAAAACCAAAAACCTTCACTACTTATGTTTCGGATCCGTCTCTAATTATTTTTGTAAAGGGATTGTAAAAAAATAAGTACTTCCACACACGCTTACAAAAAGTTGAGAAATAAGTACTTCCACGCACGCTTACGAAATGTTAATAGATAAGTACTTCTAAACGAGTTGTAAAACAAGAGGCCTCAGGAAGATACAAAATAAGTCATTATTGATAACTAACCAAATAATGTATTATCAGTAATGGGCTTAATAGGTGATGAAAACAACGTTTTTTATTAAATTATGTATTTTGTATCGTCTTGTTAACAATCTGAATACAGAATTTAGGGCTGTTTCTCTTTAAGCCTGGATAACTAAGCGGCGATAACAACAGCACTGCTATTCTCTGACTCACCACAAAATTAATTTTTGAAGATCTATGAAATTTAACTTACCAATAACTACTTATTTAAACCATTATAAGGAATTAATTATTTCATACTTCAATATAATGCAGGGCGCAACGAACTGTCATTACTAGGTAATGCTAAAAATAATGAGGTGTCATTACCGAGTTTTTGCTGGGATGTAGTTATCATGGGAGGAATTCGTTTTATTTTGAGAGTGTAACAGTTCGTTTTCAGTAGTACAAAGGATCCACAATTATTATTAGCACCACAACGCGTAGAACAGTCTACAGTCAGTGATAAAAGATAGATCATAACACTCTTCAAAGCGCGCTGTGTTGAGATTGTTTAAGATAACTTCCTCAAAAGCGGTGAATATTGCTCATTGGGATTTTGGGATGAAATTAAAATGCACTTTAAAATACGGAAATACTTCCAATTTTTTTGCTGGGTTAGTTTTTCTAGTTTTTATTCATATCTTTCTTTTTAACAGACAAAACTTTAAATGATTGATATTACTAAACTAATACAGATAGAACCTTGAAATTTAAAGTATTTCTAGCACCTTTGGAAATGTGTAGTCCTTTTAAGGGGCAACAGGATGAGAAAATGAAGGAAACTAAAACCTCCAATTATTTCACCTATAGTTTCAGATCTATATCATCTGGTTCAAATGTAATATGGACTGTCGGCCAGTGATATATAAAGGGTGATTTTTTAAAAGCTATAGGGAAGTTTTTCAAAAAAAAACACATAAAATTCAGAAAAATGCATAAAATCTATATTTGAATCTATAGTACGGTCCATATAATTTAATGTTTGAAGATTATTTCATGCAAATGTTGACCTTGACTGCGCCTCAAATGGTCCATCCGCATTTCCACGTTTTTGAGTAACAGAGGCTCAATTGCTGCGAACGGCGACGAATCGATAATTGATGGTCATCATTAACACTGGCCGATACAGCTGCGATATTTTCTTCAGTTCGCACTCTACGTAAGCGTCTTGGTGGTTTAATGTCCAACAATGTAAATTTGGTGCGAAATTTAGTCACAATAGCCCGAATAGCCGCTTCAGTGGGTCGATTAAACTGACCATAAAATGGAAGCGCGCGATGAACTTTCTTAACAGAGCACTTTGATAATAAAATTCAATAATTTGCAAGCGTTGTTCGTTTGTAAGACGATTCATGGTTAAATTATAGACCAAACTGAAGATGTTTGACAGTGAAACAAAACACGATACGTGCGTCAGCTGTTTAAACCAGTGTTGCCAAAAAGATAATACCTAAAAAATCACCCTTTATAAAAGGGTTGCGTTACTGCATGACTGACTCACTTATCATTGATCACCGCCCAGACCAAACGGCTGAAGCCAGGGGCATGACATTTTCAGCAAAGTTCCCAAATATGACGGAGACGCGAACTAAGAAAGGATTTTACGAAGTTCGTACTTTTAGGGAGTGAAGTAGGACAAAAATGGATAAATTTGGAACATTCGTCCTGACTAAACGGCAGTAGATGGAAACATGTGTGTGCCTTGCACTTACAATGCAGACCAGCTACAAATTTCGAGATTTATACTTTCAAGGGAGGAAAGAGAGGGAGGCTGTTTAAACCAGTGTTGCCAAAAAGATAATAGCTAAAAAATCACCCTTTATAAATAGAATATCAACATCAATTTGGGTATTTAAACGTATTTCTCAAATATGCACTGTTGTCTTCATTAGAAGCTAGCTATTTAAAAATGAAACAAGACATTTTTTGTTTTTATGAATTATTTGTGTCCGCAGGTTTTTCCAGTTGAAATATAAGGAGTTTTGCCAATTTTGAAGAAAATCAGTTAATATATGTGGTTTCTAGAGCAGAAAAAGTCAAATCGGAAGCGAAATTTGAATGGGAGCTATATGTACATAAATCTGAACCGATCTGGCCCATTTTCACCATCTTATATTTCTAGTTGAAATATAAGATGTTTTGCAAGATTTGAAGAAGATCTGTTAAAATATGTGTTTTACTGAGTCATAAAAGTGAAATCGGGAGTGAAATTTGTGAGGGAGCTATAAATAAATCTGAACCGATCTGATCTATATTCACCATGGGTGTTTCTTGTGGAAGTAAAGGGTGATTTTTTAAGAGCTTGATAAATTTTTTTTAAAAAAAAACGCATAAAATTTGCAAAATCTCATCGGTTCTCTATTTGAAACGTTAGATTGGTCCATGACATTTACTTTTTGAAGATAATTTCATTTAAATGTTGACCGCGGCTGCGTCTTAGGTGGTCCATTCGGAAAGTCCAATTTTGGGCAACTTTTTCGAGCATTTCGGCTGGAATAGCCCGAATTTCTTCGGAAATGTTGTCTTCCAAAGCTGGAATAGTTGCTGGCTTATTTCTGTAGACTTTAGACTTGACGTAGCCCCACAAAAAATAGTCTAAAGGCGTCAAATCGCATGATCTTGGTGGCCAACTTACCGGTCCATTTCTTGAGATGAATTGTTCTCCGAAGTTTTCCCTCAAAATGGCCATAGAATCGCGAGCTGTGTGGCATGTAGCGCCATCTTGTTGAAACCACATGTCAACCAAGTTCAGTTCTTCCATTTTTGGCAACAAAAAGTTTGTTAGCATCGAACGATAGCGATCGCCATTCACCGTAACGTTGCGTCCAACAGCATCTTTAAAAAAATACGGTCCAATGATTCCACCAGCGTACAAACCACACCAAACAGTGCATTTTTCGGGATGCATGGGCAGTTCTTGAACGGCTTCTGGTTGCTCTTCACTCCAAATGCGGCAATTTTGTTTATTTACGTAGCCATTCAACCAGAAATGAGCCTCATCGCTGAACAAAATTTGTCGATAAAAAAGCGGATTTTCTGCCAACTTTTCTAGGGCCCATTCACTGAAAATTCGACGTTGTGGCAGATCGTTTGGCTTCAGTTCTTACACGAGCTGTATTTTATACGGTTTTACACCAAGATCTTTGCGTAAAATCTTCCATGTGGTCGAATAACACAAACCCAATTGCTGCGAACGGCGACGAATCGACATTTCACGGTCTTCAGCAACACTCTCAGAAACAGACGCAATATTCTCTTCTGTACGCACTGTACGCATTCGTGTGGTTGGTTTAATGTCCAATAAAGTAAACTGAGTGCGAAACTTGGTCACAATCGCATTAATTGTTTGCTCACTTGGTCGATTATGTAGACCAAAAATCGGACGTAAAGCGCGCAACACATTTCGAACCGAACACTGATTTTGGTAATAAAATTCAATGATTTGCAAGCGTTGCTCGTTAGTAAGTCTATTCATGATGAAATGTCAAAGCATACTGAGCATCTTTCTCTTTGACACCATGTCTGAAATCCCACGTGATCTGTCAAATACTAATGCATGAAAATCCTAACCTCAAAAAATCGCACTTTATAAGGTATTTTGCCAAATTTGAAGAAGATCTGTAAAAAGATGTGGTTTCTAGACCAGAAAAAGTCAAATGGAGAGCGAAACCGATTTTCTTCAAATTAAATAGTGTTCGTCCTTGTCCCGAAAAACTTCGTTGTGCAAAGTAAATCGATTCAAAAAGTGATTCTACGTCGATCGGTATAATTAACAATGGGTCTATCTCGCCTCCTTTTGGGTGCACAAAGACATAATACTCTCGTGGAGTGTATAGAAATGCTTAAATAATCAAAATATTTGGGGTATTTTCAGTCCTTGTCGGGAAAAAATTGATTCGTCATTTTCAATCCCAAACGATCTACGACCATAGGACATATTAACAGAGTCTGAACCACTTAGCTCATTTCATTCGGTTGCAGACAGACAGACAGACAGCTTTATAGCGATTTTTCTCATAAACATAAGAAGTTTTCCAAACTGGGCAAACAGATGAGATCGGTCTTCCCAGTACAAGTATTATAGGTGCCGGGAATTTAACACAAAATTAACAAAATACAGTTTCAGTTTATTCAAAATACATAAAAAAAATGTAAACTAGTGTATTCAATTAAATTTCATTCTCATAATGCCTCATAAAAATCTCTTATAAATTTATTATGAAGAGAATAACAAATTCCTTCAAACGAGGAGAATTTACTTAGATTCAATTGAAAAATCGTTGAGCCTTATTATCACAAGTTTTTGTTTTCTTCAATAGTTTTCATTTCCGGGAATATGGGAAATACCAACAAATTCGGAGGAAACATTTTGCGTGTACCCAACAAAATACGATTATTTTTTTCGAATTAAACAATACCTTTTTGGGGGAACATTTTCAGCGGAACGACAGCACTCCACCCGAAATCATCTGTACGAAAATCAATGCCGCCCACTTATTCCCCCGCAAAGGTAATCAATACCCCTCAATGCATCAATGGGTATCGTAAACCTCGAAATAAATTTAAATATATATATTTTTTGGTGAACGTATTTTTATACCCTACACCACAGGGTATAATGTCTGTGTGCATTTGTTTGTAACACCCAAAAGGAAACGAGATAGACCCATCGTTTATTATACCGATCGACTTAGAATCACTTTTTGAGTCATTTAGCGATGTCCGTCCTTCCGTCCGTCTGTCCATCTATTCTTGTAATCAACGTCCAGGTCGCAATTCTCCTTAGAACTAAATGAAACATTGCACAACGAAGTTTTATGTGATAAGGACGGAAGCTATTTAATTTGGAGCAAATCGGTTCAGATTTAAATAAAGCTCCCATTTTACTTTTTTCTTCCGATTTTACTTTTTCCGCTCTAGAAACCACATATTTCAACAGATTTTCTTCAAATTTAGCAAAACGTCAAATACTTTAACTACAAATAGGTTTGGTAAAAATAAGTCAGATCGGTTCAGATTTATATATAGCTTCCATACAAATGTCTTATGTTATATGCATATTTCATATTTCATATGTTATATGCATATTTTCTTTCTTCCACATATGCAGATTTTCTTCAAATTTGGCAAAACTACTTATATTTCAACTAGAACCAACTGTGGTAAAAATGGGACAGATCGGTTCAGATATATATATATAGCTCCAATACTAATTTCGCCACTGAATTGATTATTTCCGCTCTAGAAATAGCATATTTGAACAGATTTGCTTAAAATTTGGCAAACCCGTTCATATTTCAACTACAAACATCTATGACGAAAGTGGATCAAATCGGTTCAGATTTATATATAGCTGTCATACAAATGTCTCCCCCGATTTGACTCTTTCCGCTCTAGAAACCACATATTTTAGCAGATTTTCTTCAAATTTGGCAAAACTACTTATATTTCAACTAGAAACAGCTCTGGTAAAAATGGGCCAAATCGGTTCAGATATATATATATATAGCTCCAATTCAAATTTCGCCACTGAATTGATTATTTCCGCTCTAGAAATAGCATATTTGAACAAATTTGCTTAAAATTTGGCAAACCCGCTCATATTTGAACTACAAACATCCATGGCGAAAGTGGGTCAAATCGGTTCAGATTTATATATATAGCTGCCATACAAATGTCTCCTATGATTTGACTCTTTCCGCTCTAGAAACCACATATTTTAGCAGATTTCCTTCAAATTTGGCAAAACTACTTATATTTCAACTAGAAACAAGTCTGGTAAAAATGGGCCACATCGGTTCAGATATATATATAGCTCCAATACAAATTTCGACCAGACATATTATATAGAAACCACATATTTTAGCAGATTTCCTTCAAATTTGGCAAAACTACTTATATTTCAACTAGAAACATCTATGACTCCCCCGTTTTAATTCTTTCCGCTCTAGAAACCACATATTTAACAGATTTTCATCAAATTTAGGAATGCGTCTTATATTTCAAGAAAACTATTCTAAACATGTGTTAGATCGGTTCAGATTTATATATAGCTCCCATTCAAAGTTTGTGTTCAAATTTTCTTAAAAATACAGATACAAGTATGAAATTTGTTCAAATGTAACGACCTTCTTACACCCTACACCACAGGGTAAATTGACTAGGTGTAGGGTATCATATAGTCGGCCACGCCCGACTTTAACCTTCCTTAGTTGTTTTATTTACATAGACATCCTTTCTCTATCCGTAAATACAATTAAAGTTGACATTGACACGATTGACAACATCTTAATATCCTTTCATTTCAGGCAACCCTTCCTTGTCACACGCACAAACCGTTTATCAATTACTCCCTAATCCTTTAAAATCCACATATTTAGAATAATAGCATTTACCTAACCATTGGTTTAGTGTTTCAAATTGAAAATTCTTAGCCCCCCACCACCACAGAGAAAGGATAGCATTTCCTCTCACAAAGGATACATTCAACCCAGCTAATGTGATCACAATGTGAATCCACATCCTGCCTGCCTTCCTGCGTTTGCGGTTGTGGCATTAGCAAAAAGTTTTTATTTGCTTTCCTTTTCTATACCTTTTCTCACCTTTATCTGCTTCTCAGCTCGGCTTAAACTTTTCCCTTTAAAGTAAATCCTTCAGAGGTATTTTGTGGTTCGAGTGTCTTTTTCTGGTGGGTGGTTAGTCATTTACGCCGCCAAGTAAATAACCTTTGGCCGAAAACTTTTCCATCGTGTTTCGCATAAATATCAGTTACTCTGAGGACACCGTTTTAATTGTGTGCCTGTATGTGTGTGTGGCAATAAATTGCCAACAATATTTCAAGAATCTGACGAAAATTAAGAAAACTGCTTAATTGTTTAATATCTGATTACGGATGAGATGAGTTGAGATGAGCTGAGCTGAGATGAAATGCGTTGACTGGCTTTTCGGGACACTATCTGTTGCCTGTGCTGTTGTGTTTGGAGGTGCTCGCCCTTTCGGCCGAGCTATTTGGCAGACATCATTAAATCATAATTCAGGGTAAAATCTTTGTGACTATTATGAATCGAGTTCATTCCATTTTCCACATTCCACGTTTGTGCAATTCTGTCAAACATCAGGCTATTCACCTTAATTTTTAGAATCTGTTGCTTGTGCCACGGCAGCAAAAAGATTTTCTTCATTTCTATGGGCTGTTGCTGTTTTTGTTGGTCAAAAACGACGATGGCAGTATGAAAAGTTGGTGGTGGGGTGGTGGTGGTTTCGGAGGGTGATCTGTAATCAGTAGAATTACTGTGTGATTAGCAAACATGTTGCAATTAATTACAAGAGAGCTGTGATTCCTGGAAATTTCCTTTTTAGCCACTTGATTATTTAGCTCGTTCCTCGGCGTTGTTCAGCAGCTGTGTGCTAACACTATACAACAACAAAAATTATATTAAGCCTATTTTATAAATTATGGTCTTCCATTCAACAAAAAGGCGAAATTTTTAAATTCTACAGAAAAGTTTTTTTAAAAAAAAATAAAAAATTGTAAAACAAAATAAAAGCACAGCCTAAAGCTTGGGCGCCCAATGTGTGATAAGTTATTTTTGCATATTTTGGCAATTTTTAATTTGTTATACCCTCCACTTCCAGGATGGGGGTATACTAACTTTGTCATTCATGTCACTTTTTTTCCAATGTCTCTGCTTGTTTTTTCTTGATATTGGGTATGCACATTTCACCTATAACAAAAACGCGCACCATAAAGTGATATTTATTCGTAGGGGGTGAAATGGGGCAAAAAGGGATAAAAATGGTACATATTAAACGACAACAGCTAGAAACGCGAAATTCGTTGTGTACATTCCTCTAACTGATTGGATACATAATATAAAAGTATTTTTTCCAAATTCGTACTTTTGAGGGGTGAAATGGGAATAGAGGGATAAAAATGGTACCAACAAAATGACCGGAGCTTGAGTCATGAAATTCGGAGTATACATTCCTCTGACTGCGTAGACACGAAAAATAAAAGGTTTTTACCAAATTCGTACTTTCAAGGGATACAATGGGTACAGAGGGATAAAAATAGTACCATCTAAACGACTACAGCTAGATTGATGAAATTCGGTGTGTACATCCCTGTAATTGCAAAGACACGTAAAATAAAGATTTAGAAAGACGTACTCTAAAGGGGGTAAATTTGGAAAAAGGAGATAAAAATGGTACCAATCAAATGGCCGCAGCTAGAATCACCGAATTCGGTGTATACATTCCTCTGACTGCGTAGACACGAAAAATAAAAGGTTTTTTCCAAATTCGTACTTTCAAGGGATACAATGGGTACAGAGGGATAAAAATAGTACCATCTAAACGACTACAGCTAGATTGATGAAATTCGGTGTGTACATCCCTGTAATTGCAAAGACACGTAAAATAAAGATTTAGAAAGACGTACTCTAAAGGGAGTAAATTTGGAAAAAGGAGATAAAAATGGTACCAACCAAATGGCCGCAGCTAGAATCACCGAATTCGGTGTATACATTCCTCTGACTGCGTAGACACGAAAAATAAAAGGTTTTTTCCAAATTCGTACTTTCAAGGGATACAATTGGTACAGAGGGATAAAAATAGGCAAAATAAAAAGATTTTTCCAAATTCGAACTCATTTACTTTTACGGTAAAAATTGTTGAATCATGGAGTTAGGTTATTTTGTAGTATGTACGTGTGATAATGGAATTGGAATTAAAATAGAATGGAAATACTACCAACTGTAGCACCCACTATACAACAATATTTATGGCATTTAAGCTCTTTTGAAAATATAAATATAAAAATATTTATTTTTTAAATTCATTATTTAGATATATATAGAGTAAACGCATTGGTAGCCTTGCCTTATAAGCGTCGGTTGAAATAATACAAATATTATATTTGTTTATAAAATAATTTTTTCAATATTTGTATTTGTTTTGGTTTGGCTATATTAAAAGCTTTTATATTTTCCTGTAATATTACTGCCCTTTTACCAAAGTCGACAGCCTCTGTGGAATGCAATCCGTGGTGAGGGTATATTAAGTTCGACCCGGCCGAACTTAAAGCCATTTTTACTTGTTATTTTGTTTTTTTCTTGTTTTAACAATTTTTAATTTTGCGTCTTTGGCTTTTCTTTGAAATTGTCTTCTGAACAAAGCCTAAAGTTGTGTAGTAAAACACATTTTTTGTGATGATGATCCAATGAAATTTCGAAAAATGGTCAATATTTCATTTATTTCATACCATTTTTGGTAAATTTTTAGTTCTATTTTAACAGATAACTCAAGGAAATAACCACACATTTTTAGGTCTCCTTATGACTCATTTCTAATTTCTTTCGTATCATTTTTGACTATTTTTCATGATCCATTTCATGATTGTGACCTTGTCCTTTCCTTAATTTCATTTTCACATTTATTTTCAAGTGTTAAGTCAGCCGTTGTCTTTTATTTCAATTGCTCCAAACCAGCCAATTCATCATTCGCTGGATTTATTTATAATTTCCGAGCCCGGCCATGACATTTATCCTTCACTAAATTATCCTTGATTTATTACGCCAACCTCTTACAAGCAACCTCCTCCCCATTCACTTACGAGTAGAACATAAAGGATTTGAACAAAAATACGACTTTAAACAGGCAATCACAGAATTTTGCTTAAACACAACAGACATGACATGTTTGAAAATAAAAATCAATAAAATTCAAATATTTGTCATTCGCTTGCTGTCTCTCCCTCCATGACGCGATGACGATGAACTCTACAACAAGATACATATATACGCACATGACCCCACTCGCACAACCCACATCTCCCATTAAATTCGTTTCATACGGTTCGTTGGGTTTTTCCCTTTTGCGAATATTTTCTGGGGGGAGATGGAGGGGGGTGGCAAACAAAAGTTCGGTTTCCTCCACATGTGGATGGATGATGATGAATATCAGCCAAGCATAAGACAGACTGCGTGCAAAAGCCGTAGAAATCTAATGATGGCATCATTATCAACATCCAAATCATCATCGGCGTGACAACAAGGTGCGTATGATACTGGATGGCTGGCTTCAGCTTTCTTTATTTAGGGCAGTTTGTGTGTGCCTGTGAACGTACGCTACGCGTTCTTCATGCTTACAAATGTGTGTATATATTTTAAAAACTTCAATGTCACGAGGTGCCACATCCATGCATACATACATCCAGCATCGTGCAGATGTGCGTGTCGAACAGGGGTATGTGTATATAAATCTGCGTAAATCTCCTGTTCGAAATCCTCTAATATGTCAGAAATTTGAATATGATTTGTTTTGGCATGGCATACTTGTTTAAATTGATTTATGTCTTTATTGGGAATGGTATGGGTACCATGGTACGTATTCGTAATAAATTACGCAAATATTACTCATACGCATTATGTACTTATGTGGCGAGAGGTAGCTAAAGAATGGTGTTACTCCTACATCCAAGGCAATGACTTCCAGGAAATTGTATAATTTATGCCAAATAATCGGAGGGTATTGATTTGTTAAATGAAAAGAAGAAAACGGGGAAGATTTAAATAATCCCCAAAGTCAAAATATCAAGAAAATCTAAAATCTGAACGAACACAATGACCTCAATTATTGAGAACTTTTTAAAAATAAGTCTTTATCCATCAATTCAAATTAAAAGCCCATATCTGCAATAAAACTCTGAAATGAAATTTAACAAGAAACAAGTAAAAAAATTGTATATACCCTCCAACATGGATTGCATTCCACAGAGGCTGTCGATTTTCGAAGAAGTGCAGTAATATTACATGAAAATATAATTTTTTAAACAAATTCAAATATTGAAAAAATAATGTTATACATAAATATAATATTTTTATTATTTCAAACCAAGTCAATTCAAAAAATAATTATTATATATATTATTGTTTTTCTCTCAAATGGAAAAACAATTTAGAGTCACCCCAAGAAAATAAGCTTTGGATTGTTTAATGAAGATCCAAAATAATGTTTTCCCGTGTAATTTGTTTACGTTGCATTTTTGTCCATTTTTTCTGAATTAATAGACCCTCGGAAGCACTTTAAATATAAATTTTGATGCTTAAATGAAATTTAACAAGAAACAAGTAAAAAATTGTATATACCCTCCAACATGGATTGCATTCCACAGAGGCTGTCGATTTTCGTAGAAGTGCAGTAATATTACGTGAAAATATATGGAAAAACAATTTAGAGTCACCCCACGAAAATAAGGTTTGGATTGTTTAATGAAGATCCAAACTAATGTTTTTCCCGTGTAATTAGTTTACGTTGCATTTTTGTCCAAATTTTCTGAATTTTTAGACTGAATTAATAGACCCTCGGAAGCACTTTAAATATATAGTTTTTGATTCTTGTCTTAGAGTAACTTATTGCTCAAATTATTGGACGTTTATAACATCGGAAGGAAATTGACGTCGCAGCGCCCATTTTTGCAAAAAAAAAAGTTTGAATATTTTCACTCTGAAAAGCCATATCCTGTATTAAATTATATCACAAATATGGAGTCAGTGACGTCATTTATCGTCCGATATACATCATTTAGGCATCATTCGACAGGTATAAATTCCTTTAAAAGGTGTTTTACAAAATGCTCCTAAGAAATCTGAGTTTGCAGCTGTCACTTGGAAAACCCACAAAAAAAAATAAAATAAAAAAATTTCTATTTAAAGTGCTTCCAAGTGTCTATTAATTCAAAAAAATGTTGGACAAATATCAAACATAATAAAATTACACGGGAAAAACAAGATTTTTAGATGTGTTTTCAGGAGCGTTTAGCTCAAAGATGGCTTGATTCAGTGCCCAAATATTTTGTAGTTCATCATTAAACAATCCAATTTTCATTTCTGGGGGTGACCGCTGTAATTTATTTTCGTGATCCATCCTAATATATATATTTTCTAAAAGCTTAACTGCCACAAATATTGTTAGATAGTTGGTGCTACAGTTGGTTGTATTTCCATTCTATTTTAATTCCAAAAGTAAAAATTTTTAAAATCTATAATCTGACGCAAGATAACCTTACTCATGATTCAAACAATTTTTGCCGTAAAAGTTAAAAGTACGAATTTGGAAAAATCTTATGCAGTCACAGGAATGCATACACGGAATTCCATGATTCTAGCTGCGGCCAATTTTTAACCCCTTTTTCCTATTTTACCCCCTTAAGACTACGACTTTCTAAAATCTCTTTATGTGCCAACGCAATAAGAGGGATGTGCACAACGAATTTCATCATTCTAGCTGTAGTCGTGTAGTTTGTACTATTTTTATACCTCTGTACCCATTGTATACCTTGAAAATACGAATTTGGAAAAAAACTTTTATTTTCCGTGACTACGCATTCAGAATTTCAGACTCTAGCTGCGGTCATTTGGTTGGTACAATTTTAATTCCCTTTTTTAACCCCAAAGAGTGCGAATTTCGAAAAAATCCGTTTATTTTACGTGTCTACGCAATCAAAGGAGAATATACACCGAATTTCATTATTCTAGGTGCAGCCTTTTGGTTGGTACCATTTTTATCCCTCTATTCCCATTTTACCCCTTAAAAGTACGAACTTGATAAAAATACTTTTATATTATGTATCTACTCAATTAGAGGAACGTTCATACTGAATTTCGTGTTTCTAGCTGTTGTCGTTTTATATGTACCATGTTTATCCCTTTTTGCCCCAATTCACTCCCTACGAATAAAAGTCACTTTATGGTGCACGTTTTTGTTATAGGGGGAATGCGCATACCCAATATCAAGTGAGGACAAGCATACATATTGGAAAACATGCTTAAATACTCTAAAATATTAGGGATTATTATGAGTATTTTCAGTCCTTGTGATGGAAAAAATGTTCCCTCTGGACCGATTTCTCCTAGTTATAATCCTAACCGATATACGACTATAAGACGCATTTTGGACGTCCTAGCTCCTTTCGTTTATATGTTCAACAGACGGAAGCACGGACGGACATGGCTAGATCGTCTTAGAATTTTTTTGACGATCAAGTATATATATATATATATTATATATATATATTTTTCAAAGAGTCGGACGAACGGACCTTCTTATAAATGTTATGTTTTTGGTTCCATTATCCTTTCAATTGTATAAATCGAGAAAATAAATAATATTAAATGGAATTTATTATTAAAATTCCAATTTTAGTCAGATATATTCAATATAATTACTCTAACATTGGAGTAAGCCCCGGTCATATCTCAAATTGAAGGCTAATTATGAGGGCTATAAATGTTGATAATTCCACTTTCACATAAAAATATTGGTTCCTGCCCAAAATGACAAGAAAAACGATTTTTAATTTTTTGCTTCCACGGAAAACCCCTCAAAGTATATAAAGCAAAATATTTTGTTGTATTTCCATGTTTGCTGATGAAGAAAACAAGACCTGTTTGGTGAGCCTCTATAAACAGCATGCTATTTTCCACGTCCTCAAAGAGGATCATTAATTCTATATTTATTGTTCTCTTCTCTATTTGAATGTTAGCTAGTTTTAAAGTTTAGTTTTCGTACCAGCAACTAATTTTTCATAAAAACTCAATTGTATCTTAATTGTTTGCTAACATCAGTGTTTACGTGGAATGTGAAATTCGCAATATTTGACGTCATCATACTTACCTTGATGATCGAAATTATACTCCCAAAATTATAGTTGAAATTATCGACGAAAATTGGAATTTTAATAAAAAAAATCCATAAAAAATATTATGGTTTGAAGTTTAGGACATTATAGTACATCTAGAATTGTTATACACAGTTTCTCAGACAACATGGTTGTAACTAGGATTTGCACTTTCCCGTACTTCTTATTTCCCAGGAAGGGAAATTATTTTTTTCTATTTCCCGGGACAACACGGGAAATGAAATATGAGGTCAATTCAATTTCAAAACTTTTTCCAAAGATCAAAAATAATTAATCATACATGTATGTATATATTTTAAATTAAAAGGTTTTTAAATATAAAAACTTTTTAAAATTTTATTATTTATTTATAGTTTCGAAAACCTAAATTTGTATTTTTAGGCAACAATATTGTTATTATTTCAATCTACGATATTTCCAAGAGAACAATGTTCCCGACTTTTTTTTCGTGAAAATATGAATAATCTCCTAATATTACTAACATTAATATTGTAACATTCTATTCTGTTTAATCGCTTCAAATCAATTACATGTGGTAAGGATAAGGTGAGGGCTGTACAGCATTTTCATCCCTTTCTGTCCCGCGCGCACTTTAAAGTTACAAATTTCGACAAATCCAATTTGAATGCGCTTCTAAATGGTCAGAGGAATTAACGGAGGCTATATCTAAATCTGAACCAATTTGACCACATTTTCACATAACTTAGATATAAGGCGTTGTGCAAAATTTTATCAAAATCGCTTCAATTATATGGCTTCTAGAGCAGAAAAAGACAACATTTGTGTGGGAGCTATATTTAAATCTGAACCGATTTGCTTCAAATTAAATAACGTTTGTCTTCGGCATGCAAAAATCGTTTGTGTTAAGTTTTGTTAGAATCGGACAATAATTGCGACCTGTATCGTGATTACAAGAATAGATGGACAGACAGACGGGCATGGTTAAATCGATTCAAAAAACAAGTAAGGAAAGGCTAAAGTCGGGCGGGGCCGACTCTATGATACACTCCACTTTCTATCCGAATACAATTCAATTCGGTGAAAAAGTGAAAACGGGAAGGATTTTTGTATCCTGTAAATGTATGTGTTTGACAAAAAAATTTTAAATCAGAAAGGACATTTGTATGAGGATATATTGAAACCTGGAACGAAATAGGTGAAATATAAAATGCATAGTTTGGCCAAAATCGGTTAAACTTTTGGGAGCAAGATTTGTATTTGGGCTATATTTAAATCTGAACCGATCTTACCCACTTTCACCATAGTTTTGTTCAGGCCCGTGCGCAGGATTTTCCCCTGGGGGGTTTTCACCTACACTCATAAAAGAGTTAACCCTATAATGAGTTAAAATTAACTAAAATTTAGGAAATCAAGTACATTTTTACTAAATAAAAGAAGAATTTTGATGAAAATTTCCTAAAACTAAGTAAATGTTTACGCAAATCAAGTAAATATTTACTCAAACTAAGGACAATTTTGCTGATTTTTCCCTCGATACGAGTAAATTTTTACTTAAGCTGAGGAAAATTTTATTTTTACAAGGAAAAAAGGTGAAATTAAAATAAGTTCATTTTAACTAAAAAAATCAAACAAATAGTTTTGCTTCAGAGTATGCAAAACTGATAAAAAAATGACAACATGAAATATTTCTCAAAAGTTGCATGATACCTCTGCCATAAGGAGTTGAGCTATTACGCCATGATTGTTGCGAAGGCAAGATAGGCGCCTTCGCAGTGGTTGTTTAGAATAATTCAGAAAGTATTTAAGAAATAAGTCTCTGCAAACGATTTTTTTCTCTCTTAAAACCTTGGAAATATTCTTTCACATAAGTTTGAATTTACTCAATTTTAAGAATTTTTTATTAGATGCAAATAAATGTTTTTAAGTAAATCTACTACCCTTTCTCTAGACGATGTAGAAACGAAGTAAAATTGGATTTTTCGAAATTTGTACTTTTAAGGGACGAGCGGGACAAAAAGGGATAAAAATGGTACCAACTAAAGTATTACAGCTAGAATCGTGAATTTTGGTATGTAAATTCCTCTGACCATAAAGAAACGAAGTAAAATTGGATTTTTCGAAATTTGTACTTTTAAGGGGAGAGCGGGACAAAAAGGGATAAAAATGGTACCAACTAAAGTATTACAGCTAGAATCGTGAATTTTGGTATGTAAATTCCTCTGACCATGTAGGAGCGCAGTATAATTGAATTGTTCGAAATTGGTACTTTTTAGGGGGTAGGCGGGACAAAAAGGGTTCCAATTTAAGAATTGCAGCTATAGTCGGGAAATTTGGAGTGTAAACTGTTTGTAAAGCGCAATCTAAATGGATTTTTTGAAATTTTCTTATAGGGGGTGAGCAACAAGGGATAAAAGTAGTACCAACTAAAGTATTGGAGCTACAGTCGTGAAATGTGGTGTGTAAGTTCCACTGACAGCGAGAAGCGCAAATCTAAACGAATTTTTCTAAGTTTGTACTTATAAACAATGAGCGGGATAATAATAGTACCAACTAAAATATTTCAGCTATAGTCGTGAAATTTTGTGTTTAAATTTCTCTGACAACTTAGATAACGTGTGCTAGCTAATAGGAGGTTTCCAAATTACTATTTCAGATTTATCTATATCCACCAAAAGAAAATTAAATAAATACTATCCAAAAACTAAGACGGATAAACTGGCTTTTTCGCGTGCGAAGCAGCGGGTACTGTTAGTATAATATAAAAGAAAATTCGAGCTAAACTCGCTTATGAACGCTTATCTATTTTTATATTTTAATTAACAACAGCCAATTTTATCAGACTGCAATCTCTTTAGCAGTGTGAATGGTGATGTAAGATTGCAGAAAACTGCTGTTATGCCAAAAAACTGCTGTAATAGTAGAAAGTGTCTGCTGAAAAACAGCAGACAATCGCTGCTATTATTAACAGACTTGTTCTCTAAGTGTAGAACTTTTTTTAAATAGTTGCTTGAAATTAAATACATACGAGGGCTTATATTCATAAGTGGCTATGAAAAAACACAACATTTCAGGAAAAAACTGATTTTCTCCCTAATTTGAAGAGAAATCGTTCTTCCACAGTTTAATCTAAAAAGGATTACTAATTGCTACGATTAAAAAGTTTTCGAAATTTCCTATTATTCGCGGTTTCATGGTTCATAGCCACTTTTGTATGTTTAAAATTGAGCACTATGAATGTTGAAATAAGAATAAGATTTATTGTAAACTCCATAACTTTTTTCATGAAATCTTGGCAATGTTGTATAGAAAACGCATTTTCTGTGATGTACACAGCGAATTTAAAGATTCCAACTTCATCCGTCAGATTGGTCAGATTGATGAAAAATTCAAAATTCGCCGTTGCAATTCCTTATATTTTAACTTTCTTCATTCATAATTCTGAAACTTTTCCTACACAAATATTCCCCAGGAAGTCAGCAATTACATGCCAAAGAAATATTTTGGTATTCTCAATATAATAAAAAGTTACGCCGGTTTTTCTAAATATACTTTTCACAATTTTTGACTTTACAGCCACCATTTTTCCTATTTTAGCCTGATAACAGGGGAATCAAAATGCTATTAACGCGAAATGATGGAATTTGATAGTACGATATGCCCTAAATCTAGAAAAATGTTTTAAACAAAATCGTTGTAGCGAATTATAACCTTCGGTTTTATGCTGTTCCATTGTTGAACTATTTTGTTTCTATTATTTTTATGTTCATAGCCACTTATGCAGTCACATACTAACGTGCGAGGGGATAGCCAAATCAAAAAATTAAAAAACGGTTTTAGAAAAAAATCTTTTCCAAATTTATATGACAGATGACATACAAATCTGAGAATAGTTTGACATCAAGAACTCATTTTCGAGAAAATGGTTCATAGCCACTTTTGAATATAAGTCCTCGATATATATTTTGAAGAAATATTACACAAAAAACGATCAAATTCCTCGGCGATGTTGTAAATGAACAAAGAGAAATAAGTTTATGTATATCAACCAATTTTCTTCGTTTGTCGAAATGGATTTGTATTATAATTGCACACTCCCAAAACATTGGAAGTGACAGAAACCGTTGTTGTTGCATCTGTGATGAAAATAGGACACATCGGTTCAGATTTAGATACAGTTCCATAAAAATGTCCAATCGCAAATGTTACATCTTAGTGCTCTACAAGCATCAAGCGAATTATTTTCTTTTATTAAGAATATTTTAGATTTCATTATGATATCATAGTGATTCTTATCTACTCTTTTTTAAAATTACTAAAATATTAAATATAAAAATTTCCAAACTTTTATTGTAGTACACAATTAAAAGTTCATAAGATATTGCTCTAGTCGAATGTCAATAAGTGGTATCGGTTAATTAAAATGAAACTTTTCCGAACAATTTGGTGTCCATTAGCGAAATTAGCATTACACAATCTTGAAATTGGCACAATTCTTTTAGTTTGTTTGTATTTTTCATAAACTTTGTCCGAAATTCAAGAAGTGTGCACGATTTTTTATGTAATTTTCGTGTTTTCACGAATTTACTGCAAAATTACCATTTCAGACGAGTTATTTTAAAAAGATCTTAAAATTTCTATATTTTATTGCTTCAGAAAGTCTAGAAGGTTTTAAAAAGTATATGTTCGAAACCTCTCTGGGGGGGGTTGAACCCCCAAAACCCCCCCTTGCGCACGGTCCTGGTTTTGTTTAGTTGGACTATAAGGCGCTATATCTAAATCTGAACCGATCTAGCCCGCTTTAGCCACAGGTTTCTAGTTAGATTATAAGATGTTGTGCCAAATTTAAAGAAAATGGAGTACAATATGTGGCTTTTAAAGCGGCAAAAGTCAAATCGGGAGCGACATTTGTTTGGGGGCTATATCTAAATCTGAACCGATCTTACCCAATTTCTGCAATAGGTGTTTCTAGTTGGATTATAAGGTGCTGTGCCAAATTTTAAGAAAATCGGGTACAATATGTGGGTTCTAGAGCGGAAAATGTCAAATCGGGAGCGTCATTTGTTTGGGGGCTATATCTAAATCTGAACCGATTTGCCTCAAATTAAATAGCATTCGTCCTTGATCCACAAAACATAGTTGTGACAATTTTTGTTAAAATCGGACTATAATTTGGGTTTGAAATATGAAACACCTACCTATTGAATTCTTATAATGGATATAGAGCAGAGGCCAAACTTACCCAAGCCAGACAAACTGCCATTAAATTAAAAACACCAGGGCATTTAGATTTTTTTCCTTTTTAAATTCAATATATATGTATATATATGTTTTCTTTTTCATTTCATTTCATTTTTTTTTAATTTTATTGACAAAAGATAATTTGTTTATGTATATTTTGTTATATGTATGTATATATACTTTGTTGTTGTTCTTGTTGTTTGTTGTTAATAGCTCGCTACAGATAATATGAAAATTGTTTTATTTTTTCTTGGTTTTTAGTTTTTGGTTTAAATTACAACTTGATCTTTATTATGTTGTTGGGGTTGTTGGGTTTTGGTTTTTAATTTCATTTCTTTTTTAAATTTATTATTAAGAATTTCGTTAAAACTAATATGTTGTTTATAATTGGTTTAGTTTGTTATATTATGTGTGTATATATATATATAATTCATTCATTTGTTTATTAATTTGTTAATTTTGGATTTATACTTTAACATTCTGATTATATGAGTTCGGTTTTTATTTCGGTTTGTTGAAATAACAATTTCAGCTTATGTTTAGAGTTTTTGTTTTTTAAAAAAAGTTCAATCTCTTAAGGTTAGAAAATAAAACTATTTGTTTTTTTTTTTGTTTTGCTTTTTGTTGTTGTTGCTATGTTTGAGAAAAAAGACGTTCGTTTGAAGTTAAATGAGAACGTTTATTTTCGATTTCGGTTTGATGAGTTTTTCTGAGTTTTTAAGTTCAAAATATGAAAAAAATGTTTTGTTGTTTTCTTTTGTTTTAAAATTATTCAACACGCATGCAGTTTTATATTTTCTTTTTTAAATTTCGCTAATTTTTGTTTTGTTTTTTTCTTTTTAGTTTTTTTTTTTGTTTAGGTTTGGTTTGGTATGTCTTTGTTGTCCGTTTTCTTGTGGGAGGTAAGTAAGGGTGTCGGGGGAGCTGTTAAATTGTTACTGTTTCTGTTGCGCAAATTTACAATTTTCGGAATCTATCGTTAGTGTTTCGTTCTCTAGTCGGCAATTGTTGGTAGTTTTTTTTTTAATTTAAACTAAATTTTCTGTTAAGGGGCAGAGAGGTTAAATTTCTTATTCTTTGTCTTGTTGGTTGTTTGTTTTGTTTGTACTTTTAAAAATATATATATTTATATATCTTGTCTTTATATTGAAATTTTGTGTTATTTGTTATATTCTTTTAGAGATACTTTGGTTTGTTTGGTTTGCTTTGGTGATATGATTTCGTTTTGTTTGTATTTGTATTTGTATTTGTTCTGTTATTGTTTTTAGTTTTCTGTTGGTTTATTTTAATTGTTTTAATTCTTCTTTTTTTTTGGATTGGTTTCTTTCAGGGGTTCCCTTTTCATTGTTTCATTTCATTTCTTTTGGTTTTGTTCTTTTTTCTTTTGTTTATTTTGTTTTAGAGAGAGAAAATTAAAAAAAAAAAAAAAACAAAAATAAAAAGTTTGTTCCTTTCAAGCTTTTAGAGATTTTGTTTAGAATTTATCTGTTTTGGTTTTCATTTTTATAAAAGTTTTGAATTTTCTTGTATTCTCGTCTAAGTAACAAATGGTAGTTTTGTTTTAAAAAAAGTTGTAGTTGTAAAAAATGTGATTAAAATTCCCTTGTTGTTTTTATAGTACGTTTAAAAAACCCGTTGTAGAGATAAAATCGTTTAATTTTTTTTTGGTTTCTATTTTTTTCGTCAATTTTCTTCTTTTTTTTCGTTTGTTCAATAGGAAAAATACAAAAGCCCGCAAATAATAGTTTAACCAAATCATAAATATTAGAAAAATTCGATAGCTATGTATGTGGGTGTGTGTGACTTTTGGGTGGAAATTTTGTTAATAAATTTCATAAATTGGAGGGAGGAACAAATCGGTCGGCAAACTTTGAAAATTTGTCAAAAACCATCCAGACCATATAGAGGTTTGTATTTTTACATAGAAGAACATGGCGACAATCTGTATGAATAGTCTAAAAATTTTAGATTTTTTCTAATTAATTTTATCGCCATAGCACAGTTTATAACAGTCACTAGCATGGGACGACGTGAAATGATAAGTTTATTTAAGGACGCACAGTGGTTCAGAATCAAAATCCATCGGTCAAAATTCAATAACTTTTGTTCTAGTAGATATTTTTCCGTTCTGTAAAAAACCAAAATTAGAAAAGGATCCAAGGATTATTTTGACATATTAACATTAGAAATCGGAAAAACATATATAATATAGAAATCGGCCCAAAGTTAACTACTTTTCGTGTTTTTCGATTTTAAAGAAAAATTAAAATTTTTAATATTTTGTTTTTCTGTTTTTTTAACACATTTTCACGTATTTGTTCATAATACGAAGAAAAAAAAATTATTTTTTGTATTCACGTTTTTCAGATTTTGAAAATTGAAAAAGTCATAATTTCTTTTTATGAATTTGTCGAAGTGTTTCTCACACATTTTAAGAGATTTTGCACTCAAATTTCTTTTATTAGAAATTGTGTTTTCTTAGCTTTATTATGACGCCAAAACTTTGTTTGTGGCTAATATAGTTTGGTTGTAGTGAACATTGTAAAAAATATCCTTTTTGAACAAATGTCTGAATTTGGACCAACACAACTCTTTTCCTTCAAAAGCCTTTAACAAAATGTATACATATTTGGAAAGGTTGAAGGGTTCCCCGTTTTTTCAGGGTAAGTTTTGCCCGCCTGAAATTACATCCTTGGAAGATAGGATACATTTAGTGCAAAAAGTCAGATTTTTTAGTTTCAAAACACATTTTACTCATTTTCTTCTCGTTAGCTTCTGAAGAAAGTAGGTACGCATATAAAAATATGAGTAAATTTCCTTTATCCTCATGGTAAATTTTATAACAATCGGAGTTCATTTGCCGGAAATATGCCCATAAAACCAAACAAAAAACTTGACTTAGCAAACAAATCGAATTTATGAATGACAACTGCACACAGGTCTCCTTTTTTGACTTCATCGAACTGTTTCTCACATAATTAAAGAGATTTCTTCTTAGAAACCACGATATCTAATGAAAACATATCGTGGTTTCTAAGCTTTATTATGACGTCAAAACTATGTTTGTGCCAAATATGGATTGGCTGTAATGAATATTGTAAAAAATATCCTTTTGATATCCTTTAATATCTGAATTTGGACCAACACATCTTTTTTCCTTCAAAGGCCTTTAATGAAATGTAAACATATTTGGAAAGGTTGAAGAGTTCCCGGTTTTTTTAGTTTTAATACAAAAATTGAACCATAGCCATTTTTACAGCTGTGAGGGAGGAGCACTTCGATGCTCTATCAACAAAGTACTCCATATGGAAAATAATTCTTAATTGCCTTCATATTTTATCGTTTACAGTATTTCTTAAAACAAATAAGTTTGCCTACTTGGAAATATCTTTATAAAATAAACTAGCTTTTTTACCCGGCTTTGCGCGGGTTCATTCTTCCCTATTTCCCTACTTCATATGCTTTTGAAGATAAAGGGTGATTTTTTAAAAGCTATAGGAAAGTTTTTCAAGAAAACACATACAATTCAGAAAAATGCATGAAATCTTTATTTGAATCGATAGTACGGTCCATATAATTTAATGTTTGAAGATTATTTCATGCAAATGTTGACCTTGACTGCGCCTCAAATGGTCCATTCGGTTAGTCCAATTTTGGCATTTCCACGTTTTTGAGTAACAGAGGCCCAATTGCTGCGAACGGCGACGAATCGATAATTGATGGACATCATTAACACTGGCCGATACAGCTGCGATATTTTCTTCAGTTCGCACTCTACGCAAGCGTGTTGGTGGTTCAATGTCCAACAATGTAAATTTGGTGCGAAATTTAGTCACAATAGCCTGAATAGCCGCTTCAGTGGGTCGATTAAACTGACCATATATTGGAAGAAGCGCGCGATGAACTTTCTTAACAGAGCACGCATTTTGATAATAAAATTCAATAATTTGCAAGCGTTGTTCGTTTGTAAGACGGTTCATGGTTAAATTATAGACCAAACTGAAGATGTTTGACAGTGAAACAAAACACAAAACGTGCGTCAGCTGTTTAAACCAGTGTTGCCAAAAAGATAATAGCTAAAAAATCACCCTTTATAATGGATAATATTTGATATTTTTAAAATATAGCTTGTGTGGGCAGTACCACGCCCCTTTTGTCCTATCATATCCAGAAGCCATCCTCTATCCACCGGTTAGCTACAGTAAAATTTTCAAATGAATCGGTCCACCTTTGGGTGGTACCATTTTTATCCCCTTCTTCCTATTTTACCCCCTTAAGAGTACGACTTTCTAAAATCTCTTTATTTTACGTGTTTACGCAATTAGAGGGATGTACACACCGAATTTCATGATTCTAGCTGTACTCGTTTAGTTGGTACTATTTTTATCCCTCTGTACCCATTGTATCCCTTGAAAGTATGAATTTGCAAAAAAAACTTTTATTTTTCGTGTCTACGCAGTCAGAGGAATGTATACTCCGAATTTCATGGCACTAGCTGCCGTCATTTAGTTGGTACTATTTTTATCCCCTTTTCCATTTTAACTACAAAAAAGACGATTTTCGAGAAATCTCTTTATTTTACGTGTCTACGCAATCAGAGGAATGGAGACACTGAATTTCATTATTCTAGGTGCTGCCGTTTGGTTGGTACTATTTTTATCCCTCTATTACCATTTTACCCTTAAAAGTACGAATTTTGAAAAAAAAAACTTTTATATTATCTATATTATGTATCCACCACTTGTTTCCCTTTGGGCCGATTTCTTCCAGTTTCAATCCGAACCGATCTACGACTGTAAGACGCATTTGAGGAACATTTGGACGTCCTAGCTCTTTTCGTTTAGATGCTAGCGGACGGAAGGACATGGCTAGATCGCATTAGCATTTTATGACGATCAAGAATATATATACTTTATAGGGTTTCAGGTCGATATTTCAAGGTGTTACAAAGTTAGTATACCCCCATCCTGTATGTGGATGGTATAATAATTATTCATAACCTTTTATTAACGGACTATGGCGCATCTATTGAAATTCTAAGTCATTGCGCTGATACTTTGCGAAGATTTTCAAAATAATTTGATATAAAAAACAAGGATTTAGATGTTTCTGAAAAGAAACTGGATTTTTTTCAATACAACTGTTAACATTTTATAGCCGATAAAGGATAAATTGGCGCCCAACATAGGACAATTGTTACCAACTAACCGCAATAAGACAGAAACAATTAGTATTCGCTCTTAGATATATTCAAATTACTGGAAAAATTAACTTTATTAATGGCGCCCAACGACGCCTTAAGCTAAAATGGAATTGAAAAAAATTTATTTAATGATGACTAACAAAATGCATTGCACCTCTAGGGCCCAAAATCGTTTATTTTGAAATAAAATTCAAAAATTGTACATAGTTTTCAAAGATTTTTTCAATTCCATTTTAGCTTAAGGCGTCGTTGGGCGCCATTAATAAAGTTAATTTTTCCAGTAACCATTTGTCGATAGAGGCGAAATATTTTATTTTTTTGTCCCAAGTTTTGAGATGATATTTTAATGGGAATGTGACAGAGCCAAAATCTCATTATATCGAGACTATGCTATGCTATTGATACAGACCCCAAAAATTAGTAGTCACTCTTAGACATAAATAACATTAGGCAACATATTAGAATTGTTATTATATTATTGGCATAATTAAATTTAAAGTTGATATATTTTTTAAACTAAAATGGAATTGAAAAAATCTTTGAAAACTATGTAAAATTTTTGAATTTTATTTCAAAATAAACGATTTTGGGAGCTATGCATTTTGTTAGTCATCATTTAATAAAATTATTTTTAATTGTTTAATTTATGTTTAATTACATTAAATCTCATTATTGGGATACTTTGGGAAGATACACAATAAACTTTTGTTTTCCTCGAGGTGTGAGCCATCTTAAGGTAAGCGATATACATACATTTTCGAAGTTTGCGACCGATTTGTATTAATTTCTGCACTGTCTGACCTTTGTGTGCATGAAAGTGGGAGAGAGAGGAGAGATATTTCATAGTTTTACGATGTCTATTAAATTGGGATAAATTTTGCTCAAGAAATGTTTCAATTTCATTTACATTAGTTTTTGCTGCTGTTGTTCTTGTTGTTATGTTTTATTGTTTGCTGTTTGTTGTTGTTACCTATAATAATATAAAATTGTTAACATCATGTCTGTTATCATCTTATGTTGGTTGTTGCTGCTGTTGTTCGTTCTTTCATCTCATTTCCTTTTTTATTATCGTATTTTTTGGGGGGTTTTCTTATAAAAAATTATTAAAAATTAACAAGCGCATGGTTTTTATTTTCATTTTTTTTTTGCAATTAATAAAAAGTGCAATTTTTATTGTCATTATACTATTATTAAATTAATGTATCTTTTTTTAAAAAAACTGCTTTTTTGAATTCAAAAATTTTTGTCTGCCAACTTCTTCTATTTGAATAGTGATTTTTCTATTTCACTTCGAAACAAACTAAAAATCAATATTTAGGCGATTCTAAAATGTCTGATTAAATAATGGCATTGATGTATTTTCTTTTCCATTTGATTTGATTTGATTTGATTTATTAAAAAAATCTCTATAAGCTTTTCTGGTTGTTTTGGTTTTTCTTTGGTTGGAAAACAAAATTCTATTTTTTGGATTTTTTTAATTTTTATATTTTTTGCTATTGTTGGTATTTTGTTTTCGATTTATAGTAACTATATTTACAATTTTTATTATTTTCTTTCTTATTTTTCATTTTTGGATTTCGTTCGTTTGCTACAATAATAGTTTTGGTTTTTGGTTTTTTGTTTCGGTTTTTGGATTTGTTAAGGTTTTGTAACAAAAGAAAAAATCTTAAAGTTTCTTTGGTTTTGGTTTTGGATTCATTTCATTTCATTTAAGTAGTACTTTTATTCCATTTGTTTGTTTGTTTGGTTTAATTAATATCACTTAATTGACGAGTGTATTGGTATTCTTTAGTTTTCTTCTTTTTGGTTTCCTTTCTTCTCAGTTTGGTTGGTTTTGTTTTATTGGTTTTCTATGTTTGGTTTTAATTTCCATTTGCATGGATTCCTATCTGTCTAAAGAATTATTTAGAATTAAGTTTTGTAAGAAAAAAGTTGTTGTTCGGGTTATCTTTTCATTTGTTGTTGTTTAAAAAAGGCTTTTTGAGTTGGTACCATTTTCATTGTTATGTACGTATGTGTGTGGGGGTGGTGTTTGTGTGATTTTCATTTGTAGTTTTTCTTTTCTTTGTTATGTATAGTACACAGTGCAACACGTATTTCGGCTATGATCGGGGGGAGTGGAGAATAAATGCAAGGAAAGAACCCAGAACCCTTCTCGAGCAATATCTCGAGAAGGGTTCTGGGTTCTTTCACATATCTTCTACTGATGAAATACAATCCCTATTAAGTGGCTACACCGGCTATCTGCGGATTTAATTGTCGGTATAAAATCCACACTCCACTAGAATAAGGCTGCCGGCTCACAGTGGTTCAGAATCAAAATACAACGGCCAAAATTCAATAACTTTTGTTCTAGTAGACATTTTTGAGTTCTGTAAAAAAAACAAAATTAGACATTTTAGATATTTTAGAAATCGATATTTTCGTATTTTTCGATTTTAAAGAAAATTAAAATTTTTATTTTTTTTTGTTTTTAAGTTTTTTTAATATTTGTACGTATTTGTTCATAATGCGAAGAAAATATTTACATTTTTTTGTATTACGTTTTTCAGATTTTGAAAATTGAAAAAAAAAACGCAATTTATTTTTTTGATTTGTCGAACTGTTTCTCACACATTTTAAGAGATTTCGCACTCAATTTTTTTATTAGAAATTGTGTTTTCTTAGTTTTATTATGACGCCAAAAATATGTTTGTGACAAATATAGTTTGGTTGTAAAGAATATTGTAAAAAAATATCCTTTTTGGGCAAATGTCTAACTTTGAACCAAACATAAACACAAAAAATAAAAATTTTAATTTTTCTTTAAAATCGAAAAATACGAAAAGTAGTGAATTTTGGGCCGATTTCTAAAATATATCTGACTTCCCTAATCCTTGGGTCCGTGTCTAATTTTGGTTTTTTACAGAACTCAAAAATGTCTACTAGAACAATAGTTATTGATTTCGTCCGATGGATTTTGATTCTGCGTCAAATCGCTGCTGTTTTATTTAAGTTTTGAAAAAAATATTTGTATTCGAATGCCTTTTTGTAATCATTAAATCCAAAAATAAATAATAATAAGTCCAACTATTATTTTACAGTAAAAACTTTTAATATATTTCTATACTTTTTAATTATATGTCAGAATTGGCGCCCAACATGGAGCTATTCCATGCGTGCCTATTTCTGCTCAGGCATTGCTTTGTGATAGTTCGGGAGGCCAACAAGTGTAATAATATTTTGCGTAGTGTTAATAGACTCTTCAAATTTGGAGAAAAAGTAAATATTCCATTAAAATTCTAAATATGCAAATTTGTTCTTTTTCATAAATAATCAAAAATTTGCTCTTTTTCTAATGAATGCAGATTCAATTTGGAATTTGGAAGCGAAGGACGTGCACGAGTCAAATTTGAAGGATGTATTTAAACTTTAATTCCTGACTGTAGATTAAAATGGCGCCTAACACCATACAATTGTTATCAACTAATCTTAATAAGAGGGAAGAAGAAGATTAGTAGCCCCTCTCAGATATAACATTAGCCCTCATATTAAAATTATTGGACTAATTAACTTTATAATTAGCGCCCAACGTCTAGTATGTATGTTGTGTTTCATTTTAAGCACCGATAACCGGAAAAAATAATAATCTAGTAAATTTTTTTGTTTAAATAAAAGTAGGAATTCAAATATCAATTTAATTTATTGCACATGTTTTTAGCTAAAATCTAATAATTTGTAATCGAGGAAATTTTTTTTAATTTATTTGTTTTAGTTATTTTTATACCCGACAAATAATTTAAAAATTTTTAAGAAAACTGTTAAACATTTTCGTGGCGAAAACTTAAAATTTTCGATTTTTATAAATAAAAGAAAATACTAAAAATCCATCTTTTGGAGCCAATTTCAATTAGATCTCCTCAAATGTTCATTGAATAGACGGTCAACTATACGGACTAACAAATGGACCGGATAGGCGCATGATCATGGTGATAGACACCGGATAGGGGAATATACATAGAAAGGGCATCAGAGACACAATGAAAAAATTTCCCTTCGTAACATTTATGAATCTATTTTATAAATATTTTTTCATATATGAAATTTATAACAAAATATAAAATGTTGGATATATTTAATTCATGACAATTTTTGGAATTCGTAAAAATTAATTATATTAAAGAAACTGGATTAATAATTAATTAAAACAAAACACAATAACATTCCATAAAAATTTTTGATTGATATCAGGAAATCACCATTCCCAAACAACAAACAGAAAGTCTCGCAGAAACACATTAATTACAATGATATTGATCTGGAAGTATCATAAACATTTATAAGATCGTTAAATTTTGTTGTTTATGGAAAATTTCGTCAAAATTTGGTTTTGATAGAAAAATTGTATTTATAGAAAATTTGGTCGAAAAATTTTATTTATAAAAATTTTATCCGAAATTTTATATTCGAAATTTTGTATTTATAGAAAATCTGGTCGAAATTTTATATTAATCTGGCCGAAATTATGTATTTATAGAAAATATGGTCGAAATTTTGTATTTGTAGAAAATCTGGTCAAAATTTTTTATGTGTAGAAAATATGGTCGAAATTTTCGATTGCATCGACAATATGGTAGTAATTTTGAATTTATATAAAATCTGGTCGAAATTTTGTATTTAATAAAATCTGGTCGAAATTTTGTATTTTTAGAAAATCTCATCGAATTTTTTTATTTATAGAAAATCTGGTCGAAATTTTGTAATTATAGAAAATCTTGTATTTATAGAAAATCTTCTCGAAATTTTGTTTTTACAAGAAATTTTGTAAAAATTTTGTATTTAAAGAAAACCATGTCGAAATTTTTTTATAAGAAATTTTGTCAAAATTTTGTATTTAAAGAAAATCTCATCCTAATTTTGTATTTATAGAAAATCTCGTCGAAATTTTGTATTTATGGAAAATCTTGTCGAAATTTTGTTTTTATAAGAAAGTTAGTCGAAATTTTGTACTTATAGAAAATCTTGTCGAAATTTTGTTTTTACAAGAAATTTTGTATTTAAAGAAAATTCCATCCAAATTTTATATTTTAAAAATCTCATCGAAATTTTATATTTATAGAAAATCTTGTCGAAATTTTGTTTTTAAAGAAAATCTTGTCGAAATTTTTTTATAAGAAATTTTGTAAAAATTTTGTATTTAAAAAAATCCCATCCAAATTTTATATTTATAGAAAATCTCGTCGAAATTTTATATTTATAGAAAATCTGGTCAACATTTTGTAGTTACAGATAATCTGGCCGAAATTTTGTATTTACAGAAAATCCTGTCGATATTTTGTATTTATAGAAAATCTCGTCGAAATTTTGTATTTATAGAAAATCTAGTCGAAATTTTGTTTTTATAAGAAATTTCGTCAAAATTTTGTGTTTATATGAAATTTCGTCGAAATTGCAAATTTATCGAAATTTGTGTATTTATAGAAAATCTGGTCGACATTTTGTAGTTACAGATAATCTGGCCGAAATTTTGTAGTTATGGAAAATCTGGTCGAAATTCTGTATCGAAATTTTATTTATGGGAAATTTCGTCGAAATGATAAATGTTCCGAGCTCAAATTATACTTTCTTTATATTGAATTATTTAAAAGTTGTTTTTTTGCATACTTTACAAAGCCGTATGGGTGTAAAAAATTTCTGGCATAACATAATTTTTAATTAAGAAATTGTTATTTCAATTAAAATTTTCAATGTAACACAGATATAATTAGAATAAATTTTTGAAATCTATTACTTTAAAATGTTAACATGGCGTAAAACAAATGCAGAAGGCGTAACTGTTCACCTCGCCACCATTACCACCTTATAAATGTTGTTGAAGCCAAAATATATTTGAATAATGAAATGCTTTTCATAAATGATGACGAAGGGTTTATTGCATTTATCAAAGGTAATTCTCATTTTCCTAATGTGAATTCTGACATTAGTATGTACCTTGAGTTGGCCAAAAGGAATATTCACTGCAAAGGTTCTGCCACTAGCAGGATTTGCCGAAACTGACTTTTAAACAATTTAAAATAAATAAAAAATTATTTTAGAAAATATAAATAAACCTACTTACAACTGAAAATTTCGATACTAGAATTTTAAGAGAATAATATTAGCAAAAATATTCAATGCCGATTGCAAAGGGAATACTAACGCAAATATACAAGTTATGGTCAAACTCCTATATTGAAATTTTAATTTAATTTTTTAAGAACTTTGTTTTTTTATCCCTTCAAATTCAATCTTATAATTTGTAAGAACTTGAAAATTTCAAAACTAATCCTACACAGCTTCCAACACTTTGATGTGGAGATTCGCCAACCTACCTAAGCACTTTCATCCGTAGCACAAATCATCCATCTCCCCTGAAACAGTGTTGCACAGTGTTTGGTTAGTTCGAAAACACCTAAAAAGTTTTTCTTTTAATTTCATCAAATATTTCCTTTTTCGTAATTAAAGATAGTTAGAAGGAGGTATGTTGGGGTAGGGGAAGGATATATTGTTCTTGTGTTTTGTTTTTGTTGTTTGTAATCAGTTTTTCTGTTTTCCATAATGATTGTCGGAAAATTGTTTTTAATTTGATAAAATTATTTTGAATTAAAGTTAATTCGACTGTAAAAATGAAGTTGTTCAAGTTCTTGAAATTGTAAGTATGTATGTAAGAAATGTAAATACGAGTTGATATCTTATGGAAGCAATATAAAGAAGAGTATCGTGATAAGTTTTATTTTTCTCTGGAAATGAGGTGTTCTCTTGTTGTATTTGTGTGGTGGAGGTGGTGGGCGGGTGTGGTGTGGTGGTTGTGTGAATGGCCTTCAATGTACAGCAATTTTTGATATTTTAATTGTTTATAAAAGTTTTGGTTTTTTGGGGGAGTGGTCAGAGGGTGAGGTGAGCGGATGTTGTAGAATTACAGGGAGTGGAATAAAGAAATCACAACCAAATTTGCAAGTATAAAATTGGAGGGGTACAGTGGCAAAGGACACGAAAGAGAGAGAGCGCTCTTTTTAAAATAGGATACATATTTGTCCCGTAAACTAAGTATGTCATAAAACTTATATGAAATAAAGAGAAGGATGCTGTGTTATTTCAGCGAGAAATGCGTTCCGTATATAAAGTGATTAAGGTATTATAACTGAAACTGATTTTGTATCGGTACCATTTTTATCCCTTTTTGTCCCGTTCACCCCTAATAAGTACAAATTTCAAAAAATCCATTTAGATTGTGCTTTTACGTTCGCAGAGAAATTTACACACTAATTTTTAAGACTATAGCTGCAATACTTTAGTTGGTGCCATTTGTATCCCTTTTTTCCTGCTCACCCCTAATAATTACAAATTTCGAAAAATCCTATTTTACTGCGCTTCTACATGGTCAGAGGAACTGACATACCAAATTTCACGATTTTAGCTGTAATACTTTAGTTGGTACCATTTTAGTCCTTTTTGTCCCGTTCGCCCCTTAAAAGTACAAATTTCGAAAAATCTAATTTGACTGCGCGTCTACATGGTCGGAGGAATTTACATACCAAATTTCATGATCACTGTAATACTTTAGTGGGTACTATTTTTATCCCGCACACCCCTTTAAAGTACAAATTTCGAAAAATCCAATTTTACTGCGCTTCTACATGGTCGGAGGAATTTACATACCAAATTTCATGATCACTGTAAAACTTTAGTGGGTACTATTTTTATCCCGCACACCCCTTTAAAGTACAAATTTCGAAAAATCCAATTTTACTGCGCTTCTACATGGTCAGAGGAACTGACATACCAAATTTCACGATTCTAGCTGTAATACTTTAGTTGGTACCATTTTCATCCCTTTCTATCCCGTTCACCCCTAATAAGTACAAATTTCAAAAAATCCATTTAAATTGCGCTTTTACGTTCTCAGAGGAATTTACACACCAAATCTCACGACTATAGCTGCTATACTTAAATTGGTACCATTTTTATCACTTTTTGTCCCGCGCACCCCTTGAAAGTACAAATTTTGAAAAATCCAATTTTACTGCGCTTCTCATGGTCAAAGGAATTGACATACCAAATTTCACGATTTTAGCTGTAATACTTTAGTTGGTACCAGTTTCATCCCTTTTTGTCCCGTTCGCCCCTTAAAAGTACATATTTATGGAAATCCTTTAATTTTGCAAGTCTACGTTCTCAGAGAAATGTAAATACCGATTTTCACGCATATAGCTGCAGTGCTTAAATTGGTACAATTTTTATCCCTTTTTGTGTCTTTCTTCCCTTAAAAGTTCAAATTTCGAAAAATTTGTTTTGTATCTCGTCAGCATGCTCAGTGCATGGCACACACCGAATCTCCTGTTTCTAGCTACTGCCGTTTAGTCAGGACGAAGGTTCGATGTTTATCCCTTTTTGTCCCATTTTAGCCCCCAAAAAGTATGAATTTCGACGTCTACGTCATATTTGGGAACTACCCTGAAAATTTCATGACCCTGCCTTCAGCCGTTCGGTCTGGGGCAGGTCAATGATAAGTCAGCCGCTAATTTGTATACCCTCCACCTCCAGGATGGGGGTATACTAAATTTGTCATTCCGTTTGTAACACCTTGAAATATCGACCTGATTCCCTATAAAGTATATATATTCTTGATAGTCATAAAATTCTAAGACGATCTAACCATGCCTGTCCGTCTGTTGAAAGCACGCTAGCATCTAAACGAAAGGAGCTAGGACGTCCAAATTTTCCATAAATGCGTCTTATAGTCGTAGATCGGTTGGGCGAAATCGGACCAAATGGAAAAATATTATATTTATTTATAAAATTATTTTTTCGATATTTGTATTTGTTTTGGTTTGGCTATAGTAAAAAAATATATTTTCTTGTAATATTACTGCACTTCTACGAAAATCGACAGCCTCTGTGAAATGCAATCCATGGTGGAGGGTACATAAACCGAACTTATCACCGTTTTTACTTGTTTTTTTATTTACTTATTGGTGCTTTCACACAACAAGAGGAATGTATGCAAAATGTTTCAAGTTTTAAGAAATTTTCAGTCCAATTGAGAATTGGACTGAGAAATAATATTGAATATTGAAAAATTACTTTATGAGAAATTTAAAGAAATCTGTGAAAATAAGTCCGTGTAACTGAGAACATTTTGCAGCACCTCAAAGCTTAGATAATTTGAATGGGCCTTGAAGGACAGAGAATACCTGAAGACTATATCAGAAGCTAAGCTGCAATCAAAAGAACTTTGCGAATAATTGGATTTCTTGTGAAAATCCATATATACAGTTTATAAAAAAACTCCCCGTTGAAAATTTTGTCGGGGAGTATCTTTGAAAATGATCCAGTGTAACAGATATCACTTTTCTATTAGAAACCTGTATCACAAAGATTGAGTTAACCGTTTGTCGTACTGGGTCTTAATGACGACTACAAAGTTTGCACAGGCTTTGTCATAAACATAAATCGTTAGCGGTAAACACACTAACCGTTTGTCATAAACGTTTCGTAGGGTGTCGGGATAAACGTAAATCGTTAGTTACAAAAACGTTCCGCAAACAAATTTATTTTGTTTATTTTTCGTTCGTTCGTTATTTTACTGAGCCCTACTGAAGACTAGAAAATTTTCACAGGGTTTGTGGCAAACATAAATCGTTTGCGGTAAGCACACTAACCGTTTGTCGTAAAAGTTTCATAGGGTTTGGTATCCCAACGTAATTTGTTTGCTACAAAAACATTCCGCAAACAAATTTCTTTTGTTTATTTTTCGTTCGTTCGTAATTTTACTGGGCCCTATTGAAGACTACAAAATTCTCACAGAGTTTGTGACAAACATAAATCGTTTGCGATAAGCACACTAACCGTTTGTCATAAACGTTTCGTAGGGTGTCGGGATAAACGTATATTGTTAGTTACAAAAACATTCCGCAAACAAATTTCTTTTGTTTATTTTTCGTTCGTTCGTAATTTTACTGGACCCAACTGAAGACTAGAAAATTTTCACAGGGTTTGTAACAAACATAAATCGTTTGCGGTAAGCACACTAACCGTTTGTCGTAAAAGTTTCATAGGGTTTGGTAAATTGTTTGCTACAAAAACATTCCACAAATGAATTGAATGTTGTCTAACTTTTCGTTTGGGAGTAATGAATTTTTTCATTGCATGAATAGAGAAGATATGCCAGATATGAAATGTTCTAAACTGAGGCAGTCTGTCTTACCTGTGAATTAATACTGTTCTATGTTGCCAAATAGATACAATAGATAAGCAGATAAATAATAAAATGTTATGGCTAATCGAACACACCTATTACATATTAGTACAACTGAGAACTGTGGCTCATAAGTTAGAAAAATTAAGTCGGTAAGTTAAAAATTATTTTTTTATATATAAATTTATAATTTTTGGGCGAATCATTTACTTACAGAATCCGGGTATTTTGCGAAGCCATGGGCCGGAAGCCATGATCACTATGCAAATAAATTTACATTATCCCTATTAATATTATAAAACCTTAGTGTAAGTCTGTCTGTCTGTTTGTTTGTTCCGCAATCACGTGTAAACGGCTGAACCGATGTTGTTGAAATTTTCAGTACAGATAGATGTAGGTCTGGAAGGAACTATAGGCTAAAGAATTTTTAAAAATTTGCTCTGTGGGCGGAGGGGGCGTGGCAATAGTGTTTTTGAGAGCTAGAAGGCTGAAAATTGGAACATATATATTACTGACCACGAGAATGATAAATATGATGCCAAAATTTGGATTTTCATTTTGTGGGCGGAGTAGGCGTGGCGATAGTGTTTTTTTGAGCTAGAAGGCTGAAAATTGGAACGTATTTATTACTAACCACGAGAATGATAAATATGATGCCGAAATTTGGATTTTCATTTTGTGGGCGGAATGGGCGTGGCAAAAATGTTTTTTGAGCTAGAAGGCTGAAAATTGGAACGTATATATTACTAACCACGAGAATGATAAATATGATGCCGATATTTGGATTTTCATTTTGTGGGCGGAGTGGGCGTGGCAAAAGTGTTTTTGAGAGCTAGAAGGCTGAAAATTGGTACATATATTTTACTGACCACGATAATGATAAATATGATGCAGAAATTTGGATTTTCATTTTGTGGGCGGAGTGGACGTGGCAAAAGTGTTTTGAAAGCTAGATGGCTGAAAATTGGTAAATATATATTACTGACCACGATAATGATAAATATGATACCGAAATTTGGATTTTCATTTTGTGGGCGGAGTGGGCGTGACAATAGTGTTTTTTTGAGCTAGAAGGCTGAATATTGGAATATATATATTACTGACCACGAGAATGATAAATATGATGCCGAAATTTGGATTTTCATTTTGTGGCCGGAGTGGGCGTGGCAAAAGTGTTTTGAAAGCTAGATGGCTGAAAATTGGTAGATATATATTAGTGACCACGAGAAAGATCAATTTGATGCCGAAAGTTGGATTTTCGTTTTGTGGGCGGAGTGAGCGTAGCAAGTGTTTTTGAGAGGTAGTAGGCTGAAAATTGGTACATATATATTACTGGCCACGAGAAAGATGAATATGATGCTAGATTTTGAATTTTCGTTTGGTGGGCAGTGGGGGCGTGGCAATAGTGTTTTTGAGAGGTAGTATGCTGAAAATTGGTACATATATATTACTGACCACGAGAAAGATCAATTTGATGCCGATATTTAGAATTTCGTTTTGTGGGCAAAGTTTCCAAATAAATAAGGCTGAAAATTGGAACGTAATTTAACCATTTGTTTTTTCTTTTGCCTGGCGAAGCGGGCGGGGTTCAGCTAGTATAAAATATAGATGAAAATGGTCCAGGAAAATATCCCAGTTCATTTGATTTGACACGAAAATGTCATTCCATGTGAAAACTAGTCTTACACAATGAAAAATATTCGTCCAGCAATTGTTTCAATCATATATATGCTCTGCGCAGACTCAAATCATTATTAATTAGAAACATTGTTCTCCAAACATTAATTGTTTACGTGGAAACATATTTGATTTACATTGATATTTATATTTGGGTGAACTTTTTCTCTACACCATATATGGAAAGTTTCCATACCAAATATATTGTTTTCGCATGCAAACATGTAATAATAATATCTCCACAGAGCAATTAACCTTAATCAGGACAACATTCTCTTGAAGTAGGGTATGCCCTGGCACCTTAATAGACAACACTTTTCTAGTTGTGATCCACAGCTTAAATATGTTTAAAGGTTCATGTGGACCTCAAACTAGTCATCCTGTATATAACGAGAGTAATTCGAAAAAAATATATATATTCAAATCGGAAGGCTCTCTTTCTTATCTCATCTGTCTCGTTTGCCCACTGTGCACACTGTACCTTAGGATCATCAAGTTGCAACCAATATCGGAAAATTTTGAATACTTTTCCATAAATATATATATATATATGTATGTATATTGGAATGTTGTATGCATGTCGTCATGTAGCGCTAGCCAGCGTTAGGTTAAGGCAAAACTCAAATTCAATGGAATGAAATGGAAAATGTTGGTATATTTCGCATTTCTTTTAGTGTTCACAACAAGAAGAATTCCGTTGCATTTCAACCTCGCTCGTTACCATGAAAGTGATGTTTGTTTGTACGATTTGAAATTAATTCCTAAAGAAAAAAGTACAGCATTTCCACAACTTCATTGTCAACGCTTCATCGTTTGGAAACAACTTTTGTGTGGCTTATGAAGTTTTGCGATTCTTTGTTCTTTCTTTGAGGACTTGTTTTGAGCTTTGGTGACAATATTGTGCTAATAATCTGTTCATATATTTACATAAACATATTTATTTGTTTTTGTTTTCTTACTTTATACATAGTTGGGACTTAAAGCTAAATATATATAATATATTTATATATATATATTTATATGTCTGTATGTATGTAAAAAACAATGTTTAACCATAATGAAACTCAATTTGATTACAAATTAATTTGTTTTGTTTTTGTTTTTTTTTTTTTGGTTTACTTATGTTCATTTTTTGGCGTTTTCTTTACAGTTTTGCATTAGTTGTTGTTGTTCTTTTTGTTTAATTTTTAATTTATAACTTTTTGTTTATTCATTTACAATGAAAACTTGTTTTATTTTTATTTCGTTCGTTTGTTATTCCAAAATAATGTTTTTCTTTTTCTTTCTATAATTATAATAGTAATAATAATAATTTTAATTGTAATTATAATTATAATTAACTAACTACATAGTTCGGTTGGTTATCTGTTGTTGGTTTGGTTGTTTCAATCTAGTTTTAGTTTTATTTTTATTTAAATTTTATCTTTTGTAATTTGTAATTGGTAACCTAAGAATAACAATAACTAAACTTAGTTTATTTTGGCAAAAATGCAATGTAACGCAAGTGTTAATTAAATTATTTTATAATAACTAGAATTAGTTTAATTAATTAATTACATATTCGTACATACATATTTACACAGACACAGTGGGTTGGGTTGCGAGTTGTTTGGTCAAGTGAAAAAAATGTTGACGTGATTTTGAGGAATTGCTTTCCAAATGAAGTGGGTTCTAGGACACTTTTTTCTTTAGAACTATCTCACGTGGGGTTTAGGCAATCCGCAAGCAATTGACTTCCATACCCTGAGAATATTACCCAAAGGTACGAATATGAAACTAAAGTATACACGGACAGCTCCAAAATGGATAGTGGAGTTGGTTCTGGCGGAAGTCCTTGTAGTTAGCGAAGCATATATTAAACTTTCCTCTTTAGACACAAAGCTTCTCATACGAATCTTTGTAGATAGTCCAGCTCCGACCTTTTGCCTCTAGATCTTCATTTCGACTTCCAGATAACTGAAGTGTCTTTGAGGCCAAAGTCCTCGTAATTAGCGAACTTTCCTCTTTAGACACGATGGTTCGCACAGGAATCTTTGAAGGCAGTCAAGCTCTGTTATTTTGCCTCTAGATCTAACCCCATAACATCTACATTCCGGCGTCTTCTCATGAAAAGCTGTCCTTAAATGTTCATTTCGACTTCCAGACAACTGCCGTGTCTTTGAGGCCGCAGTCCTCGTAATTAGCGAACTTTCCTCTTTAGACACGATGGTTCGCACAGGAATCTTTGTAGACAGTCAAGCTCTGTTATTTTGCCTCTAGATCTAACCCCATAACATCTACATTCCGGCGTCTTCTCATGAAAAGCTGTCCTTAAATGTTCATTTCGACTTCCAGACAACTAAAGTGTGTTCGAGGCCTAAGTCCTCGTAATTAGCGAAGCATACATAAAACGTTCCTCTTTAGATACAAAGGTTCGCACAGGAATCTTTGTAGACAGTCAAGCTTTGTTCTTTTGCCTCTAGATCTAACTCCATAACATCTACATTCCGGTGTCTTCTCATGAAAAGCTGTCTTAAAATGTTCATTTCGACTTCCAGACAACTGCCGTGTCTTTGAGGCCGAAGTCCTCGTAATTAGCGAAGCATACATTAAACTTTCCTCTTTAGTAAAGCTTTGCTCTTTTGTCTCTTGATCTAACCTCATAACTTCTATATTAGTAGGTTCCGGTGTCTTCTCATGAAAGCTTTCCTATAATGTTCATTTCGACTGCCAGACAACTGCAGTGTCTTTGAGGCCGAAGTCCTCGTAATTAGCGAAGCATATATTAACCCTTTGACTGTCCCCATACAAAAATTTTTATTTATACCATACGTCCACAGTAATAATTTGGTAATAATAATGATGTGCATCACATGTGATACACGGAGCAATATTTATACTTTTTATTTTTCAAACGTTCTGTGCATCACATATGATTCATGTAATTTTTATTCGTTACTTTTTATTTATTTTGCCGTATAGTGTTGGCAACACTGAAATTAATATGTGTGTATCACATATGATGCACAAGCGTATCAATCATAACGTCTGTGCATCATATGTGATGCATGGGACAGTCAAAGGGTTAAACTTTCCTCTTTAGTAAAGCTTTGCTCTTTTGTCTCTTGATCTAACCTCATCACTTCTATATTAGTAGGTTCCGGTGTCTTCTCATGAAAAGCTTTCCTAAAATGTTCATTTCGACTTCCAGACAACTGCAGTGTCTTTGAGGCCGAAGTCCTCGTAATTAGCGAAGCATATATTAAACTTTCCTCTTTAGTAAAGCTTTGCTCTTTTGTCTCTTGATCTAACCTCATAACTTCTATATTAGTAGGTTCCGGTGTCTTCTCATGAAAAGCTTTCCTATAATGTTCATTTCGACTGTCAGACAACTGCAGTGTCTTTGAGGCCAAAGTCCACGTAATTAGCGAAGCATATAACTTAAACTTCTTTTAAACTTTCCTCTTTAGACACAAAGGTTCGCACAGGAATTTTTGTAAACAGTCAAGCTCTGCTCTTTTGTCTCTTGATCTAACCGCATAAAATCTATTGTAGTACATTGCAGATGAGTTAGCGAGAATGGGATCAGCTTCAAGTACCCTTGCTACGGTATTGGTCGCAACACCCATACAAGCAAAGAACAAACACGTTTGAATGTCATTTATCGCAAACACAGTTTATTTGTCTCAAACGATCTACTTTTACAGTAAAAGTTGACACATTTCTCGCAAATGAAAACGTTTATCGTAGTTGAGCGCGACCTTCTTTCATTTCAAAATTGTCATAATTTACGAGAAAGCTTTAAGAATGCATAGTGTCTTAAGGAATGATCGAAAAGAGAGATCGATTTTAAAGAGAGTTGAGTTAACACTTTCTGTTAAAAGTACACTACCGGGAAATCAATCCAGACAAACCTAGCATCAATATATATATATAAAAAAAAACCTACCCGAAACCTTCTAAACCAAAACAAAAAGAAGGAATGTATCCCCAATGATCCCAATGCTGACCTTGGCCAATTGGTTACCATGCCCGACGAACGATGAAGCTGCAATCTCACTAGTGACGACAGCAACTACGAAGAGGAAGAAGAGACTATCGAGCACGTCTGATGCGACTGTCCAGCTCTTATAAACCCACTATTACCCTTGGGGAGCTATTACTACACGAAATTGACGAAATATCGGAAATCGATATTGGAGATCTTATCTCAATCTTGGGTGTAACAGACTTTTCCGAATGGTGTGGTCCATTCAAAGCGGTGCAAGCAGGAAACTACGTAGTTTTCTTAATTAAAGTTGAACCACATACCATATGGGTGCCCGGCCTGACACTTCTGTATGATTTTAGGAAATTAGGTAAGCTGATGAATTAGCAAGAGGATCTAACCTCGAATCGTTCAATATGGAAAGCGCTAAGTCTTTCCGGGCGACGAAATTCTAATGGAAAGTTCATGGCATTAAATAACCTGGAACTCATCTACGGTGGGCGGCATAACCAAAGTTTTATGGGCCGGACCTAATGAGAATGAAACCAGACGTATGTTGAAGTTGAGCAAAATCGAACTCGGACTCGGATAAGTGCAGGGCGTGCGGACAGGACTCAGAATGGACAATTTCAGGACATAAGATGGCCTGGGACTCATTTATGGTGCACAGTGGTTCAGAATTCAATACCTTTTGTTCTAGTAGACATTTTTGAGCTCTGTAAAAAACCAAAATTAGACTAGGATGCTCCCATGAACATGGAAAGCGATAAACCTTTCCAAATTATAATGAAAAGAATGGACAATTTCAGGCCATAAGATGGCCTGGGACTCATTTACGGTGCACAGCTGTTCAGAATCGAAATCCATCGGCCTTTCCAGGCGACTAAATTATAATGAAAAGAATGGACATTTTCAGGACATAAGATGGCCTGGGACTCATTTACGGTGCACAGTGGTTCAGAATCTATCCAACGGCCAAAATTCAATACCTTTTGTTCTAGTAGACATTTTTGAGTTCTGTAAAAAACCAAAATTAGACCAGGACGCAAGGATTATTGTGGGATATTACCACTAAAAATTGGGAAATCGAATATATTTTCGAAATCGATCCAAAGTTGACTACTTCTCGTATTTTTCGATTTTAAAGAAAATTAAAATTTTTATTTTTTTTTTGTTTTTATGCTTTTTTAACATATTTTTACGTATTTGTTCATAATGCGAAGAAAAATTTTTATTTTTTTTTTGTATTACAGATTTTCACGTTTTTCTGATTTTGAAAATTGAAAAAAACTTAATTTATTTTCATTTTTGGACTATGTCGAACTGTTTCTCGCACATTTTAAGAGATTTTGCACTAAAATTTTTTATTAGAAATTGTGGTTTCTTAGCATTATTATGGCGCCACAACTATGTTTGTGGCAAATATAGTTCGTTTGTAATAAATATTTTAAAAAATATCCTTTTTGAACAAATGTCTGATTTTGGACCAACACAACTTTTTTTCCTTCTAAAGCCTTTAACGAAATATATACATATTTGGAAATGTTAAAGGGTTTCCCGTTTTTAGAACAACTTTTGCCTGCACGAAATTGCACCCTTGGAAGATAGGATACATTTAGAAAAAAAGTCTTATTTTTTATTTCCAAAACGCAATATAGTCATTTTCGTCTCATTAAATTCTGAAAAGTCGGTACGCAGATAAAAAGGTGAGTAAATTTCCTTTAACCTCATGCTAAATTTTATAACAATCAAAGTTCATTTGCCGGAAATATGCCCAAAAAAAAGACAAAATAAGCAGACAACTCGAATTACTGCATGAAAACTGCACACAGGCCTCTTTGTTTGTCTTCATCGAACTGTTTCTCACATATTTTAAGAGATTTTGCACTCAAATTTTTTTATTAGAAAATATTGTGTGTTAGCTTTATTACTACGTTTGTGCCAAATATAGTTCGTTTGTAATAAATATTTTAAAAAATATCCTTTTTGAACAAATGTCTGACTTTGGACCAACCCAACTTTTTTTCCTTCTAAAGCCTTTAACGAAATATATACATATTTGGAAAGGTTAAAGGGTTCCCCGTTTTAGGGTAACTTTTGCCTGCACGAAATTGCACCTTTGGAAGATAGGATACATTTAGAGAAAAAAGTCAGATTTTTTAGTTCCAAAACGCAATATAGTCATTTTCATTTCATTTCAAAAACTTCTGGAAATTAGTTACGGAAATTTAAAAGATGACTAAATTTTCCTTTATCCTCATGCTAAATTTTATAACAATCGGAGTTCATTTGCCGGACATAAGCCCAAAAAACCAAAATTAGCAGACAACTCGAATTACTGCATGAAAACTGTACTCAGGACTCTTTGTTTAACTTCGTCGAACTGTTTCTAACATATTTTACGAGATTTTTGCACTCAAATTTTTTTATTAGAAAATATAGTGTCATAGCTTTATTATTACGTTTGTGCCAAATATAGTTCGTTTGTAATAAATATTTTAAAAAATATCCTTTTTGAACAAATGTCTGATTTTGGACCAACACAACTTTTTTTCCTTCTAAAGCCTTTAACGAAATATATACATATTTTGAGAGGATGAAGGGTTCACCGTTTTTTAGGGTACTTTTTGCCCGCCCAAAATTGCTCCCTTGGAAGATAGGTTACATTTAGTGGAAAAAGTCCGATTTTTTAGTTCCTTGGTAAGGAATTCTCGCTCAATTTTACTTAAACCAAACCACTGTTCCCACTGTGACACAATATTTTTTGGCAGTGCCTTCAACCATTCCACATTTTTGTTCTCATCTTGTTGTTTGTTTGTTTTTGTTTTTACAACTATTTATAACAATTTCCATAATAATTTTTTTTCTATATTCATTTTAGTATCTAAACTAATCTAAGGTTTATGCTGCTAAAAAAGAGTTTCGTATTTGTTTTATTTTTTTGAAAAAGAAAAAACGAAATAAAAGGAAAAATAATCTTTTACAGACATGCATATGGACACGCACTTACACACGTTTTAACAACTATTTGTTTTTAATTTGGAATTTCTTGTTTTTTTTCTCGGATTTTAATACAAAAAAGATCTATGGTTATAACTAGAATCGAGTATTTAAGTAATTTGTTTTTGTTTTTTGTTAATTTCGGTTTCCTTTTCTGTTTTTCTGTCTTTTTAGTTTTGGTTTTCGTTAATGATATTGTTTTTAAATGTTAACATTCGATTTCCATGCTATGTATATATAAGTACTTCTTGTTTTGGTTTTAATCGTTTGGAGTATAATTTTTGGTTTTCTTAATTATTGAAATTGATTGCTTTTTTACTTTAAGGGGACTTTTGTCTCTCGCCCTCCCCTCCCTCAACAGAGAGAGCCAACGCTTTCCATAATTGTTCATTGTTTGTGGGAGGGCGAGTGGGGGGGGCGGAGGGGAAGAAATTAATTGAAAAACCTTAACAACAATTTTAACATGATATCTGTTGGATAAGTGGTGTTGTCGTCGTCATCATTAGGGCCGTCGTCACCCTCGTCATCGGCACGAGGATGGGATTTATACGGTTTTACTCAGATGCGTGGTTGTCAACTATATTGCTGCTGACCATCACCTTTTTTCCGGCGATCGCCGTCCTCGTCGTTGTTGTTGTCCGCACCCGAAGAACTGTACGATGCCGTCTGATGCCCGGAACTACAGCAACTGGTGCTCGAGCTGGAACTGCTGCTCTTCGGCACTGTTGCCGCACGCGGTGAATGTCATCTGTTCAGGTCGTTATCTTCGTTGGATGAGGTCGATGATGACGATGTCGATGTGGGCATGTGGCCCGATGTTCCATAGGGGGGAGTGGTTTGCTGTTGCGGCATGTGATACTGGTGGTACATTTGCTGCTGCTGCTGCAGCTGCTCCTCGCTGCCGAATGGCATAATCGTTGGAGTTGTTGCTGTTGCAGTGGCCATTACCATTGTTGTTGTTGTTGTTCCGCTTAGTTGTGCTTCAGTACCAATCACTAGGTCTCTGGTGTAGTTCATTGGCACTGGTATTTCTGGCAGTGCTGTCATTGGCATATCTTCCGATTTTGGCGATTCTTCGGTCAATGTCTCCAATATGACGATCTCATTGGCCTCATCCGGATCATAGTCATAGAATACTTTCGATGTGTCGCCCTGCACGTTGACATCGATGGGCTCCGTTGCCATGACGGACTCCGTTGCCATGGCCGCAGCAACGGTTGCCTGTTGCGCATCGAATTCCGTAGAGAAATCGCCCCTGGGCGGTTCTTTGGGCGATTCGATCATTATCTGAACAATCGATGGTGGCATAAGATCCAAACCGACTTCATCGGAGCCGGGGCTAATGCGTATTTGGGGTGGCTTTGGTTTCTCTGGAAGGAAATAAAAACGGGAAAGTAAGTCATTGAAGAGATGTTCGACGGAAAAAAAATGATGAAAAAATGAAATGTCTGCATTAATCACTGTCACATTTAAAGTCTTTAAATCGTCCATGGTCCGACTACAGCATTCCTAAGATAACCTTCGCAAAACCAATCAAATTCCCTTCAGAGATGGAGTGCGACTTGGAATGGCCATTTGTGGCATATGAGACTGAAGTAAACACGGACGACTCCAAAATAGACTGTGGAGTTGGTTCCGGTATCTTTTCAGAACAAAATACCGGAGTCCCATCCGAGTCGACCGATATGGCGTAGATGTACCCGCATGAGTTAGCATCTCCTGAGAAATCCCATAGTGTTTCAGAGTTCGATTTTACTAAGCCTTAACAGTACCTGATGTCTGATGTCAATCTCATTATGTACGTCCCCTGAGGGAAAGATTGAATTGATATTAGAGAAAGAGAGAATTGATATTATCAATTATCTAAATCTTTCAGGATGGATTTAACAAACCTTTTCGAGTGGTGTGGTCTGTTCAAAACGCTTGCCTTAATTCAAGCAGAGATTAAGAGGAAATTACCGATTTTTCCCACTAAAGATAAACTAGAGATCATACGGGTGTCAAGGCACTACTGCGAGGTTTTAGGAAACGAGAAAGTTTATGAAAGAATCGACCAACATGGAAAGCGAGTCTTTCCAGGCGACGAAATTAGAATTGAAAGAATGGGCATTTCAATCCATAAGTTGATCTGAGACTTTACTAAGACACATGAATTGGTTTATGACGCCCATCGTCATAAACAAAGTCTTATGAGGCGGACCTTATGAAATTCATACCAGCTACTCACGGAACACTTACTCCCTGTAGGTATATCTACGTTGCATCGACCGATCAGATATTACACATTTTACAATTGAAAGAATGAGCAATGTGAATTAGAGCGCACAACAGGTTGACTTGCTGGCCTAGAAAAGATGAGTTCTAATCCCGGATAATTGAAGGGCGTGCGGAGAGCGAACACCAAAACGATGGAACACTTTATGTGTCATTGTCTAGCTTTCTCGAGGCTGAGAGCTCGCCAGATTTCTGGAGCGATACTACCTATAACATAGAGGATCTCAGGAGCATAGGATGGGTTAAGATGTTTGAATTCTTGAAATAATAGGAGCTTTCAGTGCACGTGCGTGTGGTTACAACAGGTCTCTCACAACCATTACAACAGGTCTCTCTCAACCATTCCGGTTGAGGAGACTCCTTCTTTTCCGCATAACTTAAGGCAATACTTGACGCTCCCGTGAAGAAAGACCCACATAAACCAAACAACCAAAATTTATCGATAGATATGCATGTTATGTTGGAGGATTGGTCGGTATACTTAGCCGCTCTCAAGGGAGCGTCAAGCTATACCTTAAGGTATTGTGTTGAATGGACCACACTCCCAGGGAAGAACTCTTACATCCAGCCTGAAAGATTAATATATTTGATTAGATCTCTAATGTCAGTTTTCAATATATAGAATATTTATTTAGAATATATATATATATTTCCCAGTATGATAGGTTTATTAGAGATGGACGTTACAGAAGTGCTCGACTGATTTATCTTCGACAGTGATAATTGAATTGCACTATCACCATCATTCGTCGCGCTTGGTTTCCATCAGCATTATCTGAATACAGCACGCCTAAAATGACATTCGCAAAGCCATTCGAGGTAAAATTCTCTTAAAGTGGACGGAGGATTACCAATCACTTTAAAGCTCGTGCACACTAAAGCTTTTTTTTTTCAAAAATAAAAAGATTTGGTCTGGTCACATTTAAGGTTCGTCGTAGCTACAAAAAACACCCAAAAAGTATTGCTACAATAGGTTGAAATTTTCTGATAACGACGCAGTAGTTCAGAATCAAAATCCATCGGCCAAAATTCAATAACTTTTGTTCTAGTAGATATTTTTGAGTTTTGTAAAAAGCCAAATTAGACAAGGACCCAAGGATTATTTTGAGATATAAACATTAAAAATCGGGCAATGGGGTATATTTCAGAAATCGGCACAAAGATGATCACAGATTATTGTCCATTTTGTCCTAGGGGCTATATTTAGGAGCTATGACGGTTTTAAGTATTGAAAATTAATTTGGAATTTTTGACCCGAATATAGTGATCACAGAGTATTGTCCATTTTGTCCTAGGGGCTATATTTAAGGAGCTATGACGGTTTTAAGTTTTGAAAATTAATTTTGAATTTTTGACCCGAATATAGTGATCACAGATTATTGTCCATTTTGTCCTAGGGACTATATTTAAAGAGCTATGACGGTTTTAAGTTTTGAAAATTAATTTTGAATTCTTGACCCGAATATAGTGATCACAGATTATTGTCCATTTTGTCATAGTGGCTATATTTAAGGTGCTATGACGGTTTTAAGAATTTTAAATTGTTGACCAGAATATAGCGATCACAGATTATTGTCCATTTTGTCCTAGAGGCTTCATTTAAGGAACTATGACGGTTTTAAGTTTTGAAAATTAATTTTGACCCGAATATAGTGATCACAGAATTTTGTCCATTTTGTCCTAGGTGCTATATTTAAGGAGCTATGACAGTTTTAAGAATTTTAAATTGTTGACCAGAATAAGTGATCACAGATTCTTGTCCATTTTGTCCTAGGGGCTATATTTAGGGAGCTATGACGGTTTTAAGAATTTTAAATTTTTGACCAGAATATAGTGATCACAGATTATTATAGTAGGGGCTATATTTAAGGAGCTATGACGCTTTAAAATGAATTTTGAAATTTTGATCCGAATATAGTGATCACAGATTATTGACTAGTTTGTCCTAGGAGCTATATTTAAGGAGCTACCACGATTTTAAGTTTTGAAAATTAATTTTGAATTTTTGACCCGAATATAGTGATCACAAATTATTGTCCATTTTGTCCTAGGGGCTATATTTAAGGAGCTATGACGGTTTTAAGTTTTGAAAATTAATTTTGAATTTTTGACTAGGGGCTATATTTAAGGAGCTATGACTGTTTAAAATTTTGAATTTTTCACCCGAATATAGTGATCACAGATTATTGTTCATTTTGTCATAGGGGCTATATTTAAGGAGCTATGACGGTTTTAAGAATTTTAAATTGTTGACCAGAATATAGTGATCACAGATTATTGTCCATTTTATGCTAGGGGCTATATTTAAGGAGCTATGACGGTTTTAAGAATTTTAAATTGTTGACCAGAATATAGTGATCACAGATTATTGTCCATTTTATGCTAGGGGCTATATTTAAGGAGCTATGACGGTTTTAAAAATTTTAAATTGTTGACCAGAATATAGTGATCACAGATTATTTTGCATTTTGTCCTAGGGTCTATATTTAAGGAGCTATGACGGTTTTAAGTTTTAAAAATTAATTTTGTTCGTAATAAATATTTTAAATAATATCCTTTTTGAACAAATGCCTGACAAAAAATCTGAAAAATTTTTGCACTAAATGTATCCTATCTTCCAAGAGTGCAATTTCGTGCAGGCAAAAGTTACCCTACAAAAACGGGAAACCCTTCGACCTTTCCAAATATGTATATATTTCGTTAAAGGCTTTTGTAGGAAAAAAGTTGTGTTGGTTCAAAGTCAGAAATTTGTTCAAAAAGGATATTTTTTAAAATATTTATTGCAAACAAACTATATTTGGCACAAACATAGTTTTGACGTCATATTTTCCAAAAAATTGAGTGAAAAATCTCTTAAAATATGTTAGAAACAGTTCAATGACATAAAAATAAAAATTTTAATTTTCATTCAAATCGAAAAATACGACAAGTAGTAAACTTTTAACCGATTTCTAAAATATAGCTGAGTTCCCGATTTTTAGTGTTTATATCTCAAAATTATCCTTGGGTCCTTGTCTAATTTTGGTTTTTTTACAGAACTCAAAAATGTCTACTAGAACAAAAGTTATTGAATTTTGGCCGATGGATTTTGATTCTGAACCACTGTGCGACGATAGTAGCTTACGGCATGTCGTATTGTTGAGTTAGACAGCCCCTGATTTAACCTTTCATCGAAATGAAAACTCGATTTCCCACAGGGACCACAAATCACATATCGTTAAACGTCTCATTTAAAAGTACCGATCGAATATTTGTTCGGAATTAATCGAAATGAAAAATCGATGTTCAGCTTGGATAACCAAGCTGTCGCATCAACAAAGGACAAAGGGTTGGAACATGACCTTTATTTATTGTTTAATTTTTCATTGATTCTTCTCCCCCTAAATCAATTTTTCGTCTCCAAAAATATCTCATTTTCCAAAGTTTACTCACCCATCGACGGCGACACCTGCGAGCCCTCTTCGTCCTCCTCCTTGTATTCCTCGCTTTCGCGATGCACCAACACATGCACCAACGTCGAGTTCTCCGGCCGCAGGCCCAGCGGCAACGAACTCTGTTCTGGCGAGGGTTTGGTCACAATCACCTCCGGTGTGGGTCCGTCAGCTGTAAAAGAAATCGAATTCCCAATTCCCCAAGGGTTTGGTAGAGAAGAGAAATCGAGAGAAACAGAACAGGGGTTAGTGATCGTTGGAACCAGGGTCGTAAAAACATCAACACACATACAGACAAAAGCATTTTTGTTAACTCTTAAAGCGCTTTGTGCTGACAAACCTCTTTCTAGGGGTGGTTTTTTACGTATAAAACTCGTAGCACGTTTCCGTGTGGGCGTGACTACCGTTTGTTGGAGGTTGCTTGGTTTGGTATCCAAAGAGGCGGTAGTAGTGTTGTCGGCTAATGTTGTGGCGAGGGAGGTGGTGGAGGAGATAGCGGCTGTTGTGGGCGAGACGCCTGAATTAGTGTTGTTTTGTTTTGTTTTTTGTTTTTTGTTTTTAGTTTTGTATTTGTTTTGATTTGTGGGAAGAATGGGGTTCGGGCCACAGTGTTCGAGGCAGGTATACGGGAAGGTTACGGGGGTGTTAAGAACAACAAACATCCAAAAAAACAGAGCAACAACAAATAGGGAAAATAGAAAGTTTAGAATAAAATCGTATAAATTGAATAAAGGGTTTTTGAAAATGGTATTGCATATTTTGTATATTTTGTCGATTTGAATAAATTTTAATTAAAATACAAGAATATGAGATATTTACAAGCGGGGTTACATCGATACGTAGAGTAGATATGGAAGTGTGTTAGGTGGGTGTTGAATAACAAATACGGATAGTATAGACAAAATTCCAAATGTGAATTGTAATGGTAAATGAAGGCAAATGTGAGTGAGTAAGTGAGTTTAATTAATTAATTAATGAGCGTGAGGGTTCTTCTCCGTTTTACATAGATTTGAGGTGAGTGATACAATTAGAGTGGGTGGTGGTGTAACAACAAATGTGAGCTATACACTGCGAGTTTTAGGTGTGTGTGTGTGATGATTTTTTTTTTTGTATTTTTACGTTTTTGGGAAATTCTGAAATAATTACTTTTTCTATGCACTGAGGGTGAAGTTAAACTATCGTCAACAGCATCCTGATGTCGCAAAAAGAAATTATAAAAGCTTCGGCGTCGAGTAGCTCTAGGCACTTCCACAAATATGCTACCACTTGTTGTTATTAGCAACAATAACATAATAACAAGAATATTTGGGATTTAGAGTGTTGGTTTTTTTTTTAATTTTTTTATACAAAATCAAAATTGTTCAAAGAAAAGAGGACTGACTCTCTTACGTATTGGAAAGCATAAGGTTTTCAAATTTGCAAATATTGAAATTACAAAAATAAAACAATTGCAACTTTTTGACGAAAATCTTAATGAAAACAAAAACAGAAACAAACTAAAATAGAACAAATTACTTAATAATATCTTAGGCTAACACATTACACAAACATATTTGGAACTATTTTAGGAAATTTCTAAAAGAAAATAGTCTTATTAACCACCAAAAACTATTAGTATTAGGATTCGGATCTTTGGTTCTAGACTAGTCGTTTTGGGGACAAAACAGGGTTTCGATATTACATGTATGGGTAATTCCACAACCCTCGACCCTCATCGATTTTGGTGAAATTTTGTCTTTGCTAAAATAACGCAATACTTTTGAAAAACATATTTCTTACATATTTTCTTAACCTATGACCACCGCACTCTGATTTTTTGATATTTTGTAGGGAATAGCATAAGCTAAAATACAAAACAAAATAATGAAAAAAAAGATGTGTTTTTCAGGATATTCAGGGATTAAAATTATTTTGAATTTTTGGAATCCTTGAACCACAAGGACATTCATATTTTCACGCAGATACGGAAAGAGGAAGTGTAACTCTTTCAAACGATATCAATATCCTTAAAATCTGATTACGCGATCCAAAGTTATGATATCGATAAGGAAGCCATCTCTTCAAAAAGATGTGTTTTTCAGGATATTCAAGGATTAAAATAATTTTAATTTTTGGAATCCTTGAACCACAATAACATTCATATTTGCATGCAGATTCGCGAAGAGGAGGTGTAACTCTTTCAAATGATATCAATATCGTTAAAATCTGATTACGCGATCCAAAGTTATGATATCGATAAGGAAGCCATCTCTTCAAAAAGATGTGTTTTTCAGGATATTCAAGGATTAAAATTATTTTTAATTTTTGTCCTTGAACCTCAAGGACATTCATATTTTCATGCAGATTCGGAAAGAGATGGTGTAACTCTTTCGTTAAAATCTTCTTCTCTTCAAAAAAATCCCCCGACATAACCAACTTTGGACCACTGTATAACTTAAACCACGTACTACTTTGAGCTATGGTAAACAGTGTATTATCCGCAACCACTAGTAGAATTTATGTGCCACATTTCATCAACATCGGAGAGGATGAAAATCCAAACATATTGGGGTCGTTTTCTGATGGAATTACCCGTATATAAGAATTAAATGAAATAGGATTTGATCAAATGAAAAACAAGTAAGGAAAGACTAAAATCGGTCACTGCCGAATGAACTCTCTACTACACCCAAACACTTTACTGGCCCAGCAGCGGAAATAGGAACTTGTATGTCTGTTAACAGCCCTGTGAGTCAGTGGACCTGCCCTACAAATTCAAACACAATTGAAAACAAGTAAGGAAAGGCTAAGTCGGTCACGGCCGACTATCTGATACCCTATACTTTCTACTTCACTATAATTCAATTTGGTGAAAATCGTAAACACCATTTGAAATTTGAAGAAAATCTGTTAAAATTTACGGATTCAAGACCGGAAAACGTCAAATAGGGAAGTGAAATTTGTATGGTGGCTATATTTAAATCTGAACCGATTTGACCCATTTTTACCGCAGATGTTTTTAACTTAGATTCAAGGTGTTGTGCAAAATTCGATCAAAATCGCTTAACTTATAAGGCTTCTAGATCAGAAAAAATTAAATCGGGAGCAACATTTGTATGGAGGCTATATCTTAATCTGAACCGATTTCCTTCAAATGGACGGACGGACAGACCGACAGACGGACATGGCTAAATCGATTCAAAAAGTGATTCTATGTCGATCGATATAATAAACGATGGGTCTATCTCGCTTCCTTTGGGGTGTTACAAACAAATGCACCCTGTGGTGTAGGGTATAAAAACTTAGTATGTAATTTTGATATTAATGACCTATAGCTGCAGTTTTATATTTGGAGGGAAATCGTGTCGCACGGTGTTATTGCAGCTTTCATCCCAATTTATACCAGAGTTACAAGCCAAACCATAATTATCGGCGGAGGCTTTCGTCTGATTTGCCGGCTCGTTCTGTCATTCGATTAGCCCTATTAATTTGACAATTTTGAAAAACAAATTTCTTTTATTTTTTAGCAAGTAGTTCAATATTCGTTAATATTAGCCAAAGTTCCAATAATTTAATATTGTTATTAGGGTATCCAATTATTCTGACTTTTATGTTAATCGATTTATCGTTTATTTGAAAAAAAAATCCAATTAATCGAATAATGAAGTCGAGAGTTATTCGATTAACCGATTAATCGAACAATTGTCAACTTAAAATAAATATAATTAATAAGAGTTATATAGACAAGACACGCCAGTTTACTGGTAGTTCAACTATATATTGAACGTTTATTACGTATCTGATTTTATTTAAAAATTTTAATATCAAATTCGAAATTCATTAGAAGTTGACAAAAATCTTAATATCTTATCAAAATAAAGAACCTTCCCTTAGATGAGCATAATATCAGAAGTTATCCATTGACTTTTTTCGAATATGGATCATATGACCTCAATTTTTCTATGAATTTACTATTCTATGAAATTACTATTCTTTACATTTTAAATAATTCCGAAGCTATTGGCCAGTTTTTGTTTTTTTAAATAAGTCGGATAAACCCTTATTTTAATATCTGTGGAGCATACAAATCACAAATCGAAAAATTTTGGTTTTATAAAGGGTGATTTTTTAAGAGCTTGATAACTTTTTTTTTTAAAAAACGCATAAAATTTGCAAAATCTCATCGGTTCTTTATTTGAAACGTTAGATTGGTCCATGACATTTACTTTTTGAAGATAATTTCATTTAAATGTTGACCGCGGCTGCGTCTTAGGTGGTCCATCCGCTTAGTCCAATTTTGGCATTTCCACGTTTTTGAGTAACAGAGACCCAATTGGTGCGAACGGCGACGAATCGAAAATTGGTGGTCATCATTAACACTGGCCGATACAGCTGCGATATTTTCTTCAGTTCGCACTCTACGTAAGCGTGTTGGTGGTTTAATGTCCAACAATGTAAATTTGGTGCGAAATTTAGTCACAATAGCCCGAATAGCCGCTTCAGTGGGTCGATTAAACTGACCATAAAATGGAAGCGCGCAATGAACTTTCTTAACAGAGCACGCATTTTGATAATAAAATTCAATAATTTGCAAGCGTTGTTCGTTTGTAAGACGATTCATGATGAAATGTCAAAGCATACTGAGCATCTTTCTCTTTGACACCATGTCTGAAATCCCACGTGATCTGTCAAATACTAATGCATGAAAATCCTAACCTCAAAAAAATCACTCTTTATTTGGTGTTTCATAGTTTTTTACCCAAATAGAGCAAACTGGCTATTCAAAATCAATTTATCTTACAAAGCATACGACGATTTCATTAGTTTTTAAGGCAAAACTTTTAATATCGATTAATCGATTATTTGGGACAATTTATTAGAATTATTCGTTATTCGAAAATCATGATTCTTTATTATTCGAAAAAATATTTGACAAAAATTATTCGATTAATCGTGGTTGAACACCCTAATCGTTATCCCATACAATAATTTTTTGGAATTGTTAATCCATTCCCAAAATTTATAATATGGATGTATTTAATAAATATTTTTGCAATTACAGTTTTTCATGTGAGGCTTGAATATCATAATCCATAACCCTTTGACCCACTAAAGAAGCACAATAGAGGAGCTGTTGTTCATTGTTATTTACAGAAACACATGGCCACACGTACTGGAATTGACTTATATAATTGCGACTTTCAAATCAAAATACAATCATTCAATTTTCTATAGCCGTCATCATATAGTGGGATACCAAATTCAAAGAAAGATCAATATATTTCACAGCAGTAGGTTGTCTAAGTCGACATTTATATTTTCTTTTGTAATTTTAAGTGGGTTGTCTATTTTGCTAGTAAGACTTGACTGAGTTAGAACTCCGTCAAATCTCGGCGGCGTGGTTGAAGTCGATATGAGTCGATGAAGTCCGCGGCCTGGTTGAAGTCGATTTGAGCCGATGAAATCGGCGGCGGCGCGGCTCGTGCAGAAACATGCCGCGGCGGTGGCTTGTCGGCTTAAATTCGGTCGGCTTGTATCTCTGATTTATACTCCCATAGAAAAATGTCAGATTTGTGTTCTCGATGCAAATGACCCCATATTTCAATTTTACTTCGTATTTAACCCATTCAGGACCAACAGTTTGATAAAAATGTGCGGCCCTCAATGGGTATAGAAGTTCTAAAAATTGCAATTGGTGATCAATACCTCTCACACGAAACCCTAAAACAACAATTGGACCTAAAAATTTAACTAAAATCGAAAAAATTACCCCTTATACGGGATCATAATGTTTTTGATATTGTGATTTGCTCACGAACGGACAATGATAGAAGCGAACATATTTTAGATGGGAACATCGACAGCTTTTATTTTGAAGCCACTCTAATGTAGATATCCCTGAAATAGTTTTCACTTATTTTTTTTGTAATATGTGGATTCTAGAGCGGAAAAAGTAAATCATATGAGACATTGGTATGGGATCTATATAAGGGTCCGCCTTCTAACTTTTTTTTAACTATTCAACCGTTGGACTATTATTTGTGGGGGTGCCCGAGGCAGCCATTTGAATGAAATTATTTTCCATTATTAACCGGAAGGATTGTACTTTCAAATAAAAAAAGAAATTTGAGCAAATATTCAGTAGTTTTTTTTTATAGCATTTTCAAAAAAAAAGTTATTTTGCGGACCCTATATAAGTAGGAATTCAGAAAAAATAATAAAATCGCTATTGCATTAAAGGGAACAATTTATTTCCAGGGGAAATTTATAGACGATATGGATGAACCGGTGTTGCTGACATTTTCAGTACAGATAGATGGAGGAACTATAGGCTATAGAATTTCTGTGGGGCTAAAAGGCTGAAAATTGGAACGTATACATTACTGACCACGAGAAAGTTAAATTTGATGCCGAAATTTGGATTTTCGTTTCGTGGGCGGTGGGGCGTGGCAAAAATGTTTTTGAGAGATAGAATGCTGAAAATTGATACATATATATTACTGACCACGAGAAAGATAAATATGATGCCGGATTTTGAATTTTCGTTTCGTGGGCGGTGGGGGCGTGCCAAAGTGTTTTTTTTTTAGCCAGAAGGCTGAAAATTGGAACGTATATATTAAAAATCAATATTTTAATTTTACCATTTGTTTTTTTCGTGGCGAAGCGGGCGGGGCACAGTGGAATATTTTCATACAAGCTACGGCAAAAATTAGAAGGAATAGAGCCAGGACCTTGAAATTTCGCACACATCCCTTATATCGCCAAATTAGATCAAAAACAATCCTTTGTTTAAATCCGCCCATAACCACGCCTACCTCCCATATAAGTTAACATGAAAAAAACGTCATAAATTTCTTATTTTAATATATACGTTAATAAAAATCACTACCAGTGCCACGCCCAAATATTTTATTTTTTGTTTTTTTTTAACGATTTTCGAAATTGTTGATAAAAATTATTTTATTTTTTAATCGATGCTAAACGGCTATAAAAACAATTTTAAATAGATTAAGATTAATATAGGCAAAATATTTACATGCGCTCACATGCCATAAAACCTTAAATCCCTAAAGTATGCTTTAAATAAATTTCCCAAAATACATTAACAGAGAACAATGCAGAAAGTATTGCTTCATTTTTGGCCTAGAAGGTTTTACCATTTCAGTAATTAAATCGATGTTGGCAGCTATAAACAGAATATTCTTGTTAAAATGAATAAATAAGACAATAGTTTAACAATATTTGTAAATGCCGAGGCATCGGTCGGCCTCGCGAATATTGTTTTATACTGTAGAAAATTAGCAATACTAAATAAATACAACCTTCAGGTAAACCACTTTCTGAAAAGGAAGGCAAAAACGTAATTACACTTTTTTTGAACGCAAAAGAACAACTATTTTCTACGAACTAAACGAAATTTCAATACGATACATGGTTTCCGAGATACATCCTAATAAAATAACCTCTATTATGATGAAATTTTCAACTATTTTAGCATTTATGAACTTTAAATGCATCCATAGTTTAAGTTAGCCGCGATATTGGCCAAATCTTTTAGAATATGCATACTAGGAATGTTCTTTACCAAATTCAATCAGTAAGGACGAGATTTGGGAGTTTTTGCCGCTGATAATACACTGTGCGGGGTTGAGCTAGTCGTGAATATAAATCCTTTCGAAGGTCTCTAATCGACATATCAAGTATTTCCAGACTTATATAGATGCCACAAACTCCTTAACCGATTTTAATGAAATCTACGAGATATTTCTATGAGAAGAGATACATCATCAGACTATATAGTATTGTTTTTCTCTTATCGTACTTCTGCCTTCTTTTGATTTTTAGAGGATTTTCTTCCTTTTTGGGATAATAATATTGGCACCCGCCTCCATATTTGCCTTGCTATAGAATGCTTTTCTACATTTTTTAAAGTTTATTAATTTAAGTTCTATTAATTAAAATATTATTTCTAATTCAATTAAAAAATATAAATATATTCAAATTAATATGTATATTAACTGGGTATTTTTGCAATTGAAAAATCAATTATTTTTAATTGAAGTAACTATTTTTAAATAGAAATTCGTTTTCCGATTGGAGAATTATCTGTATTGTGATATTTTAATTAAAAAAAAATACAAAATACATGTTAAGACTAAATATTATTTATATGAAAAAAAAAAAACTAATTGACAGACTTTCTAAAGATTTCTGCTCGGTATTAAAGAGCTCTCATTTTCATTTAGATCTTTTAAAATAGTTTCCAAATTTGTTAAATTCTTATATATAAATAAAATAAGTTATGTAAAGTAAAATAAATTAACAAAACCAAAAAAATAACAAAAACAAAAAACACAAATTTACAATTCACCACTTGTTCGTTTGAACTCACCACACAAACGTTCGATTACTTTTGAGCAACTACTTTTGGGCATATCATCGTTGTTTGGGTTTTCGCGCTCAACAATATTCAAAATGAATTTTCCGATAGTTAAAGTCTACGAAAATTCATTTTGAAGATCGTTAAGAATGAAAACGATGTAATTATTTTCTTTTTTTTTTCATCTGATATAACATTGTAGCACCAACACAGCGATTAAAATTAAACTTCAAAGACAACACTATTTACAAATTATAAAATTATAAATAAAAAATAATAATTTCAAGTACATCATAGTAAACAAAAGACAAAAAGGGCGCAGGTGTTTTACAGTGTTTGCACAACAAAAACAAAAACAGAAATTGAGAATAAATTTGGAGTTTAACCTTAAAACAATGATGATCATGAACAAGAGTATGAACAGTATGATGGAAATATTAATATTATTATTTTTATAGTTATCTGAAGTTTGTTTGTTTTTTTTATTTCATCAAGTACGTACGTAACCCACTACAGAAGCAATTAATGGTTTAGGTTTGAGTTAAGACAGCTACTTGGAAAATTTGTAAAATCAAACAAAAAAAATAATGAACTCCAGTTTATCGGTTGTTTGTACACAGAGAGAAATTGGTTGTTGCTGTACTACAAGCTTAGGTTTTGGTTGTAGAGATGTTTTTATAGTTTTTGTTTTTTTTTTTTTTTTTGCCAATACTTGTTGTAGGTGGGTGATGGAAAGTTTCTTACAAAATGTGGAAATTTGATTTGTAACCAATTTTGTTTTTGGAAATTTGTATGCATTTTTTTCTAGCTGTTTTGTTTGCTGTTTAAGAAGAGCTCTAATTTTGTTGAAAGTTCATAAATGATGATCAAGGGTTGTTTTTGTTTTTTTTTTTAAGATTAGTTAGCGTTCAGTTTGTTTGTTGTCTTTTGAGAGTGTGTTCAACTACGTGTTCATAAAAACCTTGGTTAAAATACATATCTGAGACTGTGAGTAGTTATCTAATAGTGATGGATGGCTTGTTTTCATTTTTGTTTGGTTTGGTTTCATTTGCTTTCAATTACCTCGTTTACAATCATTGAAATTTTCAAAAAAATTCAAATCATTTGCTTGTGAATCACTGCTTAGTATGCTGTTAACCATTTCGGAGAGTAGGGACTCATAGGTCAGGGATAAACATGAGGAAATTCTAAATATCGGTCTAATCGGTTTTGTTGAGTCGTTTTTTTTTTTGGTTTGGGGGGCGGGAGTAGGGAAAAAGTATGTAAATCAAAAAAATCCGTTATTACCAACAAACACATACACACGCATAAATGTTAGAACAAGATTAAGATTTCGTCAAAAAAGGCAATATGTAATAAAAACAAAACAGAAAACAAAAAGAAATCATTATATAATAATAAAAAAATCATAAAATTATGAAACTAAATCCGAAATAATCATAAATTGCATAAATACCGCTTGCCCATATCATCACTTTGCTGCTTGATATCCTTGACGACATCATCGGCTCCGGAGACGAGCATGAGTGGCAGATTCAACCAAGGCCCGGCCAATTCACTGATGTCGGAGGCATCCGAGGCACGCGAAGACTTACGCGATGAGGCCCTGCTAGAGCACTGAGTACCACGGCGGGAAACCTAAATGGGAACAGAGAGTTGGTAAATTAAAAGTGAAACTGCAAATGTCTCTCATCAGCTGGGACATTTTTTTGTTGGCGTCGAAAATGTCAAAAATGCAACTGAGACACATGTTTGGTTTTTTATTAAGCGGAAAATCAAAAATAAATATTCTTTTTTTTAAAAACAACATTTTGATGAGAAGCAGAAAGGCAGTTTTTATTTGTCCCTCAGCCGCTTATTCCTTTTTGTTGTACATACTTCTGAAATGTCTGGCGGAGCGGAGGTGTGAGAAAAGAACGAAAAAAAACGAACTTAAGAAGCTTTAGTCGAAAGCTTTCTCATCAATTGAGACGGAAAGTGTAGCTCTCAGTAGCTGAGAAAATTGTTTTTAATCAAAATTTCTCTCATCAATTGAGTTGGAGACTTCGACTCTCACATACTAAACTATTTTGTTCTATGAGACACCGCAAATGGTGCATTCAGTAGCTGACAAACATTTTTTAATCAAAAAGAACGAAAAAAAACGAACTTAAGAAGCTTTTGTCGAAAGCTCTCTCAGTAATTGAGACGGAAAGTGTAAATGGTTCTCTCAGTATGATGGATTTTGATTGTGAACCACTGTGCGGCGGCGAAAAAATCGCTATCGGCGAAACCAAACAAGAAATAGAGAGCGGCTAGAACGAACTTAAGAAGCTTTTGTCGAAAGCTCTCTCAGTAATTGAGACGGAAAGTGTAAATGGTTCTCTCAGCAGCTGAGAAAATTGTTTTTAATCAAAAGCTCTCTCATCAATTGAGCTGGAGACTTCGACTCTCACATACTAAAATATTTTTTTCTATGCGACAACGCAAATGACTCATTCTGTAACTAACAAACATTTTTTAATCAAAAAAGAACGAAAAAACGAACTTAAGAAGCTTTAATCGAAAGCTCTCTCAGTAATTGAGACGGAAAGTGTAAAAATCAAAAGATCTCTCATCAATTGAGCTGAGGAATTCGACTCTCACATACTAAAATATTTTTTTCTATGCGACAACGCAAATGGTTCATTCTGTAACTGACAAACATTTTTAATCAAAAAAGAACGAAAAAACGAACTTAAGAAGCTTTAATCGAAAACTCTCTCAGTAATTGAGACGGAAAGTGTAAATGGTTCTCTCAGTAGCTGAGAAAAATGTTTTTAAGCAAAAGCTCTCTCATCAATTGAAATGGAGACTTCGACTCTCACATACTAAAATATTTTTTTCTATGCGACAACGCAAATGGTTCATTCTGTAACTGACAAACATTTTTAATCAAAAAAGAACGAAAAAACGAACTTAAGAAGCTTTAATCGAAAACTCTCTCAGTAATTGAGACGGAAAGTGTAAATGGTTCTCTCAGTAGCTGAGAAAAATGTTTTTAAGCAAAAGCTCTCTCATCAATTGAAATGGAGACTTCGACTCTCACATACTAAAATATTTTTTTCTATGCGACAACGCAAATGGTTCATTCAGTAGCTGACAAACATTTTTTTAACAAAAAAGAAGGAAAAAACGAACTTAAGAAGCTTTAGTCGAAAGCTCTCTCAGCCATTGAGAAGGAAAGTGTAAATGCTGAGAAAAATGTTTTTAATCAAAAGTTCTATCATCAATTGAGATAGAGACTTCGACTCTCACATACTAAAATATTTTTTTCTACAACATTTTGATGAGGAGCAGAGAGGCAGTTTTTATTTGTCCCGCAGCCGCTTATTCCTTTTCGCATATACTTCTGAATTGTCTGGCGGAGGTGTGAGAAAAGAACGAAAAAAAACGAACTTATGAAGTTTTAGTCGAAAGTTCTCTTAGAAATTGAGACGGAATGTATAAATGGTTCTCTCAATGTTTTTAATCAAAAGCTCTCTCATCAATTGAGATGGAGACTTCGACTCTCACATACTAAAATATTTTTTTCTATGCGACAATATTTTTTTCTCATTCGGAAATAATCTCCTGAATGCAAAATGTTCTCTCAATAACTGATTGATTAAAAACTCTCTCTGATCAATTGCAACAGATTCTTTCTCAGCGGGAAACCATCTCACTGGGTCATTTTTTTAAACAGAGAGATGTCTCTCAGTAGTTGATATAAATATATTTTTTTACATTTTGAAAAATCTTCTTCAAATGTACACATCGGAATAGGAAACGAAAAATATCTCTTTATCTGAAAAGAAAGATTTAAAATAACAAAATGATCTATCGGAGTAGTAATGTTAATATCTGAAAATAATCCATGGGTCCTTGTCTAATTTTGGTTTTTTACAAAACTCAAAAATGTCTACTAGAACAAAAGTTATTGAATGGATGGACAGATGGATTTTGATTGTGAACCACTGTGCAGCGGCGAAAAAATCGCTATCGGCGAAACAAAACAAGAAATAGAGAGCGGCTATATTTGTCAAATTTTCTAGTTTCATAATTTTATGCATATTAATTGAATATATATAATCGTTTGAAATGTATTGAAGAACAAAATAACAATTTATAGAAAATATAATATTCCCTTCAGTAAATTTGTGTTGCAACATGATTTCTAAATATCAGAAAAAACAAGAAAGACCTTTCTTTATTTAATTTCATTCATTTATGTTAAATAAAAAATCTATTATATTCTTTACTTTTATTCTTTCTCTTCTTGTCATTCAGAGGAATAGTGTGGCTTTTTGCAAAATTTCTAAACAAAAAAAATGTTCATTAAGATGTAGCAACACCATCTACAGAATTAAGAGAGAATTAAAATAAAATAAAATCTATGCTGGCGTCGAGTAACCGCTGCGGTTTTTCTCCTACCCATAAGAAATACATGCGAAAGCGGACGCAGCGCATTGTGAATAAAAAGAGAATGACTCTGAAAAGCTGATACAACGTTCTTTTAAGTGGAAAGTCCAACTGTCATAAACTGAAATGGTTCTCTCTGTAGTTGAGAAACATATTTTTAGAACAAAAACTCTCTCAAAAATTGCGGCATAGTTTTTCTAAAAGGCGTAAAGTCTCTCAGTAACTGAGTTATATTTCTTTCGTACCAGATGAAGTCTGAAATTTTGAAATATATTTTAAATGTATCTCGTTATCTTAGATACCCTATCTCAGAAAGTTTGAAGAAAATTTTTCAACATGTTAGACATTTTCTGTAAAAAATATATTTATATCAACTGCTGAGAGACATCTCTCCGTTAAAAAAAATTGACCCAGTGAGACGAATTCCCGCTGAGAAGGAATTTGTTGCAATTGATCGGAGAGTTTTTAATCAACCAGTTATTGATAGAATATCCCTCCTTATAAAGAATAAAGAATGACTCTGGAAAGCTGAGACAACGTTCTTTTAAGTTCTCTCTGTAGTTGAGAAACATATTTTTAAAACAAAAACTCTCCGTTAAAAAAAAAATGACCCAGTGAGACGAATTTCCGCTGAGAAAGAATTTGTTGCAATTGATCAGAGAGTTTTTAATCAATCAGTTATTGAGAGAATATCCCTCCTTATAAAGAATAAAGAATGACTCTGGAAAGCTGAAACAACGTTCTTTTAAGTTCTCTCTGTAGTTGAGAAACATATTTTTAAAACAAAAACTCTCTCAAAAATTTCGGCCTAGTTTTTCTAAACGGCGTCAAGTCTCTCAGTAACTGAGTTATATTTCTTTCCTACCAGATGAAGTCTGAAATTTTGAAATATATTTTAAATGTATCTCGTTATATCCATCTCAGAAAGTTTGAAGAAAATTTTTCAACATGTTAGACATTTTCTGTAAAAAATATATTTATATCAACTGCTGAGAGACATCTCTCCGTTAAAAAAAATTGACCCAGTGAGACGAATTCCCGCTGAGAAGGAATTTGTTGCAATTGATCGGAGAGTTTTTAATCAACCAGTTATTGATAGAATATCCCTCCTTATAAAGAATAAAGAATGACTCTGGAAAGCTGAGACAACGTTCTTTTAAGTTCTCTCTGTAGTTGAGAAACATATTTTTAAAACAAAAACTCTCTCAAAAATTTCGGCCTAGTTTTTCTAAACGGCGTAAAGTCTCTCAGTAACTGAGTTATATTTATTTCCTACCAGATGAAGTCTGAAATTTTGAAATATATTTTAAATGTATCTCGTTATCTTAGATACCCTATCTCAGAAAGTTTGAAGAAGATTTTTCAAAATGTTAGACATTCTCTGTAAAAAATATATTTATATCAACTGCTGAGAGACATCTCTCCGTTAAAAAAAAATGACCCAGTGAGACGAATTTCCGCTGAGAAAGAATTTGTTGCAATTGATCAGAGAGTTTTTAATCAATCAGTTATTGAGAGAATATCCCTCCTTATAAAGAATAAAGAATGACTCTGGAAAGCTGAAACAACGTTCTTTTAAGTTCTCTCTGTAGTTGAGAAATATATTTTTAAAACAAAAACTCTCTCAAAAATTGCGGCATAGTTTTTCTAAATGGCGTAAAGTCTTTCAGTAACTGAGTTATATTTCTTTCCTACCAGATGAAGTCTGAAATTTTGAAATATATTTTAAATGTATCTCGTTATCTCCATCTCAGAAAGTTTGAAGAAAATTTTTCAACATGTTAGACATTTTCTGTAAAAAATATATTTATATCAACTGCTGAGAGACATCTCTCCGTTAAAAAAAAATTGACCCAGTGAGACGAATTCCCGCTGAGAAGGAATTTGTTGCAATTGATCGGAGAGTTTTTAATCAATCAGTTATTGAGAGAATATCCCTCCTTATAAAGAATAAAGAATGACTCTGGAAAGCTGAGACAACGTTCTTTTAAGTTCTCTCTGTAGTTGAGAAACATATTTTTAAAACAAAAACTCTCTCAAAAATTTCGGCCTAGTTTTTCTAAACGGCGTAAAGTCTCTCAGTAACTGAGTTATATTTATTTCCTACCAGATGAAGTCTGAAATTTTGAAATATATTTTAAATGTATCTCGTTATCTTAGATACCCTATCTCAGAAAGTTTGAAGAAGATTTTTCAAAATCTTAGACATTTTCTGTAAAAAATATATTTATATCAACTGCTGAGAGACATCTCTCCGTTAAAAAAATTGACCCAGTGAGACGAATTCCCGCTGAGAAAGAATTTGTTGCAATTGATCAGAGAGTTTTTAATCAATCAGGTATTGAGAGAATATCCTCCCTTATCCTTCAGTTTTCAGCTGAGTCAATTTGTTTCTACGTGGAAAAATATTTCTTAGTTACTGAGATTGGTCTTTCTAGACGACAAACTCTCTCATCTGATACGACACTTTTTTATAATTCTCTTCTGCTGAGACAACCTATGTCTTTTTATTTACAACAGGTATAATAAAATAACTGTTTTTGATCTTTCTAAAGCTCTTTTTTGATTAAATGATTTCCTCAAAATTAAATGATTTCCTCAAAAACTAAAAATGATGTCTTTCTCAACGACGCATTTTTCTAATCGGACGAATATATCACAGCTGCAGGGATAATTATGTGTTGTAAAAATAAAAATGATTGACAGCTTCTGAATATTCCAAATGGAAAATTATGTTTCAGCTGCCTTATCCTTCAGTTTTCAGCTGAGTCAATTTGTTTCTACGTGGAAAAATATTTCTTAGTTACTAAGATTGGTCTTTCTAGACGTCAAACTCTCTCAACTGCTACGACTCTCTTCTCCTGAGACAACCTTTTGCAAATTTAAAAGACATATATAAAGAAAACAAAATAACTTTTTTTGTTCTTTCTAAAGCCTTTTTTTGGATTAAATGATTTCCTCAAAAACTGAAAATGATGTTTTTTCTCAACGACGCATTTTTCTAATCGTACGAATATATCACAGCTGCTGGGATAATTATGTGTTGTAAAAATAAAAATGATTGACAGCTTTTGAATATTCCAAATGGAAAATTGGACTTCAGCTGTCTTCTCCTTCACTTATCAGCTAACACATTTTTTTCTACGCGTAAAATGTCTCTTAGCAACTGAGATTGGTTTTTCTAGACGACAACCTCTCTCTGCTGCTATGATACATTTTTTTGTAAATTTCAAAAAACCCTCTCTTCTGCTGAGACACTTTTTTTCTCTCAACGGAAAATAGCTGGTGCAGCAGCTGAGAAGTATTTTTTGCTAAACTGAAAAAAGCAAATTCAAATACATATAATGAATAATAAAAATACAGCTGCAGAAATAATTCCTGCTAAGCGCAAAAAAAGTTAGCATCTCTAGACTAGAGACTAACGGTTTACTAAAAAGGAAAGTGTGCCGTGCCGTGGTGTTGGTGGTCCCAGTAGTTGAGGCACATTTTTCCCGATAGCGGAAAAAATATCTCTCAGCAACTGAGACATTTTTCAAAAAATAAACCAAAAAATTCCAACTGAAAAAAAATGAGAAACATTTTCCGGAATTTTGTGCGAATTGGCAAAATGTCTCTCACATCGTCTGAGACACATTTCATTACTGGCTAGACCAAGACATATGTCTCTTATTAACCGAAACGGATGTTAACAGAGACACATGTACACTTGCGTGTGTGTTTTGTATGCCTCTCAGGGACTGAGGAAGAGCGGTCTCAGCAACCGAGATACATTTGTGGTGTTGGTGGTGATGGTGATGGACAAATGTCTCTCAGTGATTGAGGCACGCTAAATATGTCGCTCAGTAGAACTCTCTCTAGTTGAAAAATCTCTACACAGACTTGTCCTTTTTGGTCGGTGGTCAGTGGTGGTAAGTGGTTCGTGCCCGCCCGAGGAAGAATGTTACTTGCCTGCAAATGAAAGAAATTCAACGACGACAGTCTGGCTTGCCAGCCTCCAGGACTTGACGTTTGTGTCGCACTATCCCCGGAATTGGAACGCTCCTTCTCCTTCTTTCTTCTGAGTGTTGTTGTTGTTGTGTGTGCAACAAAATCAAAAAGAAACAGAAACAGAAAAAACAAACAAACAAACACACGGACAGTGGATAAGAATCAGGTGGTTTTGAAAATGAAGTGCTATGTTAGAGTTGTTGTTCTGTGACGCGCACCTTTGATAATCCCTCCAGGCATTCTGTATGGTCTTGGCAGCCTTCTCTTGTCTCTTCCAAATCCTTGTTGAAGAAACAATTTCCAATTCCTTGCGAGTTGGGAATTGTTTCTTGAATTTAACATCCATTTGTTCTTGCAACTGTTTAAAGTTATCCGTTTCTTCAACATGACCCAAAACATGTTTGACCAAAGCATGTAAAATATCTAAACAGTGGATTTTATTACCCTTCGAAATGGGTAAATTAAAAGAGACCAGTGCCACGGTATTGGGTTTGGATATACCCAATGGAGGATCCAAAGAAGCAATAAAGTCGGAAAGTTGTGCAAAGTGGATAAATTGTGTAGCATGGGGATCGTATCTAGATGGTTTTTGACGAACGGGGGGGGAGGAAAATGTAAATAGAGAGAAAGAGAGAGAGAGAGAGAGTAGAGGTTATGATCGGAAGAAGAACGCTTTGGTATGGATTAGGAGCCTTACTTAGACCATCTGATATAGAACATTTCCAAGTCATCCTCCACTATACCAATTTCTTCCTCCTGATGGGCTTGATTGAAATTTTCCAAAATAATGGCAATGTACATATTTATGACAATCATGTAGCTAATTATAATGAAACTAGTAAAGTAGGTGATGGCCAGCAACGGGTGGCCACAGTCCCCATTCGTCTGCCTATTAAAGTGCGCATCACAATCGGGCGGCTGTATCATCAGCGACTCCAGGACGTCGTTCCAACCGGCCGAGGTCATTAAACGAAACAACAACTGCATGCTGCGGCCGAATGTCTGGAAGTTCACCATATCATCTAGAGCACCTTGCAGTTTAACATGTCCAAACAGCGACATGCCTAATATGGCGTATATAAATGTGATTAGACCCAATAAAGCTCCAATATTGAAGAGGGCTGGCAGCGAGACTACCAACGCAAACAACAGTTTGCGTATGCCCTTTGCAGCTTTGATCAATCGCAATATACGGCCAATTCGAAATACTCTAACCACTCTGAGCAGAGTAGGACTGATGGGTAAATCAATCATGATGTCTTCCATCAAAATGCCAAAGATCGAGGCTAGTACCAGCAAAAAATCAAACACATTCCAGGGAACCGTAAAATAATGATAGCGTAGTCCTACAATTTTAACAATGGCCTCTGCGTTATTGTTTCGTTTCGTTTAGTTTTGACCAAATCCAAACCCAAGGGAAAATAATAATAGATTTTTGTTTGTACCAGGAAAGAGAAGAAATGAAAACCAAAAAAACAAAAAATGGGGAAACAATTAATCGTTATATCTGGTTGGCGGCAGCAGCAGCAGCAGCGGGAGAGTTCCTTGGACACAGCGGCGCAGGCGCAGGCGACGAGTACTTACCTAAACCAAAGACGGTGGTGAAGAAGGCATTACTGACTTCGAGGATAAAAAAGACCGCATGCGGCTGATTGTAGTGCTCAATGCCCATGGTTAACATATTTAAAAAAATCAACACAAATATGGCAATTTCAAATCTGTACAGATTTCGATATTTCATGTGCGAACGATTTGATTAATTGGGGTTTGATGTTCAGATGTCGATGTTCATGTTCATGTTGATAGGGATGTTGTTGTTGTTGTTGTTGGTTTACAGTCATTTGACGGATGTTCGAAAAAGTGTTCAAAGAGTGTTTCACATTTCAAGAGACCGGGGGTGTGTTCGGGAAGGAAGGAAAAATATTGAGAAATAATTCATTTTAATATCATCCCAACATATTTATTAAATATTTAAAAAAAAACACAAAAAACATGTTGTTGTTGTTGCATTGCAAGCAGTGTGTGGATGGTAGGCTACAAACTCAAATCGAACAAAAAAACATAAAGAAATGGGACAGAAAATCAAAAACAAACAAATAAATAAAACACAAACAGGAAATGGCTGTTAAGTTTCCGGTATCTGGTGTATCGAGTGTATGAAAGTTTCGTGAGTTCCGTTTCGAACAGGACTTTGTCAGAAACTAATTAATGGGTGTCTTGTGTGTTTGTTTTTTTTTCAGTCAACGAAATGGAAAAGTGTAATTTGCCAGTTTGTCTAAAGGCTGGTTTTGAAGTAATTATTTTTTTTTGTATTTTTTCATTGGTGATTGAAACGTTTTTGTTTCTTTTTCAGAAGCACATACATATGTGATTTGAGATTTTTATTTTGTTCAATTCTTTGTGATTAGTAATGTAGTGTGTAGGGTTTATAGAGTTCGTTTTTTAGTGTATTCTTTTTTTTTTTGATATATTTCTTCAGGTTCTTTTGTATTCCATAGTTAGTTAATATAAATATTGTTGTTCCTACAATCATGCATCATAAAACATTGACTAAATCTAGAATTTGTTTGTAATTGTTAAACATAGTGCGGTACACAAGAGCGGATGACACAGGAATAAAGATATATAATATGTTTTCTATTATTAGCAGCCTTTACTTCTTAGCTAAAATAAAATATTTTATATCGATTTTAAATAATTTTCGACAGAAGTGTTGTTGAAAGTTTGTTAAGAACCATGTTATTAAATGTTAAATGAGCTATCTCAAGCTCATTTAAAAATTCCACAATTCCCAAAACGGCAAAGAATCCCACAAATGTGATTTTTTAGACAAATGACACCACCGATCATTCATTTAGAATACGAAAATAATTAATATTTTGGGACATCTCACTAAACTAACCAAAGATTCATTTTAGTCGAAAACATCCCTAACTTTTTTTTAAGCCAGCTTGAAATAAGTATAAGTTTTAGTCGAAAACATCCCTAACTTTTTTTAAGCCAGCTTGAAATAAGTTAATAATTAAACAAGTCGGTTAAACCGATTTATATATACCCTCACTATCATCTATATATATAAAAGAGTTTCGTTGCTGACTGGCTGATTGACTTATCATTGACCAGCCCCCAGACCAAACGGCTGAAGCCAGGGTCATGAAATTTTCAGGGTAGTTCCCAAATATGACGTAGACGTAGACTAATTCGTACGAAATTCGTACTTTTAGGGGGTAAAATGGCCCAAAAAGGGATAAACATCGAACCTTTGTCCTGACTAAACCGCAGTAACTATAAACATGAAATTCGGTGAGTTCCTTGCAATGACCATTCAGACGAGCAACAAATAGGGATTTTTCGAAATTTATACTTTTAAGGGAGGAAAGAGACAAAAAGGGATAAAAATGGTACCATTTTAAGAATTGCAGCTAGAATCGTGAAAATCGGTATTTACATTTCTCTGACAACGTAGACTTGCAATATAAATTGATTTTTCGAAATTTGTACTTCTAAGGAGTGAGCGGGACAAAAAGGGATAAAAATTGTACCAACTAAAGTATTACAGCTAGAATCGGGAAAATTGGTATGTAAATTGCTCTGACCATATAAAAGCGAAGTAAAATTGGATTGCTTGCGGGTCAAAAAGGGATAAAAATGATACCAACTAAAATATTACACCTAGAATCGTGAAATTTTGTATGTAAATTCCTTTGACCATATAAAAGCAAAGTAAAATTGGATTTTTCGAAAAATGTACTTTTAATGGGCGTGCGGGACAAAAAGGGATACAAATGGTACCAACTAAAGTATTACGCCTAGAATCGTGAAATTTGGTATGTAAATTGCTCTGACCATATAAAAGCGAAATAAAATTGGATTTTTCGAAAATTGTACTTTTAAAGGGCTTGCAGGACAGAAAGGGATAAAAATGGTACCAACAAAAGTATTACACATAGAATAGTGAAATTTGGTATGTAAATTCCTCTGACCATATAAAAGCGAAGTAAAATTGGATTTTTCGAAATTTGTACTTACTAGGGGTGAGTGGGACAAAAAGGGATAAAAATTGTACCAGTCAAAGTATTGTAGCTACAATCGTGAAATTTGGAGTGTAAATTCCTCTGGCAACGTAGACTTGCAACAGAAATGGATTTCTTGATTTAGTATGTAAATTCCTCTGCCAACGTAGAAGCGCAGTAAAATTGGACTTTCGAAATTTGTACTTTTAAGGGATGCGCGGGACGAAAAGAGATACAAATTTTGTACAGTCCTTTAATTACTTAAACGCGGAACATAAATGGATATTTCAAAATTTGTACTTAATACAACGTTACGTCCCGACAAGAAATAAATGTGTTACCAAATAAAGTACATATTTTTAGGGGAAGCAAAAACACATGTTACCTATAGTGGTTTTTCAAAATGTGTAATTTTTGGGAAGAGGTGCCTTAAGTAGCTGGCTGCATCTAGAGACATGAGATCGAGGATATAAATGGTGGTAATTTTTTGTTCAAAACTTGGTAGAAATGATAAAAATTATATCGACAAGCACATTAATTTGACACTGTGTGAGTGCTATATAATAGGATGTTTCCAAATTACTATTTTAGATTTATCTATATCCACCAAAAGAAAATTAAATAAATAAATAAATAACAGAGACGGATAAAATTAACAAATAACTGGCTTTTTCGCGTGCGAAGCAGCGGGTACTGCTAGTAGTACATATGTAAGGAAGGACTGAATTTTTACTTAGTGTCAGATTATGTGGAGGTACTGGAAGTTTGTGGTAATTGGACCCACATTCGTAAGTAATTGTAAAAACATGATGAAATATGAAGTCATAATGGATTTCAGGCACTGATATAGGCGTTATAAAGGATTTAATTTTACCTAGGGTAGTGACAATTGTGTGGGAGGTACTAGAAGGGGCGTGGCTAAATCATAACTATTTTTTATCTTTAATGGGATTACTAAAACATTTTCAAATATCAAATTGCAACTGATTTTGACTACCCGCATGGAAGTTATATCGGTTTTATTTCAACAAAGGTTTTTGTCACTTTGTATGGGAGGGAGGTACTAGAAGGGGTGTGGCAATATCGCCCATATTTCAAGTATACCAAGTCCAAGTCCATAAAAGCATTGTCAAAGGTGAAATTTCAGAGTATTTCGACCATCCGTATATAAATTATAACAGCTTTCATTTTCTAAAGATTGGCGTGATTTGTGTGGAAGGTACCAGAAGGGGGCGTGGCAAAACCCGCCATATTTTGTACATTTAAGGTGATTATAAAAACTTTATCAAATACCAAAAGATAGCTCATTATGCTGAATATGCGTATGTAAGATATATTGGTTTTAATTGAACATAGAAATTTGGGTAATTTGTGTGGGAGGTGCCAGAAGGGGCGTGGCAATTTGGAAAAAGTTTGGAAAAAATATTACCATGTACAAAGTTTGAATTGATTCCTTAACTCCTTTCGAGAGTTATCGTGTACACCAGCCAGCCAGACGGACGGACGGACATGGCTCAAACATTTTCAAATGTTGTGAATCGGATTTGGTCCAAACATACTTAGGGTTCGTAAGTCACTCCTTCAATGCGTTACACTTTTTTTCTGGCCCAATTGATATATACCCACCTACTCTGTAGAGTGAGGGTATAATTAGATATTTCTAATTTCGACAGCAATTGTTTTAGATCATAAAACATATATAGAGCGTCCTTCAGACACTATTAACTATTAATAAAAATTATTTTTCATGAATCGAAGGTATATATTTTTGTTTATTAAATAAATAAAAAATAAATGAGAAAACAAATTTAAAAAATATTTTTTTTTGGTATGATTTGACAATTTTCTGTAAAACTGTAGAATTAGAAATTTGCTTGAAATTAGACACAAAAATTATTTATATATACCACAAATTATATATTATTTGTATATACCACAAAAAGTTAATTTTTTATACCTTCCGCCTCCAGGTATACTAACTTTGTCAATCCGTTTGTAACACCTTGAAATATCGACCTGATACCCTATAAAGTATATATATTCTTGATCGTCATAAAATTCTAAGACGATCTAGCCATGTCCTTCCGTCCGTCTGTTGAAAGCACGCTAGCATCTAAACGAAAGGAGATAGGACGTTCAAATTTTCCATAAGTGCGTCTTATAGTCTTAGATCGGTTGGGATTGAAACGGGACGAAATCGGCCCAAAAGGAAAAATTTTCCTTCACAAGGACTAAAAATACCCATAATAATCCCTAATATATTAGAGTATTAAGCATATTTTTCAATATGTCTGCTTGTACTTACTTGATATTGGGTAAGCGCATTCCCCTATAACAAAAACGGGCACCATAAAGTGATTTTTATTCGTAGAGGGTGAAATGGGACAAAAAGGGATAAAAATGGTACATATTAAACGACAACAGCTAGAAACACGAAATTAGGTGTGTACATTCCCCCAATTGAGTAGATACATAATAAAAAAGTATTTTTCAAAATTCGTACTTTTAAGAGGTAAATGGGAATAGAGGGATAGACATGGTACCAACCAAACGGCTGCACCTAGAATAATGAAATTCACAGTATACATTCCTCTGATTGCGTAGACACGTAAAATATAGGGATTTTTCGAAATTCGTACTTTTTGTGGTTAAAATGGAAAAAGGGGATATAGATGGCCAATCAACCAAATGACCGCATCTATAGTCATGAGTATACATTCAGAGTATACATTCCTCTGACTGTGTAGACACGAAAAATAATTTTTTTTTTCAAAATTCGTACTTTCAAGGGATACAATTGGTACAGGTGATAAAAATAGTACCAACTAAACGAATACAGCTAGAATGATGAAATTCGGTGCGTACATCCCTTTAATCGCATAGAGACGTAAAACAAAAATATTTTAGATAGTCGTACTTTTGAGGGGTAAAATTAGAATAAGGGGATAAAAATGGTACCAACCACATGACCGCATCTATAGTCATGAAATTCAGAGTATACATTCCTCTGACTGCGTAGACATGGAAAATAAAAGGTTTTTTCCAAATTCGTAATTTCCAGGGATACAATGGGAACAGAGGGATAAAAATGGTACCAACTAGAATGCTGAAACTTGGTGTGTACATCCCTCTAAATGCGTAGTCACATAAAATAAAGAGATTTTAGGAAGTCGTACTCTTAAGGAGGTAAAATAGGAAAAAGGGGATAAAAATGGTACCAACCAAATGACCACAGCTAGAATCATGGAATTCGGTGTATACTTTCGTCTGACAAAATAAAAATATTTTTCCAAATTTGTATTTTTTTGTTGAATCATGTTCTTTTGCACTGTGTACGTGGTAGATAATGGATTTTCACTTTTGGAATTAAAATAGGATGGAAATACAACCAACTGCAGTGATTAAGCTTTTTTGACGATTGCTGTCTTATATTTACTTATTGAATTGACTTGAAGTATTATTTCGGACAGTTCAAAAAAAGATATTTTTGATTTCCTTCATTTTTTACATTGTTTAGTACCCATTAAAAAACACCCTTTGAGTGTTTTGGAAACACGAAAAAAAAATAAAAACATGGTAATTTTTATAGGCACACTTTCAACCAAGCCTCAAAATTTACAAAGTAAATAGATGTTTAAATAATTTTTTTTTTCGAGAAAATCGAAAAGTACAATTAAAAAATGAAGTTTTAATTTATTTAAAGTTTTAATTTCTTTCAACCAAGCCTCAAAATTTACAGAGTAAATAGATGTTTAAATAATTTTTTTTCGAGAACATCGAAAAGTACAAACAATTAAAAAAATGTAGTTTTAATTTATTTTTGGTTTTCGAAATTTTCAAAAAATTACGAAAATATTAATTATTATAGGCCCACTTTCAACCAAGCCTCAAAATTTACAGAATAAATAGATGTTTAAATAAAAAAATTCGAAAAAATCGAGGAGTACAATGGAGGAAATCAAAATGCCCCATATATATTATAAACGTATTGGTAGCCTTGCCTTATAAGCGTGGTTTGAAATAATAAACATTTTATATTTATTTATAAAATTATTTTTTTAATATTTTTAATTATTTTGGTTTGGCTATATTAAAAAAATTGACATTTTCCTGTTTTTGCATATAATAATAAAAATTGTTTTCCTGTTTAAAAAAATGCCATCCAGGGTTAATAAAAAATACCAAAAATATACATAGATTGACTCAAATTCCATGCATATGTCATTCTTCTAACCTCATTCGTTTATAGAGCATACGCTCTTGTGTACTGCACTGTAATCACAAACCATACTCGCATATATTTATACATATATGTTTCTTCGATGTTCGGCGAAAAAAAACTCAAAATCAAACTGAAAAGTTACTACAACCATTACAACAACATTACACTACACATAATGAACGAAATCAAAAAAACAAGGACTCTGATTTTTTGAAAGGATCAGAAAGTTACAGAAATATATATATATGTAGATAGACACAGACATAGAGGTAGTCATAGAAGTAGACAGAGGGAAAGATAGACAGAGAGATAGACGGAGAGAGAGAGTGATATTTGACAAAGGGGTACGGAAAAGAGGGTAAGTGTAATAAAATCATCATCTGTTAAACTTTTTCATTTACGATGCTTTAGACTTTATAGTTTAACAGCGGCGAGAAGCTATAAAGTTGAAAACACCCTCTACAATATATATTTATAGGCTAGAAATGTTGCGTTTAGATTCATCATTTCATTTCAAGCGGAGAAGTCAAGTGTTCAAATAATTTCAAATCACCAAATCATTCTTCATACATTCAACGTACATCGAGTGAACGTTCAACGTTCTGCTGATGTCATATGTCATCATCATCATCGTCATCATCATGTACACAAAAAAAGTTTTCTAATACAAAACTATTTAAAATATTTTGTTTTGGTTTTTGCTATCAAATGCAACCTATAGAAGAAAACCACTTTGAAAGTTGATTAGCGGTTACATTGCTGCTTTCGCTTTCGTTTGGTTTTTGTTTGTTTGTTTGTAGGTTATGTCAATAAGTATTTCCTGTTCCTGTTGTGGTTGTTATTGTTACGAGTGAGTAAGTTACGAAACAAATTCAAAACTCAAAAAACAAAACTTGTTGTTTAATCGTAATGTAAACTCTTCCAAAAAACGCTATTTACAATAAGTTGTGTGTTGTGTGAAAACCAAAAAAAAAAATACAGAAAAGAATAGAAATCGAACTGAAACGGAAACGGAAATTCTCAAATGATGGCTAAACTAAAGAGAAGCTGAGTGTGTTAGTAGTAGTAGTACTGGTTGTTGTTGTTTAATTTTTAATTTTTTTTAATTGTTGTTAGAGAATAATTATGGTTTAAATCATACTTTTAGCATTTAATTTTTTGTTTTGTTTTTTTATTATTATTTTTGCTTTAGTATTTAGTTATTATTGTTTTAATTGGCATACCTTCGGGAATTCGATAAATCATAAAACATAGCTAAAAAATGATTTATTGGTCGCTTAATGACTTTCTGTGGTTTTTTTCGTCCCAACTTTTTCATGGCGGTGTAATAATGCTTTTGCGATTCGGTGAGAAACATTTCCAACACTCCTCCTTCATACTAAAGACGTGTGTGTGTTTTTTTGGATTTGGTTTTGGATTTTGGTTTTTGTTTGGATTTTTTTTTTTGGTTTCATATGTACATTCACAGATAGTATTAGTTATACATACATACAGATACAGAGACACAGGTGTCAATTGTTCGGATTGGTTTTTTACATGAAAAATAATTGTTAAAAAAATAAATAAAAATACACATTTATAAGTAGTATAAATAGTTAGGTAATTAGTTGAGTAAATATTTAGTACATACGTTTTATATATGTATGTATGTTCGATTGTAAGCCATAACTAAGCTGCCCAGTGTTTGAATAAGCCATTTTTGGAGGTTAAAATTTTGTTTTAAAAGAACTTAATCTTTTCGCAAGGAAACATATACAGTGATCTGAACTTCGACAAACTAAAACAGGAAGCGTTATCGTTTTTTATTTTTAATTTTCTCTTTTAATCGAAATCGGTTAATTTCGTTATGTTCGTCATCGTTAAAATGTTTAAAGGCCCATTCATACAGACGAGGCATTCAACAGTCGCAAGACGTTTTGACAGTAGTGCCGTCTCACATATTCAAAGAAGAACGTACGAGACGGCACTATTATCACAGCGACTAGCGATTGTCGTGTCACGTCCCACAGTGGTTCAGAGTAGAGATGGGCGCGTGAGTGATTATTGGCTCACGTTCACACACGCTCACGAAAGGAAAATATTGAATCACGCACATTCACGTACGAACATTTTTTCGTTCCTCACGTTCACGCACGCTCACGTGAGTAAAATAAATTTTGCTCACGATCACGCGTGATTCACGCATTTCAGGTGAGTTGCGCCCATCAAAATCCATCGGCCGAAATTTAATAACTTTTGTTCTAGTAGGCATTTTTGAGTTCTGTAAAAATCAAAATTAGACAAAGACATTAAAAATCGGGAAATCGGATATATGTTAGAAATCGGCCCTAATTTGACTACTTTTTGTATTTTTCGATTTTAAAGAAAAAAAATTAAAATTATTATTTTTTGTTTTTATGTTTCACGCGTGATTCACGCATTTCACGTGAGTCGCGCCCATCTCTAGTTCAGAATCAAAATCCATCGGCCGAAATTCAATAACTTTTGTTCTAGTAGGCATTTTTGAGTTCTGTAAAATATCAAAATTAGACAAAGACTCAAGGATTATTTTGAAATATTAACATTAAAAATCGGGAAATCGGATATATTTTAGAAATCGGTCCTAATTTGACTATTTTTCGATTAAAAAAAATAAAATTTCTATTTTTTTGTTTTTATGTTTTTTAACATATTTTTACGAATGTGTTCATAACGCGAAGAAAAAAATTATTTTTTTTCGTATTACAGATTTTCACGTTTTTCAGATTTTGAAAATTGAAAAAACATAATTTCTTTTTTTGACTTTGTCGAACTGTTTCTCACACATTTTAAGAGATTTTGCACTCAAATTTTTATTATTCGAAATTGTGGTTTCTTAGCTTTATTACGACGCCTAAACTACGTTTGTACCAAATATAGTTTGGTTGTAATGAATATTGTGAAAAATATCCGTTTTGAACAAATATCTGATTTTTGGACCAACACAACTTTTTTCCTTCAAAAGCCCTTAACGAAATATAAACATATTTGTAAAGGTTGAAGGGTTCCCCGCAACTTTTGCCTCCACGAAATTGCACCCTTGGAAGATAGGACACATTTAGTGCAAAAAGTCAGATTTTTTATTTCAAAAAATCAATTCAGTCATTTGCGTCTCATTAACTTCTGAAAAGTAGGATAAAATACTGAGCAAATAAAAAGATGAGCAAATTTCCTTTATCCTCATGCTAAATTTTATAACAATCGGAGTTCATTTGCCGAAAATATGCCCAAAAAACCCTAATAACACCTGATTTTGCAAATGAACTCCGATTGTTACAAAATTTAGCATGACCACAAAGGAAATTTACTCCTTTTTATTATCTGCGTACCTACTTTTCAGAAATTTGTGGGAGAAAATGAGGAAATTGCATTTTGGGACTAAAAAATCGGACTTCTTGCACTAAATGTATCCTATCTTCCAAGGGTGCAATCTCGAACAGGCAAAAGTTACCCTGAAAAAACGGGGAACCCTTCAACCTTTCCAAATATGTATATATTTCGTTAAAGGCTTTTGAAGAAAAAAGTAGAGTTAATTCAAAATCAGACATTTGTTCAAAAAGGATATTTTTTAAATATTTATTACAAACAAACTATATTTGGCATAAACATAGTTTTGACGTCATAATAAAGCTAAGAAAACAGAATTTCTAATAAAAAAAATTGAGTGCAAAATCGCTTAATATGTATGAGAAACAGTTCGTTGAAGTCAAAAAAAAAATTATGTTTTTTTTTTTAATTTTCAAAATGTAAATTCTCTCAAATTTCAAAAATGTATGAGAAACAGTTCGTTGAAGTCAAAAAAAGAAATTATGTTTTTTTTTTCAATTTTCAAAATCTGAAAAACGTGAAAATCTGTAATACAAAAAAAAAAACTTTTTTCTTTGCATTATGAACAAATACGTAAAAATATGTTAAAAAAAAAAAACAAGAAAATAAAAATTTTAATTTTCTTTAAAATCGAAAAATACGAAAAGTAGTCAACTTTGGGCCTATTTCTAAAATATATATGATTTCCCGATTTTAATGTTAATATCTCAAAATAATCCTTGGGTTCTTGTTTAATTTTGATTTTTTACAGATCTCAAAAATGTCTCTAGAACAAAAGTTATTGAATTTTGGCCGATGAATTTTGATTCTGAACCACTGTGCGAGGGTTATTATACTCTAAAATCGAAAATAGTTTTTTTTTTGTGCCACATACATGGATTTTCGACAAAATAAATTATGTTCTTCATTTAAAATTTATCTATTTTTTGAATTTATCTATTTTTTCGTATGTTTTTTGTTAAAATCGGACTTACAGACGATCAGACGAACACACCCAAAACCGTTGCAAAAAGTGATGCTAATTCTATCCGCATCATCTCACGTATATATCGCTTCCATTCGAGTGTCTCCGCTTAGAACACTATATCAAATTTTAAAAAATATCCAGATTTCATCTCACACAAATTGACCTAAATCAAACACTGACTGCTTACAAATAAATAGAATATATAATATAACAATTCAATAAAGGTGTGATTTTATTAAAATGAACTCAGATCAAAACGAGTGACGAAAACTAAAATTATTTGATTTGTTTTTTTCTAAAGAAATATATGTATATATTACAAACCCAAGACTGAGTGGGGGTGGAGCAATCAAAGATATTTGATAATATATATTTGATTGTTTTTTCATTGATCATCAAGACAATCAAAAATATTTGAAATTTATATTTCCTTTTCTAGTATTACTTTTATCAACCCCCTCCCGTAAAAAAATATTTAAAAAATCAAACCTTATTTAGCCCTCAATAATATTTAGGTTCTTTTCAGTTAGTGCGTACATACGTTAGATTAGGACTCCATATGACTTACCTTCTTCTTGAGCATATTGAAATTATCAATGATTACTCCTATGAATAGATTAAGGGTAAAGAATGAGCCGCACACAATAAAGATGACGAAATAGATGTAGGCGTAAAGATTAGCCTCCCGTTGCGGCTGCAAGTCTACACCGCGGGCATCCACGGCATCGGCCATCACCTCCATCCAACCTTCGAAGGTGGCCACCTGGAGTAGGGCTAAATAGCCCATACCTACATGATCGAAGGTTATCTTTGAATTGATCCAGCTGTAATTTTGTTCTATACAATCCCATTTATCATTGACTTCCTATATTCACGGGGGGGAGGGAATATTTGTTTTAATTATTAACATCAAAGTAAATAGACAAAAAAGACAAAAGTCAATTAATTGTATTTGCTTAAAAATATATATGTATATTAAAGAAACAAAGAGAAAACATTGCGGTTGCTATTTTGCCGGTTAAAGGCCGACCTTGAGTTACCATACACTAGGTGTTGATTTATGATTGTAAAATGTTTTTAGGGATGGATATTTTTGGGGGGTTACACGTTAAAGGGGAACAACAACTGTAATTGTATTCAAGATTTTTGGTCAAAATTTTCTTAAAAGGGTCAACAATTCTATACACATATATCCCCTGGGGATATGTACAAAATACCAATTTGAATTGTTGGCTGCATTTCGGTGAGATGTCATTTCTCGGCTCAACTTAATTTTGTTCTTCACGTGTAAAAGCAGCTGATATTGTTTGCAATTAATTTAAGTCGCATTCAGCCAGACTCAACACGACAGAAGCAAGTCGTTTTGACAAAAGTGTCATCCCATAATCCAACAAGAACGTACGATACGACACAACGCACTGTTGTCAAAACGACTTGCATCAAAACGGCTGCATGCGAAATCAATCGATTTCAGTCTGTCATGTATACAAATGAGAACGTACGAGAGGCACTGTTGGTTCAGAATCAAAATCCATCGGCCAAAATTCAATAACTTTTGTTCTAGTAGACATTTTTGAGTTCTGTAAAAAACCAAAATTAGGATCCTGATCACAGATTATGCTTCTTTTCTCCTATATTTTAGAAGTTATGGACGATTTAAAATTTCGAATAAATTCTGGACTTTAAAGTAATCACAGATTATGCTTATTTTCGCTCTATCTCCTATATTTAAGAAGTTATGGACGATTTAAATTTTTGAATAAATTCTGGATTTTCTACTAATCACAGATTATGCTTCTTTTCGCTATATCTCCTATATTTAAAAAGTTATGGACGATTTAAAATTTCGAATAAATTCTGGATTCTCTACTGATCACAGATTATGCTTCTTTTCGCTCTATCTCCTATATTTAAGAAGATTTAAAATTTCTTTTCGCTCTATCTCCTATATTTATGAAGTTATGGCCTATTTAAAATTTCGAATAAATTCTGGATTTTCTACTGATCACAGATTATGCTTCTTTTCGCTCTATCTCTTATATTTAAGAAGTTATGGACGATTTAAAATTTCGAATAAATTCTGGACTTTAAAGTGATCACAGATTATGTTTCTTTTCGCTCTATCTCCTATATTTAAGAAGTTATGGACGATTTAAAATTTCGAATAAATTCTGGACTTTAAAGTGATCACAGATTATGCTTCTTTTCGCTCTATCTCTTATATTTAATTAGTTATGGACGATTTAAAAATTCGAATAGAGGATCCTAAGGATTATTTTGAGATAATAACATTAAAATTGGATATATTTTAGAAATTGTCCCAAAGATGACTACTTTTCGATTTTAAAGAAAATTAAAATTTTTATTTTTTGTTTTTTTTTTTCTTTAACATATTTTTACGTATTTGTTCATAATGCAAAGAACAAATTTAAATTTTTTTGTATTACAGATTTTCACGTTTTTCAGATTTTGAAAATTGAAAAAACGTATTTTTTTGACATTATGAACAAATACGTAAAAATATGTTAAAAAAACATAAAAACTTTTTTTTTTTTTAAATCGAAAAATACAAAAAGTAGCCAACTTTGGGCCGATTTCTAAAATATATCTGATTTCCCAATTTTTAATGTTAATATCAAAAATAATCCTTGGGTCCTTGTCTAATTTTGGGTTTTTACAGAACTCACAAATGTCTACGGAACAAAAGTTATTGCATTTTGGCCGATGGATTTTGATTCTGGACCACTGTGCCTCGCTCTGAATGGGTTTTTACAGCCTTTTCAGACTGTATGCGCAATCAATCGATTTCAGCCTGAAATAACATAATAGTCTTGTTGCACTGCATGTGAAATCTAGCTAATGACTAATCAGGTCGATTTACAATTCTATCCCATACAAATTTGACATTTGAAAATCAACCTTATGTCTTTTAAGCTAGATTTCCCTTGCAGTGTGACAAGGCTATAAGGTCGATTTTCAAACGTCAAATTTGTATGGGAACAGAAATTTATCAATCGACCTTGTGTCTTTTCAGCTAGATTTCCCTTGCAGTATGACAAGGCTATAAGGTCGATTTTCAAACCGTCAAATTTGTATGGGAACAGACATTTATCAATCGACCTTATGTCTTTTCAGCTGGATTTCACTTGCAGTGTGAAAAAGGCTATTACATATGATCGAAACAAACATATTTGGGGTTGCCATATTTTCTTTTGATAATATACCGAAAACCACGTCTAAATTCGAACATGTTTGTTTAGTTTTGACAGACTGAATGTTGTTTAAAATTAAAAAGTTATCCAATACCTAAGTTAAATTAACTTAGGTAAAAGCCACAATTTTTTCTTTTCCATAGTGTTATCATCGTATAAAAATCGCTATGGAATATACATCAACATCTACATATATTTTTAGCATGAATTTACCCCCATCCTTACTCAACAACACCTGGTGTAGGGTATATAACAATACGTACATACCGTGTGTGTATATCAACAAAAAATAATAATAAAATAAAAAAGAAACAAAATAAGGAAACCAAAAAACACATATTTGTTAGAGTGAAAGACAAATCACTAACCGTCACTGGTAAGAGCTCTCCATCGGTATCGACGCATTTGAAAAATTTACCACCGAAAAATTGTACACCCATTATAGAAAATATTAACCAAAAAACTAAACAAACTAAAAGTACATTGAAAATTGATGGTATGGCATACATGAGAGCATTTACTACAATTCGCATTCCTTGCCACCTGGAATAGAAATAAAATTTGATGTTCTATACACAAAAGTCGACAATCTTCATCACAACGGAAACGGAAATGGATACAAAATGGATAGAGAGGCACACGCACACACACACGCACATAGAGTGATAGAGAAACAAAGGAAGGATACACAAACTCTTGCGGTTTGATGTTTTGTGGGAAAATTAATTAACAAGAATTTCGTTATAAATTTAAATTGAAATTGGAAAAAGAACACACACATACAGAAAAATATGTAGTAGGTTGGAACTTGGAACAAATCACTTTTTTCACAGGAAGGAGATTTACATGCGTCAATAAGTAGTAGTAGTAGGTTTGTGTGTTTTCGTGGTGTGGGAGGAGGGTTGTGGTGGTGGTGACAAATGTATGTGGTGTTTGCAAGTGGCAGTGTCCGCAAAGGTGCTTAATGATCAACCGTGGGGTTTTGTGGAGGTTGCGTGGTTGGATGATGACATTTTATATGAAAATTTCAAATTTCAAAGCATGTCCCAAAATTGAAAAGAAATCTAATTTTTCCCAAAACATTTCGAAATTTTGAAATTTTCACCAACAAGTGTAGGGTGTTTGTGCGTGTAGTAGTTAGTATCATTTGTGTAGCTTATTTGTTGTTCGGTTGATCAGTGAGAGAGAAAGAGAGGGAGTTATATTTTTCTTCTGAAGTGGTTAACATAAAAAACACATTAAATTATTTAATTTTCAAAAACATGCCAATTTTAAAAATACATTAAAATTGTTACAATTTTTTTTTTGTCAATAAAACAAACAATCTTGGAAATTCTGTTTTCCGTCCAAAATTGTGGTGCTCTGATTACATTCGTTTGTAATAATTTGTTTTACACAGATTTGGAAGTTGGAATTGCATAGAAACAAACACACACACAAAACAAGGGACAGTTTTTTAAGGATTATTTACTTTCGGTAATTGTTTTTTGTTTTTCTTGAATGGATTATTTCTATTCGAAATCCTTAAAGAAAACGATATTGTATTAAACACTTCCAAATTCTTTCGTTTTGTTTTTTTTTTGTTTATCAAAAATAACTTTTAAGTTTGTTTTAGTTTTTTTTCTCTTAAACAAAAACAAAAACCAAAAAGGTGCTAATTTAAAGCATTCGTTAGAAAAATAGTTAATGAAATGGAAATGAAGAAAAAAATTGGTGTTAACAATAGATAGTGGTAGAGAAGAGAGAGAGATAGATATATGTATATATAGAGCTAGAAATAGTGAATACATTTATAGTCGGCTAAAGGGCCGACAATTTGTTTGAAACCCTACACCACTCATGGAGATTAGACTAAACAGATATAAATAGATAGGGTGGGCCATGTAATATTTTAAACATGAACATTGAATAACATTCACTTTTATTATACCCTCCACCCAAGGATGGGGGTATTTTCACTTTGTCATTCCGTTATTCATTCATCGGAGACTCCATAAAATATATATATTCTGGGTCGTGGTAAAATTCTAACACGATCTAGCCATGACCGTCTATCTGTCTGTCTGTTGAAAGCACGATAGCTGCCGAACGAAATGAGCTAAGAGTTTAAATTTTTCTTTAAATGTGGCTTATGGTTGCAGATCGCTTAGGATTGAAAGTGGGCGAAATCGGCCCAGAGGTACAGTCCTAACAAGGACTGAAAATACCCCCTAATATTAAAATTATTTAAGCTTTTTTTATTTCTGCTTTTTACACACTTGAAATTGGTTGCGTACATTCATCTTGTAGTTTGACAGCACTGAAAAGTAACTAAAAGTTTTAGCGGGATAAAAATGGTACCAATGATGAGACAACAGCTAGAATCATGAAATTCAGTGTCTACATTCCTCTAATGGCGTAGACACGTAAAATAGAGGGATTTTTGAAATTCGTTCTTTTGGGACGAAAGGGATAAAAATGGTACCAATGATACGAAACATCTAGATTCATGAAATTCGGTGTCTACACCTCTCTAATGGCGTAGAAACGTAAAATAGAGGATTTTTTTCGAAATTCGTACTTTTGGGATGAAAAGGGATAAAAATGATACGACAAAGATACGACAACAGCCAGAATCATAAAATTCGGTATGTACATCACTCTAATTGCGCAGACACCTAAAATAGAATAATGTTTCAAAATTCGTACTTTTAAGGGCTACAATTGAAAAAGAGGGATAACAAGTAAAAACGGCGTTAAGTTCGGCCGGGCCGAATTTTATATACCCTCCACCATGGATTGCTTTCCGCAGAGGTTGTCGGTTTTCGTAGAACTGCAGTAATATTACAGGAAAATATAATTTTTGTAATATACCCAAACCAGAACAAATACAAATATGGAAAAAATAATTTTATAAATAAATATAATATTATAATTATTTTAAACCATTACTTATTTCAAATCAAAAAATAAATATTCTTTATTTATATTTTCAAAAAGCTTAAATACCATAAATATTGGTAGATAGTGGGTGCGACAGTTGGTTGTATTTCCATTCGACTTTAATTCCAAAAGTACAAATTTTGAAAATCCATTATCAGACGTACATAATGCAAAATAACTAACTAACTTCATGATTCAACCAATTTTTGCCGTAAAAGAAAAAGTACGAATTTGGAAAAAAACTTTTTATTTTGCGTGTATATGCAGTCAGAGGAATGTCTACACCGAATTCCATGATTCCAGCTGCGCCCATTTGGTTGGTACCATTTTTACCCCCTTGACGTTTCTACGCAATTAGAATTTTATCATTCTAGCTGTAGTCGTTTATTTGGTACTATTTGTATCCCTCTGTACCATTGTATCCCTTGAAAGTACTAATTTCGAAAAATTCGTCTATTTTCCGTGTACGTACGTACGCAGTCAGAGGAATGTATACTTCGAATTTCATGACTCTAGCTGCGGTCATTTGATTGGTACTATTTTATCCCCTTTTTTCATTTTAACCCCAAAAAGTACGAATTTCGAAAAATCAGTTTATTTTCCATGTCTACACTCAGAGGAATGTATACTCCGAATTTCATGACTCTAGCTGCGGTCATTTGGTTGGTACTACTTTTATCCCCTTTTTCTATTTTGACCTCAAAAAGTAAGAATTTCGAAAAATCAGTTTATTTTGCGTGTCTACACTGTCAGAGGAATGTATACTCCGAATTTCATGACTCTAGCTGCGGTCATTTGATTGGTACTATTTTTATCCCTTTTTTCATTTTAACCCCAAAAAGTACGAATTTTTAAAAAATCCTACACGGATTACTTGTCTTTGCAATCAGAGGAATGTATACACCGACTTTCATTATTCTAGGTACAGCCGTTTGGTTGGTACCATTTATATCCCTATATTCCCATTTTACCCCTTAAAAATTCGAATTTGGAAAAAATACTTTTATATTATGTATCTACTCAATTAGAGGAATGTACACACCGAATTTCGTGTTTCTAGCTTTTGTCGTTTAAAATGTACCATTTTATCCCTTTTTTGCCCCATTTCACCCCCTACAAATAAGAATCACTTTATGGTGCACGTTTTTGCTATAAGGGGAATGCGCGTACCAAATATCAAGCAAATATAAACAGACATATTTAAAAAACATGATTAAATACGCTAAAATATTAGGGATTATTATGGGTATTTTCAGTCCTTGAGAGGAAAAATTGTTCCCTTTGGACCGATTTCGCCCCATTTCAATCCCAACCGATCTACGACTATAACTACGACGCATTTATGGAAAATTTGAACGTCCTAGCTCCTTTCGTTTAGATGCTAGCGGACGGACGGACATGGCTAGATCGTCTTAGAATTTTATGACGATCAAGAATATATATACTTTAGGTCGATATTTCAAGGTGTTACAAACGGAATGACAAAGTTAGTATACCCCCATCCTGGTGGTGAAGGGTATAAAAATAGTACCAACCAAACCGCTGAAGATGAAAGCATGAAATTCGGTGTATAGACGGGAAACATAATGGGATTTTTCAAAATTTGTATGGATAATATGGATAAAAATAGTACCAACCAAACGGCGACAGCTGAAATAGTGAAATACGCTCTGAATGTGTCGACTCGCAAAATAAAGAGATCCTTCGTTATTCGTACTTTCAGGATACAAATGGCTGTGCTAGAATCATGAGATTCGCCTGACAGCATAGACACGGAAAATAACAGGCATTTTTCCAAATTCGTACTTTTAGGGTCAAAATGAATAAGAAATAAACCTGGTATCAAACTAACGGCTGTACATAGAATCACGAAATTTTGTGTGTACATTCCAATGTGGACGCGAAACATAATTCATCCTCTAAATTAATACTTTTCTTATCAAAATATCACAGCAACTTGATCTGTAGCTGGAATCAGGAAATTGCAAATGCGGGTAGTCTAATGGCGACGGACAACCTGCTATCTAGGGCACATTTTCGAAAATTACTGCTTCAAGTCCACATTTAGTAGAGGACTATTCATATTATAATAATGAAGCATCACTATTTCTTTAAAACAGTGCGCATAAATATGCCTTATAGAAATAGTAAACAAATATTGTGATGTGCATAAAAAATATCACAATTTTCCTAATATGCCTGTGTGCCTCTATGTAAAGTTGACAGCCTCTAATCTGCCAACAATACTGTGGAATGCAGTCCACGGTGGAGGGTATATAAAGTTCGGCCGAACTTAACACCGTTTTTACTTATTTTTTTTCAGATTTATGTTTGTCATTTGCAAAAATTAAAAACTTACTTCCAAAATAGAGAGTCTTTAACGCAAACTATAAAAAAAATACGTGGAAATTTTTCGTGTTTTCAGATGAAGCTCATTTTCACCTCGGTGGCTATGTAAATAAGCAAAATTGCCGCATATGGGGTTCAGAGAACCCACATTTGACTATTGAGAAGCCACTGCATACGCAACGAGTCACTGTTCACCGTGGATTTTGGGCTGGCAGCATCATTGGCCCATGTACTGAAAAATTGTCATACGGTGTAATAGATCATGACGAAAACTTAAGAAGTTTAGAATAAGACATTGATTTTCGAACTGAAAAGTCGTCACAGAAATATGTAGAATCTGATTCATAGTTTTAACAACCCTATACGAACAAAACGAGTTAAAAGTCACGTGAATAACTCCCTTTTGGGCGTTTTAAGATGTTAATACGTCTACCATTACGTTTACGTTGCGATTCAAGTATCCCGACCTTTTCACCCGACTACACTTTAATCCAACGAGAGTTCCTTCTTTCGCTTATAACATTACAATTTTAACAAAAATTAATGAAATAAAAATTAACTTCAATCAGTTCAGGTATTTGGCTCCCATTTTTCTCTTCTGGCCTTTTCAGACTGCGTACGAAATCCATCGATTTCACCTTGAAATGACATAAGGTCGATTTTCAAATGTCAAATTTTTATTGGTTGTGACATTTGTAAATCGACCTAATGTTAGTTCATCTAGATTTCGCATGTAGTCTGAAGAGGCTATTAGGGAAGGTTTTAAAACGAAAATAGAAATTTCGCTCCAAAATGCCATTCAGTGACATCTGTAGAATGTTCCTTGTACTACTCAACTCAGAGAGTTATGTGAGATCTACATTATTTCATTAGGCCTGTTCGATTCGGCTTACTAGCTTGATTTTTCTATGGAATTTACTCGCTTAACAAGAAAGTAGCTTATTACTCTCTTAGCATAGATGCCAGATTTTTCTTGTTGATTCATTTAAGAAAAACCAATGGGTAACAATGTTGCCACTTTATCAAGTCTCTTAATCATACGCTAATAAGACCAATCAAACAGACTTGTTCGATTGGGCTTACTAGCTTAATTTTTGTATGGAATTTACTCGCTTAACAAGAAAGTAGCTTACAACTCTCTTATGACCGAGTAAGGTGGTGCCAGATTTTTATCTCTGATTCATTTAAATAAAACAAATGGATCAAAATGTTGCCACCTTATCAAGTCTCTTATTTTTAAGCTAGTAAGCCCAATCGAACAGGCCTATTATCTTTGAGCCCAGTAACGCGATAGGCTTGCCAACATGTAGGCTGACGAGAAAAAATTATAAAAGGGAATTCCTGTGTATCCCGATACCATATAAGAAAGCTTTATACATAAATTTACTTAACATGTTTGGAGATATATGTAAATAGAAGTATAGGTTCCGAAATAAATTTAAAACGATTTGATACCCACAAAAGACGGACGGAATTCCAAAAATTTAACGAATTTATTACTTTAAATAAAATAAAAAAACTCATTCTCATGGTGTAGAGTAACTAGAAAAGCTATATACTCGAACGCAGATAAGTGATATCTGCAATTATGTAGAAAAATCTTTGCGCAATATAAGAGAATATACAAATTTTTTATAGTTTTATATATATATATAGATATGGATAAGAGAAAACATATCAAAATAAACAGCATTCAACAATATACGTATATATAAAAGAGTTGTGAAAGTTGTTCCAAAAACAAATCCGAAGAATAACGAAAACGCTCAACAGAAAACTTCCGACTTACCTGGATATGGCACGTAAGGGTCGTAACGCTCTAAGGGTACGCAAGGAACGTAACACCTTTAGATTTTCATTCTCCTCGATTAGCAGCGAGAAAACAGACACCTGCAAACCCGCAAAACATTATCAATATATTTTCAAATATTCATCGCATCTTCGTAACTCACAAAAACTATAATAAAATCGAGTATGGTCCAGAAACTTGTAAAGTACTTGGAAAACCCCAGAGCCAACCACTTGAGAACCATTTCGACAACAAATATCAAACAGAAGGAGAAGTTGGTCCAGTAGAGGATGCGTTTCAGCGACTTGTTGCTATCCAAATAGATGTCCTCGAAACAGAGTGTTATGCTGGAGGCGAAGATCAACACCAAGACAAACCACTCAAAGGCTGGAGTATCCACAACAGTCAAGACGGCCGTTCTAACGCGTGTCCAATGTTTAGCTGTCGGTGTATCCATACATGACATAAACCAAGGACAGCGAAAGTAAAAGCTATAACGGGAAAGGAAACGGAAACGGTTAAATGCGACAATGTCGATTACTATGAATGCCAACTCACTGTTCATAACACTTTTGTGGAAAACAATCATCTGGCACTTTTGGTGGCTTCGAAGTTCCGAAACTTGGAAAAGTCATGGGATCATTGTATGCTCCCTGCGAGTTACGTCTCCCACCCACTGTGAGATCGTCTACGTAGGAGACCAGACAATGCCATGGTTTTTCAGTCAGTCGTGAAAATGCAGATTTTTGCGACTGGAGCGCGTCGCCGCTCTTCTCTTGTGACCCACCGGTCGATTGCAACTGTCCCACAATCACATCGCCGGCGGCCAGTGCCAGAGCCGATGATGTATCGGCCGCACCCGAACTGTGAGATTCGGTGCGTGCCGACTGAAATGAAGCAGCTTTGTCTAATGCCGATTGTGGATGCTCAGAGCGTTGTTTTGCATGCAACCGCCTCTGTTGTTGCTGCTGCTGCTTTTTCTGTTGCAGTTGCTGTGTGTCAACGCTGGTTGCACGCGATGGTACAGCCCTTGGGAGGAGAGGTGTGGTTCTTAGTTGAGCATTGGTGGCATGATAGTGTTGCTGGTGTTCGGTTAAGGCCGTTAGGGGAGGCGTTGCCTTCAGCGAAGACATTTGAGCCAACGTTGGTGGTTCAATAGAAGACTTGAGTGAGGCTGGTGGTGTGGGTGGTACAACGGCCGAGGACGAATTCGAGGAATCGTGCTGTTGCTGTTGTTGTTGTTGTTGAGCTAGCTGGGTCAATTGTTTGTGCAGCAAGAGGTTCTCGTAGGAATTTGTACTTTTCAGCGAAAGGCTGTCGATCTTAACCGCATCGGCTGTTAGGCATTTCCGGGGCAGCCTCTCCGATTCCATACGCAGTGTGGATATGGGCTTATCTTCTTCGGGCACCTCGTCGACCCGCTCAATCAGAGACATCCGCTTGAAGCGATCGAATTGAGCACTGAAGAGATCACTTTTACGCCGCATAAACGGCGATTGGGCGCCAGAGGCTTGGGTGGCAGCAATGGACATGGCTTCCACGGAGGCGAACGGGGCTTGGATTTGATCACAGATCTTGCGTATTTCATTGCTTATGCAGAAGTCTTCGTCGATTTTACGTTGTTTCTCCAAACTACGTCTCTTTATCTTAACCGAAGCCCTATTCGTGCTGGCCGGCAAGGAGTGCTGCCTTCTCGGCACCGTGGATAGATCATAGCTGTCGTAGGGATTCAGGGGTGTTACCACCTCATCAGCCGCTGTGCGTTCTGAGGCTCCCGTTATGACGGCTATATGTTCGAGTATGGCCTTATTGGCCTCATCGGCGGCCGGTGAAGGTTCCGACAACGTCGATAGTCTTCTTTCCAACGAGGTGGTGGACTTCTTGATCTCCTCCAGTTCCTTTTCGAAACTCTGTATGATATTGTCAAACTCTGAATGCTCTACGAGCGGCATACTCTCGTTGTCGTGGCCATTGCCATTGGACGAATGACTGCCGCCATTGCGTCGCGATTCGATAGTTTGCAGTATGGAGTTGGAGATGTAGCTTAAATTCGATTTAATGCTGCTGGTGGAGGGCTTGCGCTCCTCACGCTTACCATCTATCACGATCAGCGAGTCGGTGTCGGCTTCCATGGTGGAACCATAGCCCACCGTATCGCTGAAATAATTATTGCTATTGTCGAGAGCATCTTCCTGTAAAAATTGAAATAATTCCTTTTGATCACAGTTCAATAGTTCATCTCTAAGATTAACATGATTCGACAGTAACTCCTCCTGTTCCATGGATATCGTATTCAACGAATGCCCACTCAAGTCGCGTTTCATGCTGGAATTGATGTCATCGTCCGAACGCCGCGAAGGTATCAACGAACGTTGCGACTGATCGCTGGACTGTGACAAACGGTCCAAGGACTTGCGATAGCTGGGCGAACGGGTCAGCAGTGATTTTTGATATTGCAAATAAGATTCGTCATGCTCCTCGCTGCAGAGTCGCGTAGAAATGCGCTCCTGCAGTGAATCTCCGCGCATGTATGAACCGCTTCGTTGGTCATTGTTGTACGGATCCGTATCCGTCGAATTGTATTGGCCCATTAGCTGGAGCTCTATGGATTCCGTGTAGGTGGTTGGATCATCACGCGAATCATTTGGTTGAGTACCAAAACCGGAAGACATTTGATGTTGCAGGCGCCGTTCGGCCTGTGGATTCGGGCTATTATTGTCTAAGTGGCAGGAACTGGCAACAGTGCCATCGAACGATGGCATTGCCGTTTGTTGTTGCTGATAGAGCAGCTGTAGCGCTGGCTGGGTGGTGGTCAACATGGGGGAATGTTCGTTTTGCTGTGGCTGATATTGCTGTGATGCATATGATTTGCGATCCTCTTCGGTTTCGGCGCCATCGATGATGGTGTGAAGGCTGCCTTTTAGAGGGATAATAATGCCAAAATCTGAGCCGGAAACGGGGCGATTCATTGATTCCTGGTAAAAGAAGAGGGTGGGTGGAAACGGATAACAACATTGTGAATATGTTTTCAATTGTAATTTGGGGGGATTTGAATGTAAACAAATACAAAATGAACGGATTAAGGGTTTTTTCAAATCAAGGATTTCGAGCACAAAACACTGCTTTCACTCCATTTCCTTGTTCAAAGTTAATCGAATATACGAAATATGAATTTCAAGCATGGCTGTAGGGGAGTTTACACTTTAAAATTTTAATATTTGAACCATACCTTGCGGCAAAGTAGCCATATTTTCGATAACTATAAATTGTCGATAATTTTGAACTATCTTGTCATCGCAAAATATAGCAAAAAGATTCTTCTTTTCGATCGATCTTCTTCTATTTTTGTTTATTAATCGATTTCTGATATTGAGCTTTTTCGGCAAATTGACTTGCACCATAATTCTTAAAGTGTAAACTCCCCCTTTTGATGTTGTTGGCAATACTATTCACTGATTCCTGGTAAAGGAAAGGTGGGTGGAAAAGGATACCAACATTGTCAATATGTTTTCAAAAGTAATTTGGGGATTTGAATATCGATAATTTATAGTTATCGTATAAATTATCGATAAGTTTCAACTGTGATGCCATCGCAAAATATAGCCGTTCTCTAACAAATTAAGTGTGTGAAAAAGAAGAAATCAATCTTCTTCTATTTTTGTTTATTAATCAATTTCTGATATCGAGCTTTTTCGGCACATAATTCTTAAAGTGTAAACTCCCCCTTTTGATGTTGTTGTGTGCAATACAAGCCGCTTACCTGATAACTTAGCCTATGAAACTTGGTTTCCGACATCAGACCGGGCTTATCGAGCATTGACGTGGCCGCAGCATGTTGGGCCTCAATGACGATCTGTTGGAATTTCGAGGCGTATTTACGTTCTTTGCGCTCCTTTCTCTCCTGGCGCTTTTTGCGAATCAAATCACGCACTCTTTCAATGCTGCGAGCCAGTTTTGATTCTTCTCCGACTTCCTAAACGTTGCAGGGACGAAGAGGAGGAGTAGGAAGGAAAGAAAACATTGAAAACTCCGACACAATTCCAAAGGAATATGTTTTAAATAATACGTTTTGTTTTTAAAAGCAAATACTATTTCATTTAACTAAAAATCAAGATTAAAAAGTACAAGTAGAACATAAAGATAAACAACAATATTCAATATTTTCATATGCCAATGTATACCACTAAAATAAAACAAGTTTTCAACGCACTAAAACGAATTTCAAACCAATGCTTAAGCTTTGTCAATCAATACCAATCAATCTCAACAGGGTAACTAAGGCTACTCAAACATAATTTTCGATTTCAATTTCGATTCACTACATAAATAAATATGTATGTATATTCACTACAGGTCTTTGCATGCATTTCAAAACTATATCAAATTAAATTTTGCATTGCTCTAATTGTACGCTAAGTTTTTGTTTCTTTTGTTTTGTTTTTCAATTTGGGGCCAAATACTAGTTTACTTTTATTGTTTTGTATTTAAATATTTTTGCCATTTCAAATTTTGCCAAATCAAAGTTTGTAAATGAAATCATAAGGTTGGTTGAGGTTCTTGAGGGTTAAAAGCTACAATTACCTTTTTCTTGAATATCTGTTAAGGTTTATGGTTTTTCATTTCATATATGGTGTATTTGGCATATATTTTTTTTAAATTGTTCATTTTAAAGTTGGATTTTTATAGATGTATTTCAGACAGAGACAGAGAGAGATAGAAAGGCAGAGAGTGTTTTGTTTTGTTTTGTTTGATATGATTTCACGTCATTTCGAAACACGGTGCACATTATCAATAATTTTAAATTAGAGTAGTTCATTTAGATTTAAATAGTAGTTAAAAAGTCAGTGCAAATTTTAATTGTTGTTAGGATTTGTTTTGTTTTTGAAGAAAGTTTAAAAAGTTTTCGGTATTTGTAGGTGTTATTTATTGTTGATATTTTTAATAGTTTTTTCGGGATATTGTCAACAATTTATTTATTATAAAAACATTTAAGCACAACACACACAGTAACACACACACATAGACATATAATAACAACAAGAAGGAAGACAATAAAATATTTATTAAATATTAGATAATACTCAGATATAGATGAAGATAGTTATCAAGTAAATCATGAGATAGATCATGAAATTATTATTATGTATTAAATTATTTGCGATGTGATTTTATGAAAATTGAAAAGAAGAAATGAAAAAGTGCTGAGAAAAAATACTTGCCAAACATCTAACATGAAATATATGTATTTTCTAATTTTCTAACAATCGATCAATTCGCACATTCAAATCGAACATAACAAATATTTCTGTGTTCGAAGTTTTACTTTTCGAAAATTCACTCAAATCTGGTCATTTTAAAAATACGTAAAATAACATAATTCTATCCTAGTGATTTTCTTAAATATCAACTGAACCCATAGTAAACTTATTATCAATCAAATTCTTACACATTCCTAAATACTGAAAAAATAAACTAGCCAAAGTCAATTCATTCAATATCAACTAGACCCATACTAAACTTTTTACCAATCAAATTCTTACCAATTTCTAAATACTGATTTTTTTAATTTGAGCCATTTTTGGCAAAGTAGTGTCATATTTTTAATTATAACTCTCGAATGGAAAAACATAAACGATCGAATTCCATTCGTGAGGGTATTTATCTAAAAACACGTTATTTTTAATTATTTTTTAAATCGAAGAGCATCCGTTTTTCTATTAAATAAGTAAAATCCAGTTAGGAGATCACATTCTTTAGCAAATGCACCAACAAGGGTCAACCTAAATCCGCGCGAACTGCCGCTGCGAACAATGTATGAATGCCTGTGTTCTTATGGAAGCTAGCGACATGCGGATTTAGAGAGCTGCCATAAGAATACAGTAAAAGCCTTTACAGACTGCTTGCGAAATCAATCGATTTCAGCTTGAAGTGACATAAATAATCAATTGTCATTTGTAAATCGACCTTTTGCATTTCAGCTAGATTTCGCCGGCAGTCTGAAAAGGCTATAATCGAAATTATCCGCAGGGGCAGTCCGCGCGGATTTAGGTTGGACCATAAGGGCATTCATCATGTAGTAATTATCTGGCAACTTTGAGCAAAACGTTTGATAATATGGCAGCATTAATCTGTCAACATGTGGAAAGATAATGGAAATCCGTAGATAAAATAGTTTTTGCCAAGACCACTTGATGGCGAATTTGATTCCGTTTTACTTCAAGTACATTTTAATTCAAATCTTTTTTCGTTCTTTCGTTCATAACTATGAAAATTGAACGAAAACGCATGAATTAAACTTTAATTCCAATTGATTTTGTGGATGGCTCTACGTTAAAAAAACACGCTTTGGTTGATTTATGCATAAATTTTTCATTTATGGAATATTTTAGTAAAAACGGGAAATTTTCTCTCTAAAATTACATTCAGTAGCATCTGAATAATAAATAATCTAGTTCTCTTTAATAGCTTTACTAAAGGTCAGGTTACTTGACTGTAATCCTACCCGGAATAAACACTGCCTTTACACGTACCAGTAACTGGCTGCCCTATACACACTTTCTGCATAGTTGCCGTCTCACTGGCAAGGGAAAATGTCTCTCTTTAAATTGATATACATTAAAAATTTTGATTAATTCAGTGCTCTCCATTATCTTTGCCAGGTTCTTTGACCGTAATCGTACCCGGCGTATAACAAGGCCTTTACACATGCCAGTAACTGGCAGCCATACACACATTATACACATTTGCCGAATCACTGGTAACAGAAGGCGAATTGTTAAGAAAATCGGCCCAATTACGGTTGTCGCCGTCGTCGCAATATTGAAGCGAGGCGACAACATTTGTATTATGGTTGTCGCTTTTTGTCGATAGCGACGAAAGATTGCGATTATCGTTGTCGATACAACAGTCGAAGTCGAGTCGATGTTTGAGAATATCTGTCGCCGTGTATTTTTGAAGCGACGTTGATGTTTTACACATATTTGTATTTTTGTACTTCCCGCTTGTGTACTTAGAAGATGTATAAAATGAAAATAACGAGCACGAAACAATTCGAAATTTTAGTTGCCGAACTGGAAAAAATCCAAGTTTGGCAAAAGGGTTTTCCAAAAGCCATGTTCCGGCTAATTTCAAATCGGATTGGAAGGCCATTGCAACAAAATTAAATGCAAGCGGGCCTCCGGTAAGAGACACCGATGGCTGACAAAGAGTAAGTTTATAAGTTTGTTTTATAAGTTTTGATAATCTTTTTTTATAAAATTTTATAAAATCCTCATAGGTTTGGAAGGATTTAAAATTCAAAATAAAAAAGAAACTCGTGCACAATAAGTGCGAAGCCAATAGCACTGGGGGAGGAATTTTTAAACAAATGACTTTGTCGTAATAGTGCATTTATCGCGTTGTTCATCGTAAATTTAACAAAATTTTTATGTTTTTTAAAAAAGACGTTCGTTTGTTTTGCGCGGACTTCAAAATAAAAACAATTTTCTGTCATTTATAAGACAATAACAAAAGAGTTTTGCCAACTTATTTTTTAAACTGTCGATGTCGCTCCTATACCTCACCGTAATACCATTTTGGAAGCGAGGCGACGGCGACAAGCACACAGCGTCGACATCGACTATCGAAGCGACAACCGTAATTGGGCCGAATGTGAATGTGTTGAACTGGTATGGTACGTGTAGCGTCAGGATAACAAGCGATTAGCTTATTACCAATGTTTGTTAAGTAATCCAAATCGATCCCTTTATAACGAATTTTTGTGGAATATGTGAATGTAAAGACAAATTTATTTTTGATATTCAAAATATCTCCCGTTCTGAACCCATATAAACTTAAAATAAAAATTTAAGTGTTATTTAAGTTCATTTTTCACATTGAGTAAAATTTGAGTTCAGAGAGCTGTACACCAACGACGTCTATTGCTTGCAAACACTTCAAAAGTTTACTGAGAAGAATTGGTGAATCTATTTGTGAATTCTCTTTGAGCGCACATCACGCTTCGAGTCAATAGGCCTGTTCCATTGGGCTTAGTAGCTTATGTTTTGTATGGAATTTATTTGTTTAACAAGAAAGTAGCTTGTTACCCTCTTAGTGTTGCTACCAGATTTGGATCTTGTTGATCCTTTTAAGAAAAACTGACTTAAGCAGCCTTTACATCATGGGATCCAGTCGCGCGATCTGTCAAAAAATAACAAGACGCGAAAAAAGTCGCTTAGTGTAAATAAAACGATGACACGATTTCGTGAGAGGATTGCACGTAAATTTTGACAGTCTGTTCGATTATATGATTTTTTGAAATTTGTCAAAAATCCACAAATCCTTTTTGTGCGATCAGGGTAATATTTCACGATGCAGGCAAAGAAAATCGGAAATAATTAAAAAGAACATTTAAAACCGCGTGTTAAATCTTTTTAAATTAATGTTTTATTATTGTGTGATAAGTGTAAACGCGGAATTTTCGATGCGATTTTTGGCAGTGGGAATCATGTGATTTCTCACACCAAAAATCGTCTTACATAATCGCGTAATATAAAGGCTGCTTAAATCACTCAAGCACTCAAGACAATATCCAGATGATAGGTTAATATTTCCTCAACAAGTAAACGTATTTAAATACCTCCAATTCTTATGAAAAATTTTAAAAATTAAAAATCGTATGGAAATCGTAATGATAACATTGCAAAGCGATATTGTTTTTCTTCAAAACGAAAAATTCAAATACAATTCCAAAATAACGCTAAACACCAATAACGACATTTATTAAGGATTTGATTCGCTTTACAATCAAATTGAATACTTTTAATTAAAAAACTCTTTTATTTAAGAAGAAGTTCTGCGAATCGACAAGAAACTTCTGTATTTGAGATGACTCATTATAAATTAATAGTGTTGATTTAAAATGATTTTTAAAATTTGTATTATTTTTTTTTTTGTTTGTCAAACTGAACCACACATATAGTTGCACACATCAATATTTTTACGCTTTAGCGTTTATTTTTTTGTTTCGTATCAATCAATCAATTAATTCGTTAACATCAATGATAATATGTGACGAATATAGAGAACGGAAATAAGCGGGAATACAAAACAACAGATCATGCATTTTACCTCTTTCTTTGATTTGAGTTCCTCCGAATTGAAGCTGTTGAGCAACAAGGCCAAGAACAAGTTTAGCACCATGAAATTGCCCATGACCAGAGTGGGTAGGAATATGGCAAAACAGGTGGAGGCACCTTGCTGTAATATTTCAATAAAGGAATACAATAACAATACCAGAGTTAGAAAAAATATGAAAATAATTACCTCTTCTTCAGCTCGCATACAATCCCACAACGGCTCAATCCATTCACCGCATAATATACGAAAAATCATCATAAAGGAGTGGAAAAAATCGTTAAAATTCCATCTACGGGTGGGTGTTGATGCCAAACAAATGAAGAAAATATGCCAAATTATTCTCAAAATTCCATTCGCTTATGTGTACATGAAGTTATGTCATTTTACCTTGGCACCGGATCTGGTTCGAATTTTTCTGGCGTATAATCTTTAGAAAACAATTGCATGCCAATGACGGCAAATATGTAAATGACTATGACCAATATTAAGGTAAGATTACCCAAAGCTCCTATGGTTGAAATAATAATACTTAATAACACTTTCATTGTAGTCCAAGATTGAGCCAATTTTAAAACACGTAACTAGAAATAGTGATTTGCAAAATAAAATGAATGGTTTTGTTTTCGATTAAATGTAAAGAAACAACAACGAATAGGAACAGAAGCAAGACTTGTTTGTACTTGTTTCCAATCGAATGATGAGCTATCTTACCAATCTTAGACCTCGCAATACACTGAGACCATCGACTAATTCAAATATTATGTCCAACAATGAGGCCGTTACTATTATCAAATCAAATATATTCCAACCACATAGAAAAAACTCTTTGGATAATGCCATTAATTTTATAATACATTCAAATGTAAATATTGAAGTGAACACCTAGAATAGAGAATTAGAATGATGATATATGTACGATGATATTTATTTCTTAATTAAATTTTTGTGTAATTAAAGTCTCCAACACAGGCGTTGGAAGCATGCAGGTCGACGTTTTCCATTGCCACATTATTGCAAATGGCGTTTGGTGGCATGTTTGGGCGCCGATCATACCTTATTTCCTACATCCAGGGCGTTGCGAAAGTTTTCACTCATTCCATGATGCTCCATGGCCAAGAAGGCTGTATTCAATACAATGCACAGCGTTATGGCCAGCTCGAAGAGGGGATCGCGCACTACTTTGTAGAGGCAATTTTGAAATTGCAGCCATCCCTCATAGTCGATGCAACATTGAACACATCTATCACAATTGCGATCGGGAAGATCATCTGCGAAGAAACAAAATAAAACAATGAAAATTTCATTCAAAATTAGGCACACATTTATTATTCCAGCATATGACGGAATTCAGTTCTATTTCGCCAATTTATTTAGTTGGTTTTGTGCTATAATAAAATGAAAACGAAAAAATAAGTATAACAGACTTTTTGCACTGCACGTGAAATCTAGCGGAAATGACATAAGGTCGATTTACAAATATCAGATCATGCAAATTTGCTTGATTTCATTCAGAAAAGTTGGCCTCAAGAAAATGTTCTGAAGAAATTTTCACACAGATTCTGAGAATATTATCCGATTTCAGTGCTTATTTCGGACAATTTCTAATAGCATTTGCAGACTGCATGCGCAATCAAGCTGAAATGACATAAGGTTGATTTACAAATGCCAAATTTTTATGGGATCTGACATTTGTAAATCGACCTTATATCCATGTCACACTGTATGTGAAATTTAGTTGAAAAGACATAAGCTCGATTTTCAAATGTCAAATTTTTATGGGATCTGACATTTGTAAATCATCATTTCAGCTCGATTTCGAATGCAGTCTGAGAAGGATATTATAGCGTTTTCCGATAAGAAAGCGTATAAAATCGATTTAATGCGTAATATGGCAACACTTAAATTTGGAAATTTTATGGCTGTTTTCTTTAAGATTGTATAACAAAAATCCAAATAAAATGTTAAAATTTCACTCAAAAAAAACTCTTATTTAAAATTGTCGCCATCAGCAATATCAATGTGGGTGTGAAAACAAATTTTGAAAAAATAATTTTGCGTTAAAAATTTTTGACTTAGCCTGGATAATTATCCAGTGTAAGTCAAAATTATGGTTATCGAGGCTAAGTCCAATAAAGTCAGCACAAAATATTTTTTGAAAATTTCTTTTGATACATATATTTATATTGTAGTTGGCGACAAGGTAAAAAAATATTTTTGTTTTTGAGCAAAAATTAAATTTTTATTAACGTTTTTGTTATCACAGCTTGTTATACCGGCTTAAAGAAAAACAGCCCTATTAAATGTTGACGTTTTCCAACTTCCAAAAACTTAGCAGCAGAGAAGCTGATTATACACACACCAAATATTTGGACAAAAGTTTGAAATGACATAGGGTGGATTTTCAAATGTCCAATTTTCTATGGGATCTGACATTAGTAAATCGTCCTTACGTTACTTCACCTAGATATTTTCACATGGAATTTGAGTAAAATTTTCTATATTCAAAATATGTTTAAGATCGAAAATTTCTTCAGATTTTTTTTATTTTCGTAAGAAATATTTTAACTACACTCAAAGGCAGATTTTCTGCTGAAAAAGAGATAGCAGATTTGTATCTGATGAAATAGCAAACAACTGTTTGCTGTTTTTAGCAATAAAGAAAAAACGCTTTCTTGAAACTTTAAGCATATGTACAGGACAATATAACCAATAAACAATTTTATTAACAACACTTTTTAGAATAAATGTTATTATAAGGGAATTTATTACCATTGAAAGATATTGTTATTGCCTTTTTAGTGATACGCATATTGCTCAAAGCTAATAAAAAACGAAATTCGAGCTAAATTCGATTTCGCCGCCAATCTGAAAGGCTTTTAAATTATAAACGTTTATTTTTATCTATTTTTATAATTTAATTAACAGCAGCCATTTTTAGCAGACTGCAAACACTTTAGCAGACCAATCTGAAAGGCTTTTAAATTATAAACGTTTATTTTTATCTATTTTTATAATTTAATTAACAACAGCCATTTTTAGCAGACTGCAAACACTTTAGCAGTGTGAATGCTGACACAAGATTATAGAAAAACTGCTGTTATGGCAGAGAAACTGCTATAATAGCAGAAAATTACCTGATGATAGGCAGCAGAAAATCGCTGATGTTATTTAAGTGTAAGAGCTCGTTAAAGCGCAACGAATTATATAGGGTGGGCCATGTAACATTTTAAATTTGAACTGTCGATTACTTTGACATTGAAATAACATAACATTCATTTTTATTTTCAGGTTTATGTTTGACATTTGCAAAATGTGAACCAAATTGGGAAATATTAAAAACTTACTTCTAAAGTAGTGATACTTTAACGCAAACTGTAGGAAATTAACGTGGAAAATTTTCGTGTTTTCAGATGAGGCTCATTTTCATCTCGGTGGTTATGTCAATAAGCAAAATTGCCGCATATGGGGTTCAGAGAATCCACAAGTGACTATTGAGAAGCCAATGGATCCACAACGAGTCACTGATTGGTGTGGACTTTGGACTAGCGACATCATTGGGCTGATCGGATGAGGTACTGCCGAGCCAGCCGTGGTAGTCATATGAATAATATTGTGTTCCATTATTAAATGAACACAATAAACACGGAAATTTTAAAAAATAATCAGTACTTTCTTTATAGCCGATTCTAATTTAAAATTTTTAATGGCACACCCTATAGGATCCTGTGGCTTATAGATTTCACGTAATAATTGATAATATAATTGTAAATACTCCAATTTCTTTAGAAGTTGTCCAAAAAATTAACAAGTGTTGCTCTGTGACAATAGTATCATCTCGTTCGTTCTTATTTTGATACTGTCAAAACGACTTACGAATGGCGTATCGCGTCTGTCTGAATGGACCTTTAGATTGGACTTTTCACACTTCTAATACTCTATAGTCAAAACAAAAAAAAAATGCATCGCATAATGTAACTCACCGATTACAACAATTTCGGAAGAATCTTCCGGATGTAAAGCATAAATATTATGCTTCTTAATACGTGCTATATTTCCATTGCACTTTATCAGTCGAACTTCACGCGGCGACAGGGCCAGCGTCACCGCTGTATGTTCATTGGGAGCACCACATTCGTCCACATTGGTGGTGGTGGTGTTGGTGGCAGTTACGTTGACCACTTCGGAAGCTGTTATATCTTGTTCTTCATGATCATCGACCACACCCGAATCATCCTGAGATGATTCGCGATTCACACCGCCACCGCTGGAATTCGAGCTACCCTGACGGCCGGCATGGACCAGCTGACCGGAGGGATACAGCATATTCGGATTCAACTCGGTATCCTGTTCTTGAAAACAAATGCGCGTTTGGCGTTGTTTATCTTTGACCGAGGCGTTCTTCTGGTGTTGACCCTTTAAATCCAAATCGGTAGGTCGTTCACAACCACTGTGGCGGGGACTGGGACTGGGTGTGGGTGTGAGTGAATCACCTTTACCAGTGTGCTGAAAGGAATAGAATAACATAACATGAATTATGGATATACATACATACATAATAAAAATATGAGTTCGAATATACACCCAAAATCCACTTTCATCTGGTTTTTGGCTGTCAAACTCTATATATAAAAATTTAAAATCCGGTAAAAGTTGAATTTGAAAGACCACATACCGTTCCATTGCCATTACTGTCTGTATTATTGCCACTGCACTCTCCTTTGCCGCCCTTCACCTTTTTCCGGCGCACCTTTTTCTTGTTATAGGAGGCCAGGACACCCTTGCGGGAATCGATTTTATTTTTATTATTCTTATTTAACTTTTTCACATTTAGAACGGACGGGTCGAAGCTAAATGTCGAATCATCTCGGTGATCCATTAAGTCTTTTTTACGTTCCTACAAAACAAAGAGAAAAAAAAAGAAATTTTTTTAATTCATTGGACTTCCGGAAATTCCCTGGGATTTACTGGGACTTACTTCATTTGTGATTTCCGCTTCTTCCTCGTAACTTAGAGCAACTACGGCTAACATTAGATTTATTAAATAAAATGAACCAAAAAACACAACCACTGTAAAAAATGATACACTCATCGGTCCCGAAGTGGCCAACACCATATTATACACATTCTCCCAATAGTCCAGCGTGATCAACTGAAATGTGGTCAACATGGACCACATGAAGTTATCGAAATTCGTATAACCATGATTGGGATTTTCGCCCACGCACAGGCACGTATAGCCATAGGGGCAGTGACGGGCCCCCGTCAAATTACCGCACAGCAGGGGCAACTCTTCATCGTCGTACAACCAATTGTCTGTGTCGTTAATCCATCTAGGCAGTGACCATGGGCGGAAGTAAAATATAGTGTGATATTAGTGGTGGTTTTTTGATATTTTAAAATCATATGTACTTACAATTTCCATTCAAGATCGGTGGTATTAATCCAATCTTCTGGTAGATTTTTAACACATTTATTTCTTAGTTCTCCCATATAAACCTGGAATTTTGAAAATTCATAAAGTTGTTATGTTATTAAGACTGAATAAATTTCTTTAACTAAAAATAGTATTGGATAATGTTAAGAGTTCATGGGAATAGATATTGGGTTTACTTGTTTGCGAGAGCTACAAAAGAATCCGCATAATTGTACATGCAAACAAATTCATCAATACGAATATTAAAGAAAAATATAACAAAATAGTAATTGGCGACATTGAACCTTGGTGTGAATAAAGCAACATTTATCAACTGTCGCAGCGGAAGCGTTTTTTCGCTTCAGTCTGAGTGGCTAATATTGTACTTTTTACGGTACAATCATTCCTGGCACATTTCATATGTAGGGTGTTGCCAACTATTTTTCCCGGTTTGTGTCCTAGATACGAATGGTGTTGTGGTTGAGGTGACAGCGTGAAATTCATATGTAGGTGGCGCTCATAAATTAGTTTTTGCACTAGAGTTGGGAAAATAGTGAGTTCTCGATACAGGCAGTATTCGAGGGTAGTCAATTGTAAAAATACTACCACCTCAGAAAAAATCAAATATTATTGAATTGAATGGTAAAATGTATTAACCACAAAGAACATATAATATTATTTATATGGGAATTGTAATATGTGTTTGAATTTCACAAAAACGTTATTTAGTGTTATGGAATTGTCAAAATTAAGCACAATTTAGAATTATATTTTTCAAAAAATAATTTAACGCTTTTCTACATTTTTATCATATTTTATATGGTAAATATTGATTTGTCCAACTGCATAACTAAGCTGTGATAACAAAATCCAAAACAAAAACTTAAAATTTCTCTAAAAATAAAAAATATATATTTTCTTTTAATTGGCCTGGATAATTATCCAAATTTATAGATATCAAGGTTAAGTTCCAAAAAGTCAACACAAAATATTTTTTTAATTGTTTTTGATACAATTATTTATATTGTAGTTGGCGACAATGAGAAAAAATATTTTTTTATTTTTAATAAAAAATTAACTTTTTATTAACGTTTTTTATTATCGCAGCTTGTTATTCCGGCTTAAAGAAAAACAGCCCTCAAAAATTGTATGGAAATTGGAAAAAACCTTCTTCACAAAATCCAGATAAAGTTTTATTAATTGCTGTGTTCTTCTCGTCCCGTATATAGGTGTCGTATATACGGTACGAAAAGAACACAGCTAATATATCCATAAATGGCTTTAAGTTCGGCGGGACTGAATTGTTGCATGTATTAGTACACTAGTTTTTGGCTTAGAATTTATATGTAGATTTTGGTGAAAACGAAAAAATATATATGAGCATTTTTTTGCGAAAAAAAACTATTTGCTCCAGTTATTGTAATATTTGTCTTTGAAAGATCTTCAAGGCCTACATAGACATATAGATTTATTGTACAACTTGATATCATATTATGATGTAAATATAAAATTTTGATGAAAAGACGTTTTTTAGTTACTTAAGAATGGACATGATTCTGTAACTTAGGGCCTATTTCTGTAACTTATTTTTGTTCGTCTGAGGCGAATGATCCAAAATCACTAATTTATTACGAGATGTCTATAAGCCTAAGTCTATAATTCGTTGTATCTACTGAAAAGCACACAAAGTGTTCGTAGCTAAAACGATTCTTATCTACGTTTTATAGAATTCATGTAATAATTGAGCGATTTTTTATCGTTCGCTTCAGACATAAAAAATAAATAACAGAATCAGGCACTTATTCAAAAAATCACTCAAATATTAAGCATCACTCAAGCCAACACTTTTAATTTTCTTATTTTATTATGGACAACCCATCAATCAGCTGTTTAAGAGAAACGTAGTGTCATAAAATAAAAATAAAAAAATCTGACATTTGTAAATCGACCAGTGTGACAATGCTATAAGCTACTTTCTTTTTAAGCGAGTAAATTACATACAAAAATTAATCGAACAGGCCTAATGGCTGAGTGATTTTTAAGTTACAAAAACTGGACCAATATCTACTAAATAAAGCAATATGTTTCTCTGACAAGCCTTCACAGATGTAGAATCAGACTTCAAATTGTACATTAACTCTGCATGTGGAAACACCCCTAAAGCCTCGTATTATTACTTTGATTCACTCGTACGTTTTAAAAAATATTAAAATGTATGTATTGATATGGAACTACATACATAGAAATAAGAGAAGAATATCTGTTAAAAATACTTCAGATTACATGCGTCTATCTGAATAAGTTTAACTTTAGGAACCATTTCAAATTTCCCCTTAAAATAAAAATAAATGAATTTTAACTTCTTTAGAGGAAGACGTGAAATGGATGTTAATGCTAAACTAATGCAGATAGATGCATGGACTTTGAAATAATTTTTATAGGTACTCTGTACGACTCGCAAATAAATGAAAATAAATTATTAGCTATCTGTGGAGGTCTTAACAACCGAACTCCAAGTTGTTTGATAAATCGTTAAGTGTAAAAACCCCTTTAAAGAATTTATAATAAAATTTTATACAACTGAAAATTACCGATTAAAATGAAATATTGGTCTATTTTATGTGTTTTCTCATATATAATTCGCCTATATTTTAATAGAACACATGTATATTAGGAATAAATTACGGTCCTTAATTGCTTAAGATGTTTTAAAAGTCACAATTAGCCACTATAGACCTTTAACCCGAGAACACACGTGCAAGTAAAAGTTCGAAAAAAAAGCTGAATATATTGACATATTTTACCCATACATACACACTTTTGCTAGATATACAACAAATATTGATAAAAAATTAACATATTGAACTTTATTTAGACGTGTTACAAGGATTAATAGCCTTTTCGAACCGCAGGAGAAATCAAGTTGAAATCGATCAAATCAGATTTACAGATACAAATTTGACGCTAATGACTGGTACGCAGCTCTCAAGAAAATGTCGTTATAGCCTTTTCACACTGCATGCGAAATCTACCGGAAATGACATGAGGCCAATTTGCAAATGTCAGATCCCATATAAATTTGACATTTGTAAATCGATCTTCGATCGAGCTCAAATCGCTTGATTTCACATGCACCCTAAAAAGGCTATTATAGCCTAGTCACACTGCACGCGAAATCTAGCAGGAATGACATTTGTAAATCGACCTTATAGCCTTGTCACTCTGCATGCGAAATCTAGTTTTAATGACATAGGGTCGATTTACAAATGTCAAATTTGTATGGGATCTGACATTTGTAAATAGACCTTATGTCACTTCAGCTAGATTTCACATCCAGTGTGACTAGGCTATTATGCCACTCCAACTAGATTTTGTATGCAGTGTGACAAGACTATTAGAAAATTTTATAAATATCTCTAGGCGGAAAATAATAGTGTAGATTTGTGTAGACAAACCAAATGTAAACAAACAATAAACATCCATATACCAACCTTTAATGATTGTGGTCGTAATTAGTATCTCGCGAGCAAACAATTGTCAAAGCATTAAATTTTGTACAGAGGCAAAGAAAACAAAAATATGAAAGTCTGCACTACACAATTCGGAATAAATATGTGAATATAATGGAGATTTTATCAAAAATAATATTATAATCATAAAAATCAAGCTTTTCAGACAAATACAAATTGGACATTTGTAAATCGACCATGAGCTGAATGCGCTTGATTTCGCATGCAGTCTGAAAATTCTATAATAATGACAGTGAACAAAGCGAAATATATTCGGAGAACGCATAAAATAAACCAAACTTTCATTTTAGCCCTGAACACTGACAACTTTTTCCACACAAACGAACCGATATTTAATTCTATCATATTCTATTATACTCACCTGTAGTGCGAATAGTGCAAAGACCATCAAACAAAATATGGTCAACGTCATGACCTCAGCCAATTGACGAAACGAGTGCAGGAGTGCATTTATAATAGTCTTTAAACCTGGCATTATGGAAACAGTCTTTAAAGCTCTCAACACACGAAATGTACGCAACCCGGCCAGGTTGCCCACATCCATGCCAATGGTTGCATAGCCACTTGCTATGACCACAAAATCCAGCCAATTCCATGGATTACGCAAATATGTGTATTTGTTGAGCAGGAAGCCTTTGGCAATGATTTTTATTACCATTTCAATGGTGTAAATCGCTAGGAAGACAAATCTGCGGGAGAATGAGAAATTTAATTCATTAATTGAATGAATGCACCGGGGAGCGATTAATAATAACGATGTACTTACTCAGCTTCTTCGACTGTCTCGGTCATGGCTAAAAAAATGCAATTGAACAATATTGTGGCCATGACACAGTAATCGAAAAACTGATTTGTTGCTATATAGACGCATATTCTTCGGGCCGCACTCCATGGATGAAAGAGGAATAAGCTTTTGGTTCCGGTAAAGCGATGTATGTAATTTTTGCGAAAACGTTTTGAAACCACACAAAAAGTCTGCAAGTAAAAAAGAGAGGGCAGGGCGATAAATATTAATTCAGAATGTATTGATAAGAAATTGAAATGAAAACGTATTCGTTTTAAAAATATATTGTTCAATGGTAATAATTCTCATTGATTTCATTAGAAGTTCGTTATAAGATCCAACACGATCAGTCCAGTTCTAACTTGCTCGTACATAGTTGAATATAAATATCACCGTCTCAGAATAGTTTGGGTCTATGACCAGTTATAAACATTAGCTTAATATTTGTATGGATTTTTCTCGCTTAGCAAGAAAGTGGCTTACTACTCTCTTAGTTACCGAGTAAGGTGGTGCCAGATTTTTATCTTTGATTTAGTTAAATAAAACCAATGAATAAAAATGTTGCCACCTTATCAAGTCTCTTAATCTAGTCTTCTAAGTTAGTAAGCTCGATAAAACAGGCTTATTTTCATGGAATTAAGCTGCGATCTTCTTGAACAGCTGATTAGACAATCCATGTAATTAGTATACTCACAACAAAACGGAAGTTGAGAAAATAATAATAAAGCGTTGGTGTGCTCGCAGCTCATTTCAACCATAATAGGCTTTTCAGATTGCCGATGAAATCGTGCTGAATTTGACATAAACAGATAGATTTCAAATGTCAGATCCGACACAAATTTGTCACAAAAAATCGAGCTAATCTTAATTTTGCTTGCAGTTAGTTTTTTATTTTTATAATATGGCGTGCCCACTGCAACAAGGAATCACAAAATTTACCCTTTTGAGAAAGTAACTGATATAAAAATACACTTCCCTTCAAAATTATTTACTATTTATTTATTTAATAGTCAGTCGAATATAAAAATAAGTACAGCAACACTTAACACTTATTCTACAAGTCGTTAGATTTGTCAAAAAGTGAGTGTCTAAAGTTAAGATCGCACAGTCTGATCACAAGTGGGAGAAAAATCAAAGCAAAGTTTTCAAAAATTGATGCGATCAGAGTTGTTTTTTAAGGAAACTAAAAATAAGTTCATAATAGATTAATTATTGTTCTGTGCCTTATATGTCATTTTTTTTAATTTTGAGGGTTTATTTTGCAAATTTCTAATTTTTGATTTTTGTTTTGCGTTTAATACGTTTATTATTTAACATATGTTATACCAATGAAAAAGCATGTGTTTTCAGTCATTGAACTAAATGAGGTACTTACGACCTGTTTTGGTGGGTATTTAAATACATCATTTAGTTTAGTGACTGAAAAAATATGTTTTTTCATTGATTTTACATATGTTGTAACCCAACTTAAGATGAAACAAAACCAACCCAAAAACTGGGCATTAAATGTCCTACCAAAAACTGGATCTAAGTGTAAGATCCTCCACAAGCTCGTACATAGAAAAAAGCAACGCGAAAGCTCGAGTTTTACAAAATGAAGTTATAAATCCAGTAATTGGTTTCTCATGACATAATTTCGATTTAGAATTGTCAGATTCAAAACAGATTTGACATTTGTAAATTGGCCTTGAACTGAAATCGCTTCATTTCGCATGTAGTCTGAAAAGTAAATTTAGTTTGTATAGCTTGTATTCAGTTTTAGGTTTATAATTTAATACATAATTTATGATTGAAAACATGATTTATCATTGATTTTAAATATGTTGTCAGTGATTTACATTTAACACAAAGATAAATAACCATCCAATAACTGGACATTAATACTATTTTCATTTTTTCTAATAAAATTCCACAACATTTACCACATAACATGAAAATGTGAGAGCAATGCGAAAATATGCTTTTGTTGGTAAAATATTTAAAAATCCCATTGATTACCATATATGAAGATAAGAATGAGCAATTTAATACACACACATATTTGTATGTTGGAAACACGTGCAAAATCTAAAAATAATTTTTGAGCGCCACCTAGATGTGAATTTCACATCCCTCGCTAAACAAGTACAACACTGTGAAGTGTTGTATTGTGACGTTGGTTGTTGTCAATTTCTGTACAACCCTGCAGTTTTGCCTTTGACAAAAGTCGACATACCAACCAACTTCCGCTGATACTTTCTTTCGTTCTCAGTCGTCTTCGAGTAAAGAAGGAATATGAGAGCTAAGGTAAATGGAACAAATTGTATTTAAGCAGAACAAACCAAAGTGTACTGAAAATAATGTAAAAGTTAAAAAATAACAAGTGTTAAATGAAAATGAATAAAAATATTTGATAAAACCAATGAAAAATAATTAAATAATCTACGGATTGCTCTGATTTACTTGAATAATGCAAAATTAAATAATGCACGAATTGCTCTGATTTACACAACGGTGTTTGCAATGTTTTTGCTTTGCAAAATTTACTGATTTAAGCAATAAATTGCAACGTGTTTGTTGAAAACAATGCGAAACATTGAAAATCAAGTGTTAACTTACTAAATCCAAACGAAATTAATCGCACAGTGCCACGGATTGCCCTGATTTTCATGCGTTTTATCAATATTTGAGAATTTTCTAGTGAAAACACGTTTTCTTTTAATATGTACACCTCAAATCGTGAACACGTATTTAAAGTAAATATTAATTTAAATTTCTTGTTTATTTATAGTGGCGTAAGAAGCGTATGCGTAGGTTGAAGCGTAAGCGCAGAAAGATGCGTGCAAGGTCCAAATAAACTGATTCTGGAAACTGAAATACAATGTAAGTATTCCCCCGGCGAGACATCCCGGCTATACAATGTGACGACACGCACTTTCAATATTGTGTCGCAGCACATACTATCTTTAGAAAATTCACCGGGCTAATTGCGTTTTATTTTCTCTTTTTCAGAATTCCTTGTATTTACGTACAACAACCTTTAAAGTTATGGAAAGCTTCAAGTCATTAATTTTTTGTGCTCCCTGTCATCACTGTGTGATGATGGTCACGTCAAGTTTTGCCGACAGTTTTACGAATTTTTCATGAAAATTTGTAAATCATGTTTAAAGAATAAAGACCAAAAATCTTTGGATTATTACTTGAAGTGAAATTGTTAAAATGTGTACCTATTTATTTGTGTTAATGGAGGGGAGGAAAATCAAGTGGTTGTTTGCTCGCTTGCTTATCTGACGCAGCAGTTTGTGTGCTTGTGTTGAAACACGTTTTGTGTTATAACCTCAAAATTGGAGTTTGGTGCTTCTCGAATGATACTGTGGGCAAATTAATGCGATTTGTTGGCGGCTACTATATGAAATAAGAGGAGGAATCGTGAATTTGTACAAATCATGAAAGTACTTCTTGATTTTGAATAACTGGTCGTTTATCTGGAACTGGAATCGAAAACAACAACAACTCATTCTTCACATACCTTCTGGCAACATAGTTTGAATGGCCACATTAGAATTATGATTGTTTATAATCAGACAAGTTACAGTAGCAGATCTGATGTTAGGGTTTTAGCATTGTGTTTCTGACAATATTTTTGCGAAAGTAATGGAATTTGTTTTTGTAAACATAAAATTGGTTAAAAATGCAAGACCACATACATCGGATCGTAAGCTCTGGTAATTTAGTGTACTTCGTGGTAATCCACTTGGAATTGTGTCAGCAAATTAACTTGTCCTTTAGCTGATTATTCGTATATGTAAACTTTCCAGTTAGTTCTGATACATGTAGTAATTATTTTTTATTCAATTTTAATGTTAATATAGTTTTAGGACTTCATTAAAAGCACCAGACAAAGCAGTAGACACGTTTCTGACTAGCAATTTTCTCAATCAGCACATTTTTTGCTGATTAGAGTTTCTAAATTTTGCATTTAGTTTTAAAATGATTTTGTTTAACTAAAAATTGTTTTCATTTACTCAGCTGAAATGAAAAACAATCGAGATGTACTTTAAAATGCGAAATTCCAATCAGTAAAAAATTGGCGTAATGGGAGGAGAGCTGATGCGATTGCTGAGATGGAAAATCTATTGATGTTCAGAGAGAAACAAGACTATTTAATTCCCTATTTGGAGACAAAGCGTCTTCTTATGTATTGAAACCAATGGCATTTTTCTAAAGTTTGAACTTGTATGTACATTTAGTTTATGAATAGTGGAAACAAGTAAAGGAGCTTGTGGTTTTGGCCGGTTATGGTTGGTGGTGAATTCATTTCATATGGAAAACGTATAATTCTGCCTAGTGTATATGACCGTAAAATCAGGCTAGAAGTTGTTGTTGACTACCACACGATTTTCAAATCGCATTTTTTTGCGAGTTCAAGTTTCTAATTTTCGCATTTGTCTTAAATGAAGAGTATGAAACAAAAGTAATTTTAAAAATAAATACAATTTAGAAACTCAAAAAAAAAAGATGCGATTTGAAAATCGTGTGTTTGGCCGAGGGAATATCATTTAATTATATCATCAATTCTAAAAAGGTTAATTCGAAAACACATTTTTGCATATTCCAATGTATTTCCGCGTTTTCCAAAAATGTTTTATTTCTGGTCGGAAGTTTCACTCAGGGTTGTCATAGCATCCGATTGACGTCGGGTTTGAAACAAGGAAAACACAATACGACACCAATTCATGTCTAAATCGGTTTTCATTTCCGATGATCTATTACGACGGCAACAGCCCCGAATTTTTTGCAGATTTTAATTCCGATTGCGACAACTGATTATTTCGAATATATCTTGAGATAAAAATAATCGATCAAGCCTGGTAAAGAACCAATTTCAAGGCAGCTCTATGTGCTAAACATATTCCACTAGTTTGTCTACCAGTTCACAGCACTAAGTTGGCATTTTAGTATTGGCACTTGATAGGCAACAACTTCCACTTTATCCATACATTTTCTTCGGAAATGAACCGTTTTCTTCAATTTGTATATATTTTTTTAAATTTAGCTATATTCTGGGTTGCTGCGGAATACTATCGTTGTCGGAATTGGAATTGAAATCGACGAACAATTCGAAGTAGTTGCAGAATCCAACTCAGTATTGCTCATTTTTTGAATTGAATTGACTAGTTTTTAACATATTTTAAAGAATTTGTCATTTATTGGAACTGAAAACGAATTCTGATATGAATTAGTGTCATAGAATTGACTTGTTTTTGTCCTATTTTAACTACAAAGACGATTTTAATTCCGATAAATTTGAGGCAAAAAACGCCGATCGAGCCTAGTAAGGAACCAATTTCAAGGCAACTCTATGGGCTAAACATATTCCAATAGTTTGTCAATACCACTTTTCCAATTGTGTCACTTAAAAGCACGAATTTAGAAAAATCGTCTATCCGTCTATTTTACGTATCTATGTACGCAATTAAAGGGAAGTACATTCCAAATCTCAAGAAAAATGAATTTTATATAAATTTTTCAATTCTATTTGATATTATAAGTAAGATATTATGATATTTACACTACTTCTGAAATTTTATTGTATTATTTTTCTTCATAAGTAGGGCGAGGAGAGTATTTTGGAGAAGATAATCGAGTTCATATAAAAAGGTTGAAATCTGAGGGAAAATCATATAGTGAAACTTGACATTTATTCCGGTGTTCTATTAAAATGAAATTCGATATTATAAGAAGAAAAAACAAACACACGTGAAAAAATCCGTTTATATCACCTACAACCATTCGCCGAATAATAATGTCTAGTACAAAAAACACACTTACACCGAAATAAGAAACAATGTCTGTCCATCTTTGAGATTTCAAAATGTTTGTAGAATACCAAGAAAACATAATCTGTAAGCAGGAGTCCGAAGAAAGTACCACTTAAAAATAAACGACATTGCACAAAAAAATGCAACTCATATTATGGAGTTGGGTCAATACATTGACCCAGAACTACAATGGACTCTGCCCAGTACATCAAAATACTGCATAATATTATACTTACAGAATACGGAATGACCCTTAAATGGATCTTCTAGCAATTCAATTATCCCGAAAACATAGATGTTATGGAATGGTTCGGGCTGACGCCGCACCTAAATATAATCAAAAACAAAAAGTGTGATGACTAAAACGAGGTCTCACTAGCAATACTGAAAAACAATAACGATGTTTGACACTTAATTTTAGAGCCATGGCCTAAAATATCGCATGAAAGGTGCAACATACTAGTCGACTCCAATAAACGACGTTATGAAGCAGTAATAAGCAATAAAGGCAGGGCAACTAAGTGTTAAATTCAAGAAAATATCGTTATTTAAATTCAAAAATTCATAAAAGTTTTCAATTAATGTGAATTGAAATTTTATTAGCGCTGCTATTTTTTTGACTGATCTCATTTTTTACATAAATGGTTCTAAAGGCCTAATCTCAAAATTACAAAAACTTTTTTTATTTAAAGCCAGATTAAGAATGGCACAATACCACCTTTCAATCACCGCAAAAACTTTTATAATTTTCGAATTAAAACTGATATTTTTCTTTGTCGATTTTTTTATCTCGTCGCTGCTATTTTTTTTTACCGCAGCTGTATATACTGTACGAAGTCTCCAATGAATATACCCACATTTTTTGGAGGGTATATAAAATATGTTAATACCGATTGATCTGTTATTATTAATTTGAATCATTTTTGTGCCAACTGGATGGGATATGATTGTTAAAGAATGTATTTGTTGCAAAATATAATGTATGTATGTATATATGTTATATATATTTATTGAAAACGGTGCCTTAAAACACTACTTGACGCTCCTGTGAGAGCGGTCACTTAAACCAATTGTATATCTTCACCTAAGTTGTTACATACTTCAATAGAAAACTCTGGAATACATTGCATTATGTAAAAAACTCAAAAAATGTTAGTTTCGGAATTATGGTAACGATATATTTTCAAATTGCACTCACAATTTTTTTCTAAGTGGATGTTTTAAATCTTCAATATATTGCATCACAATTGCTATAGTGAACAAACACAAATTTCGATAGATGTAAATGTCAGCATATCGAGCTGTGGGATATAGCTGATCGTTTTTTCAGACTTTCTTAATTTCTTGCACACATTTCCAAATAAAACAACTTTTCTATGGAAGAAAAAGAAATTTCCAAAAATATGAAAGAATAAATTTGCCCAACTTTTGATACCATTGTCGATCTATTAAATAAATGAAAGTGGAAAGTACAACATTTTTATGACTTAGTATTTTTTATGGGAATCAAGTGGAGAAATGTAATATTTTGAAATGCATTGCATTTCATTTTCCTTTTCGATTGATAATTATGTAAACTTAAAGGAGCTTTTGGAAATTCTAAGCATCAATAAAAACAAAAAAAAAACATTTAAAATACTTTGTCCATTTTATTTGGTCAATTTTAAGGCATTACTAATTATATGGAATTATGCTGTCAGCATACAAAATTAAATCAACATCGCATGTTATAGTACGATTATTGCTACATGGCACGGCGGATATTCCGTTTTCCAAAGCTTTCGATTGCTACTATCCAGGTAAAACAGGGGCACATTGGCCGAGCCCACAACTTCCAAACACTGTTGTCTTACAGCAGAAATTGATTCCATTTCAACATTTATATGAATCGATTTAACGCGTCGTATTTGTGCATATCCCAATAGAAGAGCCAAGAATCTGATCAGCTCATTATTATCGCCAATGCAGCACAGTTCCAAGTTATCGCGTTCCATTATATGTCGCCGCCAAAAAAGAAAAGTGATCTCGTAAAAGGAATATGGCATTGCTATGGTTTGTAATTGCATCAAAATATGCTTTGGATATTTGGTCTCTTTGTGAGATACATCGCGTAATCTTCCGCACATCAGCAGCATATTGACTTGTGTACTTTGCAACATCTCCATAATATTTTCCACATCAATCCGTCTAGCGTTCGTAAATACCAACTCCTTAACTGTTGGTATATTAATTCCAGAGAATTTAATATTGGTGCTGATATCGAATTGCAGCTTATAGAGCCGCGGAAAGTTGGCGAAGAATGATGAGAAATCGAACGATATGAGATCTGAAGCAATGTTCGCTATACTCAGCGTATGTAGTTTCTGAAAGCGATGTTCACAGTTTTTAGAAATATGCTCCCAAAAACTATCTTCTCCAGGCAGTGCTATTTCCAAAAATGTCAGCGAATTTCCCAAACCTATCATAAGTGCCTCAGTTGGAATTTCATTTTTTAATAGTTGAACACCCCTTATATTTACATATTCCAACAGCTTAAGATCACGTAAAATGTAATACATATGAGACCACATCATTGATCCTCCGCGTAATCGTAGTTCTTGTAAATTCCGAAAACTGTTTATATATATTCCAACATTAGATACTCTAGATAACTCTAAGGTTTTCAATTGGGGACATTTATCACTTATCGACTTCATAAACTCGCGACTCACGATCATATTTAGTTCTAGATGGTGCAAATTACAGAAATTATCCGAAGACGAGTGAAAAAGTGAGTACCAGTAAGCAGGTAGCCTGGTATGCACTTTTAATGTTTTCAGATATTTACAAACTAAGCCAACATCTCCCGAGTTATCAAAGCTTCGTTCATAACTTGGTCCATATATGCTTAGATATTTCAATGCAGAATGCTTCAATATACTCGATATATGGTTCGATACAGTAGAACCTTTGAATTCTAGCCACTCCAAATGTTTAAATTGCGAAAAGAAGCCATCGATTAATAAGTCGTTGTAATTCAGTTGCAATTCCTTTAAATTTGGAAATTTTTGCACAACTTCTTTGATCAAAAAGAATTTGTGTTAAGTATTTTCAAGCTCTCCAATTCTTCTGACAAGTCTTCTTTTGACCTTATTCCACGCATCAGCACACCCACACCATTTAATTGCAAACTTTTTAGGGGAACTTTTTTCGCCAACAACCTTATGTCTCCATAAAAAATTGGGTTCTCTAAATTTTTAAGTACGAGAACTTTCAACTTTTTGAATCTACGCAAACTTGCAAACGAATTCCAAACGTGCTTTGTAGATCCTCCATCAATTTCCAGTTCCACCAAATTATCATAAGATCCGGATGATAAATAATTTTGAATATTTGGGTCCTTTGTTAGGTATATAGTCAACTTCTGTATATTATCGGCGTTCAAACGAACACATTCGAAAAATTCGTCATCTGTTAATGCAAAAACTTGAGCGCGTCGCATTTCTTTCCAATCCTGCTTCAAGACACAGTTTACCACCAGATATCGTAGTTGTCGGCAGCACTTTTGCACATGATATTGATCACGCAGACTCAACATTCTTAGGATATGTGTCATTATATAGTCGTTGTGGAGAACTCGAGCAAGTGGCTGATCCATGATAAGTTCCATGATAATGACTATTACATGGAATAGTCTCCAAACAACAAAGAAGATTGTCAGCGATGAATCCTTCCTTGCAGAATGATATTAAGAGGGAGTATCAAAAATTGGACTTTATTTGTTAGTAAAATGCAAAGTGGAGAATGGTGGCACTCAATTATTATTGATACTTATTATTACCGTCTCAATAGATTTTAACCCGTCGAAGTTGTAACATTGAAGCCAAAATAAAAGCTTAATCTCGCGCCCAATAATTTAATTTAATCAGTGATGCCAATGCAGGGAAGTAAAACGCACTAATCTACACAAAAAGTAACAATAAAGAGATTTAAAACGTGAGGGGTGTTTAAACCTTAAGATTTATTATACAACTCGGTTTATAGCCTTATGTAATTTAAACTAGATTTCGCATGCAGTGTAAGTCCCCTTTTCCACAGGCAAATTTTTATTTGGCAAATTCTGAGTTTACAGGCGAGAGGGGTGCGAGGAAGAGAAACAAAACTTTGCCTGTTCAGAATTTGCGGTACACACAAATTCTGCTTTGCTCTGTTCGTTGAAAACAATTTTGTTGACATTTCCTTTTTAACCTATTCGTTTTACTGACACACAGCCGGCTTTTGTTTACAAACCTGTTGCTTTAATTTGTGCAAGTGAAATTTAATTTTTAATTTTATGTATATTTTAAATTATTATTATATTATATTATTATTATATTATATTATTATTATATTTTTTATTTTAAATTATGTATGCACTTCTTCGAAAAATTCTTTAAAATGTAAACACTTTTGACGTTTCTTTCTTTCTTTTGTATTTTGATTCGCAAATTTGGCAAAGAAAAATTTGCTAGTGGAAAAGCAAGCGAAAATTTCAAAAGAGAAAACAAAAAATTTGCCAAATAAAAATTTGCCTGTGGAAAAGGGGACTAACAAGGCTATTATCGAAAAATCGCAATAGGCCTGTCCGCTAGGGCTTATGGGCATGCGAAAACTGTCATAATATTCCATACAAATTTGACTTTTGTAAATCGACCTTATGGTTTATTTGTATGAGATCTGGCATTTGTAAATCGACCTTATGTCATTTCAGCAAGATTTCGCATGTAGTGTGACAAGGTTATGACAAAGCTATTAGGTGTGTTCGATTGGGCTTGCTAGCTTAATATTTAGGCCTGTTCGATTGGGCTTACTAGCTTAATTTTTGTATGGAATTTACTCGCTTAACAAGAAAGTAGCTTACTACTCTCTTAACGCTACTGTCAGATATTTCTTGTTGATCCATTTAAGATAAACCAATGGGTAACAGTGATGCCACCTTATCAAGTCTCTTAATCGTAAGCTAGTAAGCCCAATCGAACAGACCTTTTGTATGGAATTACCAAGAAAGAAGCTTACTACTTAGTTACCGAGCAATGTGGTGCCAGATTATTATCTCAAATGTCAAATTTATATGGGATCTTACATTTGTAAATCGACCTTGGGTCATTTCATATAGATTTCGCATGCAGTGTGACAAGGCTATAAACCGAGTTGTATAAAGCGGGTATTAGACGGGCATACATGTCTGTAGACATGTGTGATGGCATACCAAAAAACACTGTCTAATAGCATGTATGTCGTGTCTAATAGCATGTATGTCACACATGTCTACAGACATGTATGCCCGTCTAATACCCGCTTAATAAATCTTTATTGTTACTTTTTGTGTGGATTAATGCGTTTTACTTCCCTACATTGGCATGACTGATTAAATTAAATTATTGGGCGCGAGATTAAACTTTTGTTTTAGCTTCAAAGTTACAACTTCCACCGGTTTAAATCTAATGAGAAGGTAATAATAAGTATCAATAATAATTGAGTGCCACCATTCTCCACTTTTCATTTTACTAACAAATAAAATCCAATATATATAGCATAGTGAAAACGGAACGGAATTTACGCCAAATATGTTCTCTGTGCATTTCGATCATGTTCGATTTAAAGCCATTTTAACACATGAAATAGGTAAAACGACGCTTTGCACAAAATTTGTGGGGTAACATTACAGTATGTAAATCGTATTATCTCGAATTTTGTGCTACAAGTTTTTGCCCAAATATTTGGTGTGTCTAAACCCCCTATTATAACTGTAATGTAATGAAGTCTGAAAAGGTTATGAAGCTGGTTTCTTCGACATTGTGAAAAGTGCTATAAAACTAAGGAAATTCACATAAGAAATGAATCGCAAAAATGTTTGCTGGCGAAGTTCAGTATAAGGTTTCCCCATACATTTCTTTAGATGTAATGAAAATATTAGAAAGGGTATGTGTAAACTCCCCAACACATGAATTCAAATTACGATGAAATACAACCCTGTGCATTGTTTTGTTCTGGCGTCCTCCAAATTGTTCCCGTCTGGCAACATCCAACTATAAATAAACAACAACAAACAGCTGTTGTGATTTATATTTTTTTCTCTCATCCACAGCAGTTAAATAATGCGAACGCACATTTTCGTTAATTTGAATACTTAAATCTATTAAATTGAAAAGTTTTTCACTTAAAAACAATACAAACAACTCGCTCAGTTAATAATATGAAATAAGAATAAAGGTAAGTCTGTGAAAAACGCAAAGAAATACCCTAACACGCAATGGCATTGGAAATAAACGTGAAATAAATAGAATGTAATTACACTGTAGCATTAAAGTATTATGAAACTACAATTTGAAATTTGTTTTTTGGCTTTATTAAAAACATTCAGATTTTATTAAAAAAATTATGAAAAACATCTCCAAAAGTGATAACAGTGTAGAGACGCAATCATGCGAAATAAATCGATGTTGTTTGTGTGCCTGCAGGATAAATGGAATGTACTCGTGACTCAGTTTACTGCCACAGCTGTTAACGACGAAGTCATATGCATATGTCGTAGTTGTTATTGAGCCTGTTGTATTGGTTTCAATCTTCTTCGTCTGCCGCCTCTCGCCGTAGTTGTTGGCTGATGAGTGATAACAACAACAAGCAATAACCATAGCTACCATAACAATTGTCTCTCACAAGTCAATCCTTCTTATTGTGTTATTTTTTGTACGCACTCTAACCAATATCATTTAATGGTGGATAGCAAGAAATCATATTGAACCGTATAACAGATAACATTACATGTTGTCGTCCCCTTTTTGGGCTATGTCGCAATTCCATTGCAAGACAATTTCATCCCGACAACAAAGCCGAAGTATTGTCTAGATTAGATATTTCATAAAAACCCCATAAATTACAACACATTTGAGGATTCGGGGGTGACTAGCGATGGCGAGGGAAGGATACCAGCAAGGATGTTGGTCCCACCATATATTGTTGGTATTTATCGAAATTGCTTTTGCGATTGAAATAAACACAATCGTCTGTAATACAATTGTATGGATTTGTTTTATTCTTTAGTTTCCTTTCCTATTTTCTTTTTGGACGAATTAAACGGATAAGTTTAAATTTTCTTTGCAATTGGGACTTAGTTGGGCAAACTTTCCCTGAGTGAACTCTAAATACATTTGGTCTATTTGTGAACTGAAGTAAAACAATGTGAATACAAAAAGTTTACTACAATTTAATACATGACATTAATAGCTGTAAGTGTATCTTTGTACTTTTAAGATTAGCTTAAATATCTTCTCTGTATGCCTATATATTCAATACATTCAAATATGATATTAGGGCTGTTTTTCTTTAAGCTGGGATAACAAGCTGCGATAACAAAAACGTTAATAAAAATTTAATTTTTTGCTCAAATTCAAAAATTCTTTTTTCACATTGTCGCCAACTAAAGGGTGATTTTTTAAGAGCTTGTTAACTTTTTTAAAAAAAAAAACGCATAAAATTTGCAAAATCTCATCGGTTCTTTATTTGAAACGTTAGATTGGTCCATGACATTTACTTTTTGAAGATAATTTCATTTAAATGTTGACCGCGGCTGCGTCTTAGGTGGTCCATCCGCTTAGTCCAATTTTGGCATTTCCACGTTTTTGAGTAACAGAGACCCAATTGGTGCGAACGGCGACGAATCGAAAATTGGTGGTCATCATTAACACTGGCCGATACAGCTGCGATATTTTCTTCAGTTCGCACTCTACGTAAGCGTGTTGGTGGTTTAATGTCCAACAATGTAAATTTGGTGCGAAATTTAGTCACAATAGCCCGAATAGCCGCTTCAGTGGGTCGATTAAACTGACCATAAAATGGAAGCGCGCAATGAACTTTCTTAACAGAGCACGCATTTTGATAATAAAATTCAATAATTTGCAAGCGTTGTTCGTTTGTAAGACGATTCATGATGAAATGTCAAAGCATACTGAGCATCTTTCTCTTTGACACCATGTCTGAAATCCCACGTGATCTGTCAAATACTAATGCATGAAAATCCTAACCTCAAAAAAATCACTCTTTACAATATAAAAGACATTTTCCAAAAAATATTTCGTGTTGACTCTATTGGACTTAGCCTCGATAACCATAATTTTGACTTACACTGGATAATTATCCAGGCTAAGTCAAAAATTTTTAACTCATAATTATTTTTTCAATATTTGTTTTCACACACACATTGATATTGCTTTTGGCGACAATTTTAAAAGAGAATTTTTTATTTTGAGTGAAATTTTAACATTTTATTTAGATTTTTGTTATCGCAGCTTAGTTATCCAGTCTTAAAGAAAAACAGCCATATTATTGTCATCACAATTTGATATTATTTCTAAAATCGCGTATTATTTTATATTAATACTTTTCTAAAAACAACTGTGTTTTTAAATACCAATCTTTGTATTATAATATGTTCAAGCACACATTAATCACTAGCCAAATATTTTTCCAGACGAAAGGAATTGTACACCCAAGCCAATTTTCCTTGATTTATGTATTATATACCATAGCTTTCGAATCACTGTTAACAAAACTTTTGACCAACTTTAAATGATAAGAAACATATTTTCACACTTCTTCAATCACTTCACCGCTAAAAGAGTACCAAGAACGATATATGTATGTGTGCATATTAGGGAGGATCTGCGTAGACTGGGAGTGTTCTCTGTTGAAACTTGAAATATTTGTAATACACACGATTGTACGTTGACAAAAAAGTTTAAGTGAAATATTTTCAAAACTAAAGTTTTGCACAGCTTAACATTTGCAATTGTATACCCTTCTTGTTTTTTTTGCTATGACCGCTCTCTCGTTGCTATTTGTCATTGTCTTCAAGGATTTTTCCTTGGAAAAGAAGCGTAACTCTTCTTTTCCAAGTACACAGAAAGTTTAGATAATAAACTTTTCGCATTTTATTATTGTGCCATCAACTTGAAAGCAAAAAAACTCGAAGAAAAACGAAAATATTTACATCCGGCCGTTGTCGTAGGTGCATATTGTCATGCAGAACATCATAAGGACTGTCCATGAAAACCATGCAAAATGATGAGACCCCTATTTTCATAAGCTTTCGGGAGAATTAAAAACGTTCGTATTGTGTTAATAAATTCTATATTTTCGGACTTAGATGCCTATAATTTTCATAGATTATGTAGCTCAGTTCAATTATAAAAAAGTAAATGTAGTTGTCGGAGTCAAAATTCGCTACTCTACATAGCAGAATATATTTGTACATTTTCGCCATAAAATCGTTCTTTTCAAACAAAGTTGTTTAAAATTTTGTCAGATTGTGTATTTTACTCAAATTTACCATAAATAATGTCTTAATTTTATTATTCCGTATAAATTGTATGTATAAATGTGACATGTTTGCTTCTTTAGAGTATGATATCCGAGGTCCAAAGATCTGACAATATTTTTGAAAAGAGGACCTCAAAAAATCGTTATCTCGCATAGTTATCGCACGATAATGTTTTGATTTTTTTTTGCATAATGAGGTCAAAATAAAATGCGAAACAGAATAAAATAATTTTTTTCGATAACTATTTTAGTTATCGAAGCATCGAAATTGAAAATTAAAAAAATCGTGTTTTTATTTTTTAATCATTTTTAGCTCATTTGAATTAGGAAATGAAAATAACGGGAAAAAATGAAATAACGGAAAAATAACATACAATTTTTCGATAACTATCTTAGTTATTGAAACATCGAAATTGAAAATCAAAAAAATATTTTTCTATTATTTTTAACTCATTTGAAAAAAGCGAAAAAATTTTCGGTACAAATTTCCGATAACTTTCGAGTTATCGAAACCAAAGATATGGGCAGAAAAAAATGACTTGCAGTAAAATTTTCGGTAACTGGCTTAGTTATTGAGTTCTTGAACAATATTCCCGAAAAAGGTGCCCCCACCCCATGCCAATGAATATGAAATGTTTGGCCCAGAAGAACCATTCAGTATTCATCAATCACATCGCTATTCCCGCATTTTATATTATGGGCGACAATTTGTGGAAAATGATTGAAAATGGCCGAATTAAGGACACATCCGTCTACAATCACCTTTAAAATGTTGAGAAATTGTTTGAATTTTAATAGAAACATTAAAAAAATGATTATAAAGGGGAGACGTAAAGCCTTTGGAATTACAGTGGCACACTCGATTTAAATCAACTTCGCTTTTTAACGAAAAGGCAGAATTCACAAAAATAAAAAGCAGTGAATAAATTACTTTAAAGAAGCAGATGTGTAGCATCTGCTAATTAGAAACTCACGATTTCACATATTTCTTTGAATAATTAAACTTCCCATCATAATTAGTTGGTCTGAACTGTCAGTACTCGATATATTAATTATTTATTTAAAAAAAAAATATTTAATTCTTCATTTAAAAAAATTATTTAATTATTTATTTAAAAAACGCTCGATCTCTGCTATTTTCGATATTTAAAAATATATATTATCCAAAAATTCTACTGTATGCCTTAAAGGATTAAAACATGAAAGTACCTTTTCCGATTTTTTCACTTCCTAAAACCACACACATTATTTGGATACAAACTGTCTTTGAATTATTATATCCTTTTAAACACGAATTCGACCAGAAAATAAACAACTGGGTACACATATTTCTATGTTTGTTCAGAGCAATATGGACATTTTATGCCTGAAATTTTATTTGACAATTTATTGTATTCATTTCATTTTGCACCACATCTGTACTTCTTCCGTAAAATATAGAAAAAAGCAAAAATTCTGTTGACATCCAGACTCCGTTCCGCTGTTTTAACCGATAAGTCAAGATTTTGGGGGTCTCTGGGAAATTTTACAAACAGATTCTTGTTTTACTCGACAACACCTACAAAAAAAGTTTTAAACAAATCCCGCGATGGACAACAATTCTCAGATGGTTTGGATATATTCAGGACTGCGATATGGCATTGAAGGCTAATTGGAAAACCCGAACAGTCCTTACATTTGTGTTCATCGTTTTGTGCGGTTCGTCCTTCAGAAACTGAACTATTCTGCGTCCGAGTGTTTTTATTGCTTTTTAGAATAAAATTTAATTAACTTAATACGGTCGGTCGGTGCTTTGTTTAGAGAGAGCACAGACAAATTATAAAATTTATTTAAATTACAAAGAATAAACGACACGACACATACACACACCCCTTCTTCGGCGGCCCAAACGGAACGGAAAGAACGACCGCGTTCAAATAATAAACAAATCCCCCCAAATACAAAAACACCTGATGTATTCAATGATGTCACACTCCTCAACAATTCTGGGGGTTTATGCAAATTTCCTTCGGTGTGTGGTGAGTGTGTGGTGCGATTTGCAGGCAGGCAAGCATGCGGGCAGTCAGGCATTGTGGGCTGTTGAGAATGTTGAGAAAGTTGTTGATGCGGCTGGGCCTTTTCAGTGTTGTTGTCGTGGCTGTTCATAAGATGTTTTATCTAGTGGCCATTAAGGGGCTACACAACCACCAAACATACACACACACAAACAAGAAGAGCAACAACTACGTTAACTATAGGAGAATCGACTAAAATGGCCAAAAATGCCGGAAAAATAACTGTCAGGTAAATAGACACGTCGAGTGATAAACGACAGTGTATCACACGGCGACTAAGCCAGTGAGCAAGTGAATGAGTAAGTGGGGGAGTATAGTTGGCATATTTTAACCAAAGCACACAGTTTCGGCGGCGGCGGCCCACATTAAATGTTACTCAGACAATGTTGGCTTTGTTGGAAAATTTGCAAAACGGAAATGAACCTTTTTACCGGTTTACGTTTGTTGGAATTACTTTTTAACGAAAAAGGACGACGGCAACAACAACAAATACAGTGTGTCAAAGGCAGTGTTTTTGGGAGGGAGCGTAGGCAAATAAATAATATCAAGCGTGCAATCTGCTTGACAGTCAGGTGTAAAAAAGATGGAAAACCATTATGATGTTTATTTTTTTTGACGAAAATCTCATGATTCTTGAGGTATTTTTGTTATGAACTAAAAAGCAAAGACATATTAATAAAGATTTTTTTGGGGACCGAAGTAACCATTGATAACACTTATGCGATTATTACGAATGTCGAACGTGTAAACTTTATCGAGAGACAATATAAAGAATAATACGGGCAGCATAGATGAGACATGTTTGGGCAGCAAATAAATAAAGGATTCCAAAAAAATAAATAATATTCACAACAAGTAAACAATTATGACATTTTTCTTGCTCTTGCTGTAGGGGTAACAATGATTTTAATATGGATTCACACGGCCCATAGTGTATTATCAGCGGCAAAAGCTCCCAAATTTCATGCGCCCAAATTGCAACTTTACTGAATGAATTTTGGAAAGAACATTCCTACTAAACATAATCCAAAAGATTTTGCCAATATCGCGGTTAATTTTAGCTGTGGATGTATTTAAAGTTCATAAGTGCTAACATAGTTGCAAATTTCATCATAATAGATGTTATTTTATTGGGATGTATCTCTGAAACCATATATCGTATTAAAATTTCGTTTAGTTCGTAGAAAATAGAGTGTTATTTTGCATTTAAAAAGTGTAAACACATTTTTGCTTTCCTTTTCGGACAGAGGTTTACCTGAAGGTTATATTTATTCAGTATTGGTAATTTTCTACAGTATAAAACTATATTATCGGGGCCGACCGATGCCTCGGCATTTACAAATATTGTTAAACTATTGTCTTATTTATTCATTTTAAAAATAATATTCTGTTTATAGCTGCCAACATCGACTTAATTACCGAAATGGTAAAACCTTCTAGGCCAAAAATGAAGCAATACTTTCTTTGTTGTTCTCTGTTAATGTATTTTGGGAAATTTATTTAAAGCATACTTTAGGGATTTAAGGTTTTATGGCATGCTAGCGCATGTAAATATTGTGCCTATATTAATCTCAAGCTATTTAAAAAGTTTTAATAGCCGTTTAACATCGAGTAAAAAATAAAAAAAATTTTATCAACAATTTCGAAAATCGTAAAAAAAAACAAAAAAATATTTGGGAGTTTCATTTAATTGTGGACTCAAATGAAATCACTGGTAGTGATTTGTATTAACGTATATATTAAAATAAGAAATTTATGACGTTTTTTCATGTTAACTTATATGGGAGGTAGGCGTGGTATGGGCGGATTAAAACAAAGAATTGTTTTCGATCTAATTTGGCGATATAAGGGATGTGTGCGAAATTTCAATGTCCTAGCTCTATTCCTTCTAATTTTTGCCGCAGCTTGTATGAAAATATTCCACTGTGCGGCCCAATAAAATTTATCAGAGTAGTTTTAATACAAAGTTTGACAAAATAGGTACATATATCTCTTATCTTACCTTGAAAGTAAATAAATATCTTTGCAATTTTTTAAAATCAACAATTCCACGTAGATTTCGTAATGTAATTAAAATTTTGGGCTGAAATTTATTACTTTTAATTTAAATTACAATAAACTGTTGAACTATGTGTCTTCATACTTTTAGAGATTGAAGATTATTTGATTCAATTTTATCGTAATTTGATTCAGCGATTCAACACTTTCAAAGTTACAGCCTTTTTAAGCGAAACTGAGAGTCCCTCAAACGTCATTAAAAAATAATATTTTTAAATATTTCAAAAAATCTTTGCTATGTACCACATCGAATAACAAAGACAGTGTTTTTCTTGTACTCGAAGTAAAATAAAGAAGAATAGTAAAATAAGAAGAAATTCTAAACAATTTTAATTACAAGAAACTCAAAACAATTAAAATTTGAGGCTTCACTTTTGTTTTCGCCTTCCTACGCAGGCCCAAGATATCGAATTTGTTAAGCATATAGGACTAAAAGGGTTGTCGGATATGGCGATTTTTCGCCAAACGTGTCGAATTTTAAATATGTTTGCCGACTTTATTTTCGATTTGGCGACATGGCGATAAAGAATGATTTTTAAAAGCTATAGGAAAGTTTTTCAAAAAAAAAACACATAAAATTCAGAAAAATGCATAAAATCTTTATTTGAATCGATAGTACGGTCCATATAATTTAATGTTTGAAGATTATTTCATGCAAATGTTGACCTTGACTGCGCCTCAAATGGTCCATCCGCTTAGTCCAATTTTGGCATTTCCACGTTTTTGAGTAACAGAGACCCAATTGCTGCGAACGGCGACGAATCGATAATTAATGGTCATCATTAACACTGGCCGATACAGCTGCGATATTTTCTTCAGTTCGCATTCTACGTAAGCGTGTGGGTGGTTTAATGTCCAACAATGTAAATTTGGTGCGAAATTTAGTCACAATAGCCCGAATAGCCGCTTCAGTGGGTCGATTAAACTGACCATCAAATGGAAGCGCGCATTGAACTTTCATAACAGAGCACACATTTTGATAATAAAATTCAATAATTTGCAAGCGTTGTTCGTTTGTAAGATTCATGGTTAAATTATAGACCAAACTGAAGATGTTTGACAGTGAAACAAAACACGAAACGTGCGTCAGCTGTTTAAACCAGTGTTGCCAAAAAGATAATAGCTAAAAAATCACCCTTTAGTTGGCTATTTTAGAAAATTTTAAATCTGTCCTCCTATTTTATTGTATTGTAGAGAAATATATTACAATTTGTATGCAAGTCATAGATATGCGTTCATGTCAAACCGGACACTTTTTAAATTACCATTTCGGATTTCTTTGCAACTTAGTAGGATAACTGCACTCCATAAAATATTTGCTTTATAGAGGACGAAGGAAGAGATTTTTTTGAAAGATATGACCAATTGAGAATTAATAAAATCAAGATAAAAGGTTCGAGGTAGGAACATTGCTAATTGTATTATGTGAAAACGGGTAGAAAGAATGAAGGCTTATTTCAAAGATAATTGTATTTTGTTACCTTTTGGGATTTTCTTAAAAGTCAAAAAATAGGCGTATTCCCGCCGATTATAAACAAACCATATACATTTTAGAATGTACCTATATAATTTTATTGAGAATTGTTTCATTTTCGTTCCATTTAAAATACCTGAAATAATATTTTGGAGACATTGGTATTAGAAACTGCTTCATAAAAGAGAAAAGGTATACTTTTTAATGTTAATTGTTTTGTTAACTAGTAATCCCTGCGTTGAAATTGTATTCTGCATTATGAATTGCCTAAACTGAGACACGCTATAATACAATTTTTTAACTTTTATTAAGAATAATAAATACCAATAAAATATGTTTCAATACTTTATCGTGAAATGTTGAAAATATTTAAATCAAATATAATATCTGAATTCCATAATTTTTTTACAAAAACTAAATATAAAATGGAATTTGTCGATTTTTTAACAAAAACTAAATTGTCGGTTTTTTTGCGATTTCTGACAACCCGAAATGTTGCCTATAAGCAACATTGGAAATGAAAATGTTAAGTGTCCTCGTTACGGAGTTGATTGCACCACCTGTTAGGGTCTGGCAATAGTGGTATCTTGATGCACAACTATTCCGCTACCGAAGCAAGGCGACCACGCGAGAAAGACACATTGGATATTTCTCAATTATCATGTGATAGGACGGGCTTCGGAATGTCTCTTCTGAACAGCACCTAGGGTTGGATTATTAACTGTATGTTTCAGTCTTTTGTGGAATATAGGTACAGGAATTCGAAACTCCTCAGAGTTAATCTGGTAGTTCATCAGGATGGATTGATAACTCTGACATTGTTTAGCCTCTAGCAAGGGTCGGACCCGAAGTGTCGGATGAAAATAGCCGCCTGCAAGTCTTCAGCCACACTGTTTATCACATGGTATGCAGAGGACAGAAGCACATTCCAAATACTCCACTGTGAGAATATTTGCATTGTTCTGCATAAACAACTGTTCCTTTTGAAAGTGGATTATATTTTCCGAATGTTATTTGACTTTAGATACCAAAGAGATTACAAATATTGCGGACATTGTTTGTTTGAACGCACGCTTTAATGGCAAAGCTATGACAAACTAATCCAAATGTTGCTCAAAAGCGAGATTTTACTCTAGTAAAGCTACGAAGTTTTGAAACAATATTTGAAAGTCGAGTTTTTCATTTTGCACCTGCAATCACTAAAATAAATTGCGTTCATTGTCAATATCGATTTATAAACTCCGAAGTTATGACCAAATATATAGAAGCTTCAATGTGGTAGGTAGAGAATTGTTAGTGAAAAATGCCGATTTCTTCTTGATAGAGAAAAGTATACGAGTACTTTTTTTATTCCTTCAATTCAAGCACATTTTGAAGCTGTGAAAACCGACCCTCCTATGTTACATTGAAGAATTTAGAATTATTTTAGAAAATATTTCCTATAACAACTCCGAATGTTGTGGGCCCCAGAGTTCCCTTATGTCCTATTTATTGCAATAAGTAAAAGTTTGCTCAAATTTGTCAGTGGGACCTAATAGTGGTCCACAATGGGTCCTTATGCTCCAAATGCTTGCACAAAATGTGTAAAAATTTAATTTGGCTCCAAATGTTCTGTTCGGTGGGACTAAATGAAAAAAAACTCGAAACTATTTAACTGAAAGGCAAAGATAGTGACTGAGTGAGTGAGTGCCTCACTTTGTTGAACATTTAAAGTGTGTCCTACTTCAGTGTGAGAGTGTGTGTGTGTGTGGTAAACAACACCAGAATTTGCTTAACAACAATTTTGTTTTCTTTAGGACAAGTTCGCTTGTGTTTTTCCAACATTTTGGCCCTCGTCCAAAATTCTCTAAACAGTGTACATAGCGCGCCAAAGACCAGGGCAATACATTAGTGACACCTTTCGACGACGACGACGACAACAACGACTACGAAGGTTATCAATGGCACAGAGCACTGGTGTTCGAATTTGTGTATGCACCGAGTGAAAAGGGAGGGAAACAACAAACGGGACAAGAGCAACCAACATCCATCTACTAAACAACTAAGTGTATACATCGTCCATGTCCACGTCAACGACAACGACAACGTCAACATCAACGTCACCATCAACGTCACCTCAACGACATCGACATTAATTTGAATCTTATCATTTTCCTTCGTGGTTTTGTTTAAGTATTTAATATGAACTTAAACTGTTGGTTCCTGCCTTGGTGTTCATTTTATTTTTTGTTGTTTTGGAAAACATTTATATCCACCACCATCAAGCATAGTGGGTGGTTTTCTAAAATGTACTCGATTGGTGGTTGGCATGTGTTCACATGTGTGCAAATGATGTATGATGATTATTTAGCGTCTACTGTCTAAGAGCATCGACATTACGTCCTTTTCGTCCCAGATCGAAATTGTAAATGTCTTCCCCCCCCCCTCCCTATCCTCTTTTACACAACTCGGATTGATTTGATTTTGATACAATTCCTGCACATATCCATATTGAACTTCATCAAAGTCCATTAGTTTAATGTGAACCCTACCCTCCTCGGTCGAAAGAATAAGAAAATCGTGGGACAAGACAAATAAAAATGGATTTACATACAAATAATAAATGTCGGTGTCTACTGAATTGGTTTCATGGTAATCGAACACACATGCATATGTGGAACACAGTGGGCAAAGAAAAACAAAACAATTTATGGAGAAATTGCTTAGAAAAGCATACTCTTGCTTGCTTAGAAAAGCATAACTGTAAGAAATTTACATGGACAATTTTCGAGAAGAGATCGGCCGTCAATTCAGCCTTTATGAAGCTCTTTTTCATCTCGGTGGCTATGCAAATAAGCAAAATGTCCGCATATGGGGTTCAGAGAACCCACACATGACTATTGAGAAGCCAATGCATCCACAACGAGTCATTGTTTGGTGTGGATTTTGGGCTGTACTGAGAAATTGGGTTGATCGGATGAGGTAATGCCGAGCCAGTCGTGGTAGTCTTGTGATTGATATTGTGTTTCATTATTAAATGAAAAAGTTCAACCTTTCGAATAAAACCAGAAATTTGAAAAAAATAATCAGTACTTTTTTATAGCCGATTCTAATTTAAAAATTTACTTATTTTATTTCATTCTTTTATTTGCACTTTAGAATCCATTCGGCCAATTATAATAAAATTACAAAAGACAACGGAAAATGTCTAAAGATTAATTTTAAATGGCCCACCCTGTATTATGCAATTGTTGTAAATATTCTATATTACTTATTATACCCTCCACCTCCAGGATGGGGGTATACTAATTTTGTCCTTCCATTTGTAACACCTTGAAATATCGATCTGAGACCCTATAAAGTATATATTCTTGATAGTCATAAAATTCTAAGACGATCTAACCATGTCCGTCCGTCCGTGTGTTGAAAGCCCGCTAGATTCTAAACGAAAGGAGCTAGGACGTCTAAATTTCCATAAATGTGTCTTACAGTCGTAGATCGGTTTGGATTGCAAAATTTTTTGCCTTACACGGACCGAAAATACCCCTAATAATATTTAGAGTACTTGAGCATGTTCTTTCAATAATTGAGTAGATACATAATGAAAAAAGGGGCTACAAATTATACCGACCAAATGACCGCAGCTAGAATCATGAATTTTGATGTTTACATTCCTCCAACTGTGTAGACACGACAAATAAAAGGTTTTTCCAAATTCGTACTTTCAAGCGCACTACAATGGGAACAGAGGGATAAAAATGGTACCCACTAAACTGCTACAGCTAGAATGATGGAATTCTTTGTGTACATCCCTCTAATTGCGTAGACATGTAAAATAAAGAGATTTTCAAAAGTCGTATTTTTAAGGGGGCCTACAAGAATGGGAAAAAGGTGATAAAAATGGTAGCAAACAAATGGCTGCAGCTAGAATCATGGAATTCGGTGTAATTCCACTGCAAAATAAAAAGATTCGTAATTTTTTATTTTTGCAGCAAAAATTGATTGAATCATGAAGTTAGATTATCTTGCACTGTGTACGTGAGAGATAATGAATTTTCAAAATTTGTACTATCTGCCAATATTTATGGTACTTAAGTTTTTTTTTGAATATTGCTGTCTTAATTTTACTTTTTGAATTAACTTGAAGTATTATTTCGATATCTATATATATATAAATCAAAGTGTGTCTGTATGTTGCGTATAGGACGCCAAACCAGTTGACCGATTCGCCTGAAAAATTTACTGTAGCTAAATTCTGGACAGAGGATGGTTCCTGGATATACTAGGTCATGATAGGACAAAGGGGGGTGGTACCTCCCACACAAAAATATTTTAAAGCTATCAAAAATTACTCATTTTATCTCTTTTTAGGGGAATAGGGAATATATAATATAAACGTATTGGTAGCCTTGCCTTTTAATAAATAAATATTATATTTATTTAAAAAATTAATTTTTCAATATTTATACCCTACTAACCACCACTGTGTATAATGTCTTTGTGCATTTGTTTGTAACACCCAAAAGGATGCGATACAGGTCCATCGTTTATTATACCAATCGACATAGAATCACTTTTTGAATCGATTTAACAATGTCCGTCTGTCTGTGTTTCTGTCAGTCTGTCCATCTATTCTTGTAATCACAATACAGCTCGCAAATATTGTCCGATTCTAACGAAACTTGCATGCCGAAGACGACTGTAATAAGCTGATCGCTGTGCTAAGGGTGAACTTTTTAGTCGCTGCCCTTTTTCTGGTCAGGTTACCCCTTTTTGATAATATTGGCTTGAACTTTGTGAATTGTTAGGTTTATTTAGCTTGGCTCTTGCCGAGATTATCAATGATTGAAATTCTTTGTTCTTGGTTTCAAAAACAAAATGAATCTGATTTTATTTGAGAAGATGTTGGGTTTATATACCCTAGTCTTCATCTTTCTTTTTACATTGTATATATCGCTTAATTATCTATACATCAATACAGTATTGCTTACATTCTAGATAAATTCTATTCAGCCACTATTCAGTTTCCTAGGTCAGTTCTTGCTCTACATTATCTGTGCGCCTGATACTTTTCGCGGCACATATTCAAAGTATTCCATACGGTGTCTAATTACACTCATGAGCCGGCGCTCCATAAAAATGTTTGGGTCAGCGGTTCTCTGGAAGAAACCAAAACGGTGAAGTGTGACGAGAAATGGATTGATCCAATTCGAGTGACGCTTTAGTCAGTCAACTCAAGTGTCAACGACATTAACCGTACTTTGTATTTATTAGGGTAACTGAAGAATAGCTGAGTTTTGTTTATTTCAGAAATACACTGAAGAACAAATGTGTGAGTACACTTAAGAAAAATCATACAATAGTGAAGCTATTTCATGATTTTCAGAAAATGATCGGGTTCTGTATTTGTTCGTCATTGTATTTTTTATAGAGTGGTATCATATTCTACTTAAGTGCTATGTTTTCTTAATTATTGTGCAATAAAATTGTTCGTGGAGAGAGAAAAAAAATATATGAAATGTTTGCTTATATTGTTAATTTGTAGTTGAATTTGTTTTATATAATTTGACATTGTTCTTATGTACTAATTTCTCCTTATCGTTAATTCTTATAAGTATGTTTGGTTCTAATACCTTCAATATTTCAAATGGACCTGAGTATGGTGCCATATTTTTCCTTCTATTTTCTACCTTTAGTAATACTAAATCGCCTATACAAAGTTTTAAACTCTTTCTAATCTGGTCTGACCGAATGTGTCGCCTAGATTTTACTGTCTCCAAAAATGATCTAGCCTTTTCCAGAGAAAATTTCATTCTTGCCTTCATTTCGTTTGCATAATTGTCGTAATTATAAATTTTCCCATGTGCCATTACCTCCTCCCCTGGTAATATTGCTAATCGTCCGTATACTAATTCAAATGGACTATATTCTGTGTCTACATGTGGTGTCGTGTTATAAGCGAATGAATAGTATGGTAACCATTCATGCCAATTTTCGTCGTCTACGAAAGATAGAAAATATTCATTCAATACTCTATGGTTCCTTTCCACTGTGCCTAGGGTCTCGTGGTGGTATGGGGTTGAGAATTTTTGTTCTATATTCAGAAGTGTGCAAACCTCTCTTAAAACCTCATTTATGAATTCTGTTCCTCTATCTGACTTTAGGGCATTGAATATCCCATACCTCAATATGACGTTCTCCACTAGAGTCTTTGCGATTGTCTTTGCCTCTTTGTTTTCCATTGGGCATGCTATTATGAATTTAGTCAATTCGCATTGTGTAGTCAGTATGTAACGGAATGCTTCTGAAGGTGGTAAAGGTCCGACAGTGTCAATTGTCATTGTTTCAAAAGTTCGTGTAGGGGTGTCGGTAATTGTCAGTGGTTCCTTTGTATGTCTTATCTGTTTGTTCCGTTGACATTTGTCGCAAGTGTTAACAAATTCTTTAACCATGTGTGCAAGGTTCTTCCATAGATACCGTTGTTTCAATTTCAGTGTGGTCTTTCTTATTCCGAAATGACCTCCGCATGGCGTTTCATGATGTTGTTTTATTAGTTTTATTTGATCTTGATGATTTTGTATAAGCCGAGGCTTCGTGTATGTGATTATTGTGACGTCGCTTGCTACATCAGGTAGCTCATTAAATTTTTTAAAAAATTCCTCTTGTGGAATTATTTCAAATATATCATCACTGTTCTCTAGACAGTATTGGATAGTTTTCATTGACTGTGGTTCTTCCGAATCATCTTGATGATTGGGACGTTTAACAAGTCTTTTGTTGAGTTCTTTTCGTAGCATCTCCATGAAATCGTCGGAACGACATGAAACTTCACTACAGTAGACTCGTGTTTCATTGTTTAGGTCATCTGGTTCTACTTTGACCATTTTCGTGTTTGTTTTGATTGTTTCAAATTTTAGTTTGCGCGCCTTTTTTATATCATTAATTGATGTGCAATTCCACATGCGAAGTCGTTTAAATTTGCTATCAATGTTTTTATTTTTGTCTTCTTGCCCCTGTTGTTTTGTCTTGCTTCTTGTTATGACAAGCGTTTTCTTTACCGTCTTGTCCTCATTTGTGGGAATCATGTTCTTTAGTAAATCGGAGTCAATCTTTATTCTTCTCGTTATGGTACGGTCTCCTTGTGTAAGTCCAGTCAGTTGGTTAAGAATACCGTTCGCTGTCCTTCTTGGTTTAAAAATCGTTTTTAAATGTGTCAGTACCTGTTCAGTAGTAGTGGGGCTTCCTAATTGTCTGATCCTGTTCTGGATCCTAGTGTCAATACGATTAGTGTAAACGAAGTTAAAGAAACTAATCTTCTTTCCGTCCGATAAAGTACTATCTATTAGCTTGATCGTTGATATGAAATTATCCAGTAATTTTCGGTCGCCCGTGAACACCGGGATGATTTTCATATATTCTATCAATTCCTTCGTGTCCATCTTGTCACTTTGGTCCAGCACTAATTTCCGTGTTTCCTTACTGGTTTCCTGTCCTAATAACTCTAGTCCCTTTCTTTTATGTTGTTCCAACAGTCCAATATATTCAGTTTTAAGCACCTTGAAATCACTCAGTCTGTGTGCTCTATCCTCGTCCGTATATTCAGTTGATGATAAAATCCGTTCCGCCTCTGATTGTATTTTCGTCAACTCCTCAAGTTTCGCTGTAATCGTCCCAGTCTTGTATGGTTTTCCTAAGCTCTTCTTAGCATTGTCTATTAAAACCTCTAGTGCAAAAACCTCTAGTGCATTGTTTAAACATTCAGCTCATTCTTTATTTGGTTACTCCTAACTTTTTTGTTTATATATTGCTTTAAGTATTTTACAAGTAAGAACAATGTTAGTATTGCTACGATTAAAATTAGAATCTCCAAATCTAACGTTACAATTTTACTATTATTATTAATAATTGTCTCGTCTTTCTGAGTTTTATCTAACATTATTACACAATTTTATTTTCAAAACAAAACAAAAAAAAAGTTTTACTTTTCCTCCTTTATTATTCTCATATTCTTAGACATTGCTTTTTTCCTCCGTTTTTCTCTACGGATGTTTCTAATGGACGATATCAATTCTTCTTCTTTCTTTAAATTCGCCTCCTTTGGCCCTTCACACTGTAATAGTGAACGAACCACCGCTAACTCCCTTTTTGCCCTACTTAGTAGGTCTCTTTTAACGATACGGATCCTCTCCGGGGGCCCGAACACTATAAGCGGCTCTTCAATCTGTTGTATCCTGGATGGTAAATAACGCGGTTGCGGTCCAACTTTGCTTCCTTCTGGGCTATATTCTATAATCGACTGCTGCACCTGAGCCCCAATCGTCTTTAGAGCTGCTATATTTCTCCGTTCGGCGATATTGATGTCCTCAATGATTTGCCTTAGTTCCTCTTCTGAGAATTCTCCCCATCCAGACATTTATTGGCAGTGTTCATAAACCAGTACTCACGCAGGATCAAAAAAAAACTCTGTGTAAGTCAGTGTTTCTGTAGATTGGTAATTCGCAGGATCGCCATGTAATAAGCTGATCGCTGTGCTAAGGGTGAACTTTTTAGTCGCTGCCCTTTTTCTGGTCAGGTTACCCCTTTTTGATAATATTGGCTTGAACTTTGTGAATTGTTAGGTTTATTTAGCTTGGCTCTTGCCGAGATTATCAATGATTGAAATTCTTTGTTCTTGGTTTCAAAAACAAAATGAATCTGATTTTATTTGAGAAGATGTTGGGTTTATATACCCTAGTCTTCATCTTTCTTTTTACATTGTATATATCGCTTAATTATCTATACATCAATACAGTATTGCTTACATTCTAGATAAATTCTATTCAGCCACTATTCAGTTTCCTAGGTCAGTTCTTGCTCTACATTATCTGTGCGCCTGATACTTTTCGCGGCACATATTCAAAGTATTCCATACGGTGTCTAATTACACTCATGAGCCGGCGCTCCATAAAAATGTTTGGGTCAGCGGTTCTCTGGAAGAAACCAAAACGGTGAAGTGTGACGAGAAATGGATTGATCCAATTCGAGTGACGCTTTAGTCAGTCAACTCAAGTGTCAACGACATTAACCGTACTTTGTATTTATTAGGGTAACTGAAGAATAGCTGAGTTTTGTTTATTTCAGAAATACACTGAAGAACAAATGTGTGAGTACACTACACGACGGACTCTATTTAATTTGAAGCAAATCGGTTCAGATTTAGATATAGCTCCCATACAAATGTTGCTACCGATTTGAATTTTTCTGCTCTAGAAGCCACATAATTGAAGCGATTTTGATAAAATTTTGCACAACACCTTATATCTTAGTTAGAAATAGCTGTGATGAAAATGGGTGAAATTGGTTCAGATTTAGATATAGCCACCATACAGATTTCGTTCACTATTCAACATTTTCCGGTCTAGAAAACATAAATTTTAACAGATTTTCTTCAAATTTCAACTAGAAACGTTTCTGCTGAAAGTGGTTCAAATCGGCTGAGATTTATATATAGCTCCCATACAAATGTCGCTCCCGATTTGACTTTTTTGCTTTAGAAACCACATAATTTAAGCGATTTTGATCAAATTTGGTACAACATCTCATATTTCAACTAGAAATACCTGTGGTAAAAATGTGTCAAATCGGTTCAGATTTAGATATAGCTCCCATACAAATTTCGCTCCCGATTTGAGGTTAACCGCCTAGAAACAACAACTTATATTTACACTAGAAAAGAGGATGAGATCGGTTCAGATTTATATATAGCTCACATTCAAATGGCGTTCACGATTTTCACCGGTATCTTATAGTCGGCTCCTTACGATTCCTTAATTCTTTTATTTGTTTTAGTTTGGCTATTTTAAACAATAAGACAGCAATCTTAAAAAAAAAACAACTAAGTAAGCCTCAGTCGGCTAAACCGACTTATATACCCTCACTCTCAGAGAACATATATACGGAATTTATAAGGAATACAATTTTATGTAGGGCAGGATAATTTCTGTGGAAGGTGCTATCACACGATCCCAGCTTCCACATTTATAAAACAATTATAAAAACATGATCAAATATCAAGTCAGTTCCTGGTGCATGGAATCCACTACCATGCACCAGGAAGGATTTAATGTTACCTAGGATAGAAACAATTGTGTGGGAGGTACAAGATGGGGCTAAATCGTAAATATTTTTTAGGTTTAAAGTGATTTTAATAACATTTTGATATATCAAGTTTCAAATGATTTCGACTACCCGTATGGATGTTATGTCGGTTTTATTGTTACTAAAGTTTATGCCACTTTGTGTAGGAGGTACCAGAAGGGGTGTGGCAATTTCGCCCATATTCCATGCGATTGTAACGAGAAAAAAGCATTGCTAAATATCAAATTTCACATTATTCCGATCATCAGTATAGAAGTTATAACATTTTCCTGTAATGTTATTGCTTTCTACGACAGTAATCGAAATGCAATCCATATGGAGGATATATAAAGTTCGGCCTGACCGAACTTAACGCCTTTGTTACTTGTTTTTCACCTAGAAACATCTATGGCCATGACATGGGACCGATTTTAGTGTTTGTAGTTTGATAAAGCTCGTTTTAAACCACGTGAGTGTAGGTTCCTGATATAAGTCCCACCCGAAGTGATTTCGTGGCGCTTTAGAAGCTATATATTGTCACTGCTATATATTGTATGAATATGCACATCGTGTTATATCTATCCTAGGAATATCTGTTGTTTCGATGTAGTCCCCAGTCGGTTTAGCGTTAAATTTTGACAATGATGAAAGTAAGGTACTATGGTCCTTAGAGTACCACGTTTTAGGGTCGGTCCGTAAATCACAAACCGAATGTATCGAATGTGTCCAGGATCAAACTTGCACTGGCATTTTAAAACATCTAGGGTTGGTGATTTAAATCTTATATCCTTGTATTTGATGAATTTAGCGAACGAAAATATTGATATTGGGACACTTTTTGGGACACTTATAAAACACTGTTGGTATGGAGAATTATACTTCATCCCAACCGACCTAAATGTCCTCTTTTTATAGTTTTTCAAATTGCTTTTTGTACTGTAATTTAACAGAATCATATTTAATCCTTTCAAAAAATAGATATCAAATCCTTATATTCGATTTTTTGCTTATATCGAAAAAAGGAACTATGGAGGGAGATTTGAATACCTTCTTCATGAATTGGTCTACTATGCTGCACTAACGCTGTGGGAGGCAGGCAGGCAGCACCCCAGGCGTAGTGATTGGGCCCGACCGACCGACCGACCTTAATGCCCTCCTTTTTTGTGCTAGTTTCGTGTGGAATCACTGTGCGTAAGTACACATACACCCATGCATATACATATACGAATTGTTATGTGTACATTCTCAACAAATTGGCCTAATCCCAAAATAGTCCGGTATACAAATTTATAGAGCAACCACTTCTCACCCATAGCCACTGTCATGTACAATCAGACAAACACGCGCGGGCTCACACAATAACACACATTCAAATGTGTAGTGCGAACGACGAGCATCTATGATTTTGTGGAGGTGAAGATAAGATACAGAGGCAAGTTTTCGTTTTTTTTTTCTGGTCTCTTGCAACAATCTATCTATTCTCTGCTAACGTCGATGCTGATGCCGATGCTGCTGCTGTCAGTTTTGTGGGTTTTCCACTGTAGTTGAACATTTCAAGGACACGTTTTTCATGTTAATGTTCGTAAGCGAAAAAAGAGCACTATTGTTTTTCTAAGTTATCACACAACACTAGCAACAACAACAACAGCAAGAGCAAAAATACAACAGCATCTATATTTAACATTTACAAGACTTTGCAAAATTTATGTGTTTGTGAAGAGAAAAACATTCTTCTTTGGATGAATGACTGACTGAATGAATGAATGAATCTAATGTGTATGTAGCTGTATATATATGTGTGTGTGTGTTTGTGTGCGCTGCGTATACCCCACTGACATCAACCCAACCACCTTACATACCATCACTTTGAACTTTGAGTGAGATTTATACATACAGCGTACGTACGTTAGAGTGGGTTAAATTAAATTTATAATGTTTTGTGAAATTTACAAATTTTGCGGCAAAAAAAAACTGATGTTGAATCGAGGAATGTTTTGGATTTAATTTCATTGAATCTTAAATAAGAAATCGAAAATTCGAAAAAAACGCAATTTTCAACAAAATCAGTGCAATTCCACAAGATTTCGACCAAGTATTGATTTGGATCTTCTTCGATTTTGATGAAATTTGACACATTGTACATTCTTCAAGCTCTTACGGTTAATATAGCGTTTGCCTTAGCTAAATGTATCAATTACCAGAAATTTTTTTGACAGAATTAAAAAAAAAACAAGTAAAAATGTCTATAAGTTTGGCCGGGCCGAACTTTATATACCCTCCACCATAGATGACATTCCACAGAGGCTGTCGATTTTGGTAGCAAAGCAAATAAAAATATTGAACAAATAATTTTAAAAATAAATATAAAATTTGTATTATTTCAAACACGGTTTATACTATACTAGCTGAACACCGCCCGCTTCGCCAGGCAAAATACAAATGGTAAAATTAAAATCAGGTTTCATATTGATCTTATCATATTGATATTATCGTGGTTTGTAATATATAGGTTCCAATTTTCAGCCTTCTAGTTAAAAACACTTTTTCCACATTTTTCCCGTGGTCAGTAATATATATTGATCTTATCATATTGATATTATCGTGGTTTGTAATATATACGTTCTAATTTTCAGCCTTCTAACTAAAAAACACTTTTTTCCCGTGGTCAGTAATATATACGTTCCAATTTCAGCCTTCTAGCTTAAAAATACTTCTAGCCAATTCCAATTTTCAGCCTACTACCTCTCAAAAACACTTTTGTCGCCCACAAAGCGAAAATCCAAATTTCGGCATCATATTTATCATTCTCGTGGTCAGTAATATATATGTACCAATTTTCAGCCTTCTAGCTCTCCAAAACACTTTAGCCACGCCCAAAAGTCCACGAAACGTAAATCCAAATTTCGGCATCAACTTGATCTTTCTCCTGGTCAGTAATATATACATTCCAATTTTCAGCCTTCTAGCTCAAATAACACTATTGCCACGCCCACTCCGCCCACAAAACGAAAATCCAAATTTCGGTATCATATTTATCATTCTCGTGATCAGTAATATATATGTACCAATTTTTTGCCACGCCCACTCCGCCCACAAAACGAAAATCCAAATTTCTGCATCATATTTATCATTATCGTGGTCAGTAATATATATCTACCAATTTTCAGCCTTCTAGCTCTCAAAAACACTTTTGCCACGCCCACTCCGCCCACAAAATGAAAATCCAAATTTCGGCATCATATTTATCATTCTCGTGGTCAGTAATATATACGTTCCAATTTTCAGCCTTCTAGCTCTCAAAAACACTATTGCCACGCCACCTCCGCCCACAGAGCAAATTTTTAAAAATTCTATAGCCTATAGTTCCTTCCAGACCTACATCTATCTGCACTGAAAATTTCAACAACATCGGGAAAAAACCTGTCGTAACACGCTGTGTGGTAAAAATAAGACATTTTGAAATTTTGATTTTTTGACTTTTTTTTAAAACCCGTACTGAGAAAATACCTTTCTAACAAAGTATAAATCATCAAAATCGGTTTGGCCAATCTCGAGTAAATGAAAAAAGAAAATTGAAAAAAAAATCGAAAATAAACCTGTCGAAACACGCTGGGTGGTAAAAATCAGACATTTTCAAATTTTGATATTTTGAAGTTCTTTTTTTATTTTTTTTAAACCCGTGCTGAGAAAATACCATTCCAACAAAGTACAAATCATCAAAATCGGTTTGGCCAATCTCGAGTTATGGGATTACATCGCTTCGGACACTTTCTTTTATATATATAGATATAACGAAATAATACTTCAGATCAATTTAGAATGTATATACAGTGGTGGACACGAACTTAGCACAGTCACCACATGTAACTTTATAAAGCAAATATTTCAACTTCAACTTTATGTTTTTGACCGGTATTTTTTCTAAAATATTACGTACGATAAGATGACCATTTAACGTTGTTTTTGTTCAGTTCTTATGCTGCATTTTAGTTTTATGCAAATTAAAGTACAAATAATACGAAAAGTGATTGGACAGTAATTTAGCACAAATTTAAAAAAATTTAATCAAATCGGAAAAAACTGAACTAACCAATACATTTTATTATAAACTTAATATTTGGTTGGATAATCGCTATTTTGAGTAATAGCTGTACATCTTCTGGACATACTCTCCACTAGAGGCATAAAAGAATCCATTGGAGTAGCATATCAGGAATTTTGAATTTAATTCATGAAATCGGGCAACTTTTTGGGTTTTATTGCTATAATATGTTGTTACAGTCCATTCCATAGATTCTCAATAGGTTTGAGTTCCTTCCGGTGACTGTGCTGCACTATTTTTAAAAATCTATTTTGTTCAGCCTCAAACAGCTCTTCACTGGCGTTAAGTGTGTTTTGGTCGGTTGTCGTGTATAAAACGCCACTTAATTGGCATGTCTTTATCTGAATATGTTATCATAGTATCAACAAATAGATTTTTGTAAATATACTGATCCATTAGTGCATCGATTTTGTGTATCGGACCAACGCCGTGTCCAGAAAACGCAGTATACACCATCAGATTTTCGCCAACAAGCTTTACCGTCTCAGATTTGTACTTTGGGTTGTGCTGCATGTTTGGAGGGCAGAATTCGTATTGTTTCCTATTAGATCCGCACCGACAAATGTTCGATTCGCCAATCCAGGCGATATTTACCCAAAAATCTTTGATTTTTCTAAATGCTTCTGAGCAAATTAAATTTGACACTGTAAGTCATATTTTGATACGTCTGGCAACCAAGTAAATTTTTCCATTGGTTCTACTTCTTATGGTTCTTGAGGAAATGCTAATGTCAATTTTTGCCGAAAAATCTCTCTGAATCACAGTTGAGCTTTTAAATGGATCTGCTACGCAGGCTCTATAAATTAAAAAAATCCGATTTATTGCTTGTTTTTCTCGGCGTAGGACATTTTGCATTTTTATTTTTGAAGCTGCCATAAGTGCCAATATGGCTTAGTATATTGCACACAATCTGTCTGGATCAATTTGTAATGTTTGCAATATCCCCAGCGGCACTTCCACTGTCGTTTAATTGCATAATAACCTGACCTGTCTAATTATAAATTTTGTTAAATAATAACTTCCATTTGAGTAAAAATTACCGAAACATACCAATTAATTAAACTCAAAAATAAATAGAAAATAACAACTTTTATCAAATGTGCTAAATTTGTGTCCAGCCCAGATTATGAATTACTTGCAAAAACATTAGAGTACGAAGAAAGGCACAAAAGAATTCGAAAAAAAGTATTGGGCTTACTGATCACACCATAAGCAACACTAAAAAACAAATATTTTGCGCAGAGTTCATTATCAGAACAAATTATTTGCTATTATAAACACCACATGTGAAGTGTGCTAAACTCGTGACCACCACTGTATAAGACAGCAATCTTCAAAAAAAAAAGTAAGTAAGCTTCAGTCGGCTAAATCGACTTATATATACCCTCACTCTCAGAGAACATATATACGGAATTTATAAGGAATACAATTTTATGTAGGGCAGGATATTATTTCTGTGGAAGGTTCTATCACATGATCCCAGCTTCCTCATTTATAAACAGAATTATATAAGGAATACCAGCTTCCACATTTATAAAACAATTATAAAAACATGAATATCATATATACAAATATCAAGTCATAGTGGTTTCCACGCACCAGGAAGGATTTAATATTACCTAGGATAGATACAATTGTGTGGGAGTTACAAGAAGGGGCGTGGCTAAAGCGTAAATATTTTTTAGGTTTAAAGTGATTTTAATAACATTTTTAAATATCAAGTTTCAAATGATTTTCTCTACCCGTATGGATGCTATGTCGGTTTTATTGTAACCAAAGTTTATGCCACTTTGTGTGGGAGGTACCAGAAGGGGTGTGCCAATTTCGCCCATATTCCATGCGAATGTAACCACTAAAAAAGCATTGCTAAATATCAAATTTCACATTATTCCGATCATCTGCATAGAAGTCATAACAGCTTTAATTTTACATAGTTTTGCGTGATTTGTGTGGGAGGTACTGGAAGGGGCGTAGCAAAACCCGCCATTTTTAGTACACTTAAAGTGATTATGAAAACATTATCAAATACCAAATTATAGCTGATTCCGATTATACGTGTGGAAGTTATATGGGTTTTAAGTTAACTTTGGAATATAGGCAATTTGTGTGTGGGAGGTACCAGAAGGGGCGTGGCAATTTCGCCCATCTTCGAACTTAAACTAAGTTTGGGAAAAATATTGCCATGTGTAAAGTTTGAATCGATTCCTTAACTTCTTTCGAGAGTTATCGTGCCAGCCAGACAGACGGACGGACGGACGGACATGGCTCAAACAGCTTAAAAAGTCGTAAAACGGATTTGGTCCAAACATACTTAGGGTGGTAAGTCACTCCTTCAATGCGTTGCACTTTTTTTCTGTCCCAAATGATATATACCCTCCTACTCTATAGAGTGAGGGTATAAAAATAAATACCATAAATATTGGTAGATAGTGGTTGTATTTCCTACAGTTGGTTGTATCTCCATCCTAGCTTAATTCCAAAAGTACAAATTTTGAAAATTCATTCTCTCTCACGTACACATTCAACCAATTTTTTGCCGTAAAACATAAAGAAGTATCTATATACCGAACTCGATGATTATATGTCCGCCCATATGATTGGTACCATTTGTATGCCCTTTTTCCCATTTTACCCCCTTAAAAGTACGACATTCTAAAATCTCTCTATTTTACGTGTCTACGTAATTATAGGGATGCGCACACCGAATTTCATCATTCTAACTTTTGCCGTTTAGTTGGTACCATTTTTATCCCTCTGCTCCCACCGTATCCCTTGGAAGTACGAATTTGGAAAAACTTTTATTTTTCGTGTCTACGCAGTCAGAGGAATGTATACTCCGAATTGCATGACTCTAGCTGCGGTCATTTGGTTGGTGCAATGTTTATCCCCTTTTTCCACGATTTCGAAAAATTCCTTTATTTTACGAGTCTACGCGATTAGAGGAATGTATACTCCGAATTTCATTATTCTAGCTGCAGCCATTTGGTTGGTACCATTTTTATCCCTCTATTCCCATTTACCCCTTAAAAGTACGAATTTGGAAAAAATATTTTTATATTATGTATCTATTCAATTAGAGGAATGTACACACCGAATTTTGAGTTTCTAGCTGTTGTCGTTTAGTATGTACCATTTTTATCCCTTTTTTGACCCATTTCACCCCCTACAAATAAGAATCACTTATTATCGTTATCGGGGGAATGCGCATTAGAGCATACCAGGTTACAAGTAAAAAAAAAAGTTTGCCGTACACCTTCGAATATGAAGTATTATTGAAAGGTAGTTTCAAACAATTTTTTTTTATTTTGTTATGCCGAACGTAGGGGTCGCGCTTTTACATTTTTCTATATAACTTCTGCATTTATAAACGGATTTTAAAGTGTGATACATCGATGTTTTTGTCTCGACGAGGCCGATTTTTTTGTCTTTGAAGTCATTGTCTCTTGATTTGAGACAAATTGGTCAAAATAATTGCAAAAAAAAAATAATTACGAAAATCACAGTGTAAACTCTAAAACCTACTAACAGAATTTAAATCAAAATAAAAAGTGTTTGAGTCAATTTTCGTTGGGAATTACAACCACACCAGCAAAAACAATTTTATTTTATTAATGTAACTTGAAAACTATTGTTGTATTACTATTAAACTATTACGCCTGGATTACTACCCACTTTAATGTTTGTGTGCTGCTACATGTACACAGACATAGTGGGATGTTTTTGGCTTTCGAAAGAATTCAAATGAAAAATAGACCAATCTTAAGTCAGCATTTTGTTATGAAATTGAAAAGGATTTTTCCGGCACAGCCTCTATTTTCTAATGAAAATTTAAACCTATACCATTGTATTGTATTTTGCATTGGATTGACTTGAAAGGGATTTCTTTTGTGTGGATTGCTGAGAAATGGAAGAAATTTCCCAAACTAAATTGCTAGCTCACATTGTGGGCATACTTTTGTAACAGAAAACTCACCCACTTATTTTATGAACCCCCCCAATCAATTTGTATTTTTGTTTGTTTGATATCACTCTCAACGTGGAAAAATATTTAAATATTTAAAATATTTCAACCGCGATAACCACTTTCTATAATTTATTTATTTATTTGTCTCACCTATAGAATCAGCCGGTTAGTAATTAACAAAAATTTCTTAAATCTAAATACAATAATTATTTAAAAACTATTAAAATAAAAATTATTTGAAATGCAAAAAAAAATATTAAAAAGTATGACGATATATTAAAATATTTATATAAATAAAAAATATATATACAAAAGAAAAAATAAAGAATAAAATAGCGTAAAAAAACAAAAGGTGGAAAAACTATTACTAATAAAAAAATATATATGGTAAAAATAGATAAGTTATAATTAAAAGGCCTATTCAGCAAAAAAATATATATATTACAAAGACGGTTAAATGGATTATTTTCTACATAATTATGCCTAAATACTAGACTGTCAGAGGAATAAAGTGCCTTGATGGGCGTAACGGAACATTGAAATTTAGATCGTTTAATAAATAAAGTGAATCAATTTGCCCATTAACTAACTTCAGCATAAATAACATACCTAACATGCGTTGGCAAATCTATCAACATAAGACGGTTAATATACGGTAGGAGATCTATTAAGCTACTCCGACCTAAACCCTTAATGTCCATTCTAAATGTCCTTAAATCCCAACATTCAGGCGCGTTCTCATTAACGTGATCGGCTAAATTACAGGATCTGCAGCAGATTAGCAAATGGATGGATGGTGACATGAACAGGAATAATGTTGAAAAGATGCAGGTACGAGTCATATCAGCTAAGCGGTAGTAGAACAGGAACATAATATCTAAGGTAAATAAACGACAGATATAACAGCTGGATAACGAGCAGGAAACTGGAACTCTTTATGATATGATGATATAAATCAATCAATTATGCGCGATATTTGTTTGGCAAACCTTGGTATAATCTATGATTCTAATTGTATAAAATAGAGCGCTTAATAAAAAGAAATGAATCCGATATTAAGAATAAGTTATAACATGTAAGAAGGCGTTAAGTTCGGCCGGGCCGAATCTTATATACCCTCCACCACGGGGTGCATTCCACGGTATTACCAGCAGATTAAAGGATGTCGACATAGAAGTACAGAACCATATTACGAAAATTGTGATATGTTTATGCACATTACTATATTTGATTACTATTTCAAACTATAATATAATACTATAAATAAATATAATGCTGTAATTGTGAAAGTGAACATGCCGAAAATATTAGGCGATTGTCAGTCGCCATTAGGGCGAAGCATTTTCAGATACAGGCAAAGTGACTGTATTATTTTGATAAGAAAAGTACAAATTTTAAAGATATCCCCATTCGCCCCATTCTCCGCCCAAATGTACAAATTTCGAAAAAACCTTTTTGTTTCGAGTCTTCATAGTTAGAATACACACCGAATATATACACCGAATTTCATGATATCAACTTCAGCGGTTTGGAAGATCCCATTTTTATCCCTCTTTTTCAATTATATCCCTTAAAAGTACGAAATTCGAAAAATCCCTCTATTTTACGTGTTTATGCAATTAGAGGGATGTACACACCGAATTTCATGATTCTAGCTGTTGTCGTATCATTGGTACCATATTTTATCCATTTTTGTCAAATTTCGCCCGCTAAAACTTTTATTTTCTTTGTGGTACTTCCAAGCTACAATAGGAATGTCCGCAACAAATTTCAAATGTATGAAAATCAGAAATTTAATTAATAAGCCAAGGTAATAATGGAAATAATACTTCAATTCATAAAGTAAATATAAGGCAGCAATCATAAATACCCTAAATATTGGGGGATAGAGAGTGTATTTTCAGCTACAGTCATTTGGTTGGATGTATTTCCATATATTTTAAATTCAAAAGTATACATTTTGAAAATACCTTATATCTCACGTACGCAGTATAAGACAACTTCATGATTCTACAATTTTTTGTCGTAAAAGCAACAAAATAAAGTACGAATTTGGAAAAAAAAATTATTTACGTGGCTATGCACTCAGAGGAATGTATATACCCAATTCCATGATACTATCTGGGGCCATTTTGTTGGTACCATTTTTATCCCCTTTTTCGCATTTTACTCCTTAAAAGTACGACTTTCGAAAATTTCATCATTCTAGCTGTAGCCTTTTAGTTGGTACCATTTTTATCCCTCTGCTCCCATTGAATCCCTTGAAAGTACGCATTTGGAAAAACGTTTTTTTTTGTGTCACTCAGTCAGAGGAATGTATACCGCGAATTTCATGGTTCTAGCTGCATCCATTTGTTTGGTACAATTTTTATCCCCTTTTTCCATTTTACACCCTAAAAGTACGAATTTCTAAAATTTCCTTTATTTTATGTGTGTACGCAATCTGAGGAATATATACACCGGATTTCATTATTCTAGATGCAGCCGTTTGGTTGGTACTATTTTTATCCCTCTATCCCCATTTAACCCCTTAAAAGTACAAATTTAGAAAAAAATACTTGTATATTAAGTATCTACTCTATTAGAGGTATGTACACGCCAAATTTCGTGTTTCTATCTGTTGCCGTTTGATAGGTACTATTTTTATCCCTTTTCGTCCCATTTCGCCCCCTACAAATAAAAATCACTCTATGAAAGGGAATGCGAATTGCAAATATCAAGTAAATACAAGCTATTATGTTCAAAAAACATGCTGAAATACTCTAAATATTAGGGGTATTTTTAGTCCTTGTAAGGGAAAAATTTTTCCCTCTGGGCCGATTTCGTCCACTTTCAATCCCAACCGATCTGCAACCATAAGACACATTTAGAAAAAATTTGAACCTCCTAGCTCATTTCGTTCGGCCGCTATCGTGCTTTCAACAGACAGACAGACAGCCATGGCTATATCGTCTTAGAATTTTACCACGACCCAGAATATATATACTTTATGGGGTCTCCGATGAATATTTCAAGGTGTTACAAACGGAATGACAAAGTGAATATACCCCCATCCTGGAGGTGGAGGGTATAAAAATAAAGGATTTTATGGTAACTCCTCTTAGAAATTATCGACAAAAGCTCTGCCCATTCTTAATATTCTTAAAGCCCAACATTCAGGCGTGTTCTCATTAACTCGCTCGGCTAAATTACATTCCGCGCAACAATTCCCATGTGTTTATTTGCCAAAATGGGGAATAAAAACAAATTACGAACGAACTTATCGACATCGGGATCCATCCCTACTATCATTCGTTTAATTATAAAATATGAAATGATTTGTATCGCATTTCCATTTCATTTGGGGCTGCGGTAGCATTTAATAACAAAATATAACCGAAAGAAAAAAAAACATGAACAACACCACATACATATGTACGTAAGTAAAGTAACAATGAACTGAGAAATGCAGGATTACGAAAAAATGGGTATATTCTCAGCGGAAATAAAACCATTTGCAGATAGTTTTCTCCTGCTGTTCGTTCGTTCATTTTCATATTTTTTTTTGCAGATATTGCAGTTGTGGTGTCGTTGAATGTTCAACACTCATACATACATACTTCCATGTATATGGAATATTTACATATACATTCGTACATACATACATACCTAGCTACTGGCTGTTTTTTGTGGGTAAATCGTACTCTGCCGCTCCATGCGGCCACATAAAACGACCCAATATCACTAGCTCCAGCTCCACCAGCACCAAAGACAACTACGGGCCCAGTTTAAAATGCGTATGAATGAAGTGGCAAATTACAGGAATGTGCAAAAACATTCCTATGAAAGCAATAATGCTCTACTTTTTTCCGTCCATTTTCAGCAAAAGTTGTTCTTCTGCCGAGAACTAACTATCACACTGACATATACACCTATACAGCCGGGGGGCCAATGAATTACGATTGAGAGGGTAACTTGTAGAATTTCCGAAATAAGTTTTGAATTCATTTCTTAGTTAAGGGGGTTTTTGATAAAAAAAAAATAAGAAAAGTATCCAACAAATCATATTCTCGTCTTGGTTACCAAAATTGAGATAATACTACAGGGTTTTCCAACAAGAGGTGTTATTTTGAATCACCCGGTATTTCGGTAGCTGTCACTTTTGAAGCTTTTTTTCTGTGGCATTTGACAAGTAGAAACTACGCCATTACTAAAAATGGAACGATACACGCTTCAACAACGCATTGAAATTCTGAAAATTCATGAATGAAAATGATCTGGAATTCCATCGAAAAATCATCTGGATCAACAAGCAAAATTGTCGCATCTGGGGCTCGGATAACCCATGTTGAGTTGTTGAGAAGCCTCTCTGAAATTCTGAAAATTCATGAATGAAAATGATCCGGATGATCCATCGAAAAATCATCTTGATTGATGAGGCCCATTTTCACCTCGGTGGCTGCGTCAACAAGCAAAATTGTCGCATCTGGGGCTCGGATAACCCATGTTGAGTTGTTGAGAAGCCTCTCCATACTCATCGTGTGACTGTTTGGTGCGGTTTATGGTCCGGCGGCGTCATTGGACCTTACTTTTCCGAAAATGAGGTTGGATCAACAGTTACGGTGAATGGATTGCGCTATCGAGAGATGATTAATGATTTTTTATGGTCGGAGTTGGATGGTTGATTGATCTGGACAACGTTTACTTTCAACAAGACGGCGCTACGTGCCACACAAGCAACGAAACCATTGCTCTTTAACGGGAAAAGTTTCCGGACCGTGTTATCTCTCGAAGAGGTGATCACAACTGGCCACCGAGATCTTGAGATTTAACACCTTGCGACTTCTTCCTTTGGGGCAACGCGAAAGATAAGGTCTACGCCGACAGCCCAGCATCGATTCAAGACCTCAAAGATAGAATTCGTGAGGCTATCGAGGACATAGGGCAGCCACTTTGCGATTTGGTTATGGAAAATTTCATGAAAAGGATAAGGTCCTGTAAGCGTGGTCGTGGTGGCCTTTTGGCTGATGATGTTTTTCATTATTAACGGCATACCTTCCTCTTTATTCTGAAATACATATCCGATCATTTATCTCAAAAAATGGCATTTTTCTTTGAATACCAAAATAACACCTCTTGTTGGAAAACCCTGTATAAAAAAAAAATTTGTTGTTCGAGATCTAAAAATTTATTTTTTGTGTAATGATTTATTAATGATTCACCAAAACCTTTTTTATGAATATTTGTATACACTCCACCTCATTCATTCCGTTTGTAACACCTTGAAATATCGATCTGAGACCCTATAAAGTATATATATTATTGATCGCCATAAAATTCTAAGACGATCTAGCCATGCCCGTCCGTCCGTCTGTTGAAAGCACGCTAGCATCTAAACGAAAGGAGCTAGGACGTCCACATTTTCCATAAATGTGTCTTATAGTCGTGGATCGGTTGGGATTGTAACTACGCGAAATCGGCCCAAAGGGAAACATTTTTCCCTCACAAGAACTAAAAATACCCATAATAACCCCTAATATTGTAGAGTATTTAAGCATATTTTTTCAATATGTCTGCTTGTACTTACTTGATATTGGGTAAGCGCATTCCCCCTATTACAAAAACGTGCACCATAAAGTGATTTTTATTCGTAGAGGGTGAAATGGGGCAAAAAGGGATAAAAATGGTACATATTAAACGACAACAGCTAGAAACACCAAATTCGGTGTGTATATTCCTCTAATTGAGTAGATATATAATAAAGGGTGATTTTTTAAAAGCTATAGGAAAATTAAAAAAAAAAACACATAAAATTCAGAAAAATGCCTGAAATCATTATTTGAATCGATAGTACGGTTCATATAATTTAATGTTTGAAGATTATTTCATGCAAATGTTGACCTTGACTGCGCCTCAAATAGTCCATGCGCTTAGTCCAATTTTGGCATTTCCACGTTTTTTAGTAACAGAGGCCCAATTGCTGCGAACGGCGACGAATCGATAATTGATGGTCATCATTAACACTGACCGATACAGCTGCGAGATTTTCTTCAGTTCGCACTCTACGTAAGCGTGTTCGTGGTTTAATGTCCAACAATGTAAATTTGGTGCGAAATTTAGTCACAATAGCCGCTTCAGTGGGTCGATTAAACTGACCATAAAATGGAAGCACGCGTTGAACTTTCTTCACAGAGCACGCATTTTGATAATAAAATTCAATAATTTGCAAGCGTTGTTCGTTTGTAAGACGATTCATGGTTAAATTATAGACCAAACTGAAGATGTTTGACAGTGAAACAAAACAGGAAACGTGCGTCAGCTGTTTAAACCAGTGTTGTCAATAAGATAATAGATAAAAAATCACCCTTTATGAACGTATTTTTTCCAAATTCGTGCTTTTAAGGGGTAAAATGGGAAGAGAAGGGAATAATTGGTATCTACCAAACGGCTGCACCTAGAATAATGAAATTCGGCGTATACATTCCTCTGACTGCGTAGAAACGAATAATAAAAGTTTTTTTTTCAAATTTGTACTTTCAAGGGATACAATGGGTACAGAGGCATAAAAATAGTACCAACTAAACGACTACAGCAAGAATGATGAAATTCGGTGTGTACATTCCTCGTATTGCGTAGACACGTAACGTAGACAAAAATAGACAAAAATTAGTTGAAGTTAGGTTATCTTGCACTATGTAAAGGGTGATTTTTTAAGAGCTTGATAACTTTTTTAAAAAAAAAAACGCATAAAATTTGCAAAATCTCATCGGTTCTTTATTTGAAACGTTAGATTGGTCCATGACATTTACTTTTTGAAGATAATTTCATTTAAATGTTGACCGCGGCTGCGTCTTAGGTGGTCCATTCGGAAAGTCCAATTCCAATTCCCTCAAAATGGCCATAGAATCGCGAGCTGTGTGGCATGTAGCGCCATCTTGTTGAAACCACATGTCAACCAAGTTCAGTTCTTCCATTTTGGGCAAAAAAAAGTTGGATATCATCTCACGGTAGCGCTCACCATTCACAGTTACGTTACGATTCGCATCATCTTTGAAGAAGTACGGTCCAATGATGCCACCAGCCCATAAACCGCACCAAACTGTGACTTTTTCTGGATGCATTGGTAGCTCTTGCAATGCTTCTGGCTGATATTCACTCCAAAATCGACAATTCTGCCTATTTACGTACCCATTGAGCCAAAAATGAGCTTCGTCGCTGAACACAATTTCTTTCTTTCTGAACTTTCTTAACAGAGCACGCATTTTGATAATAAAATTCAATGATTTGCAAGCGTTGCTCGTTAGTAAGTCTATTCATGATGAAATGTCAAAGCATACTGAGCATCTTTCTCTTTGACACCATGTCTGAAATCCCACGTGATCTGTCAAATACTAATGCATGAAAATCCTAACCTCAAAAAAATCACTCTTTACATGAGATAATGGATTTTCAAAATTTGAACTTTTGGAATTAAAATGGAATGGAAATACAACCTACTGCAACACCCATAATATATAAGCTCTTTTTTTGAAAATATAAATATAAAAATATTTATTTTTTTTATTGACTTGAAGTATTATTTCGATATGTAAACCTATTGGTAGCCTTGCCTTATATGCGTGGTTTGAAATAATAAAAATGTTATATTTATTTATAAAATTATTTTTTCAATATTTGTATTTCTATTGGTTTGGCTATATTAACAAAAATATATTTTGCTGTAATATTACCGCACTTCTAAGAAAATCTGCAATCCTCTGTGGAATGCAATCCTTGGTGGAGGGTATATAAAGTTCGGCCCGACCGAACTTAACGCCGTTTTTACTTGTAGTGTTACTTTTAGTGTTTTTCTTTACTCTAGTTTTTTAAATCTTTTTAAGTAAAAACTCCGTACCGGTCGTAATTTAATGTCCCCCGCCTGCTGGCTGTGCTCTTGCCTACATTCGGGTGTATGTACAGACGGGGACGTGGGGACGGTAGGACACTATAAAGCGCCGCAACCAGCCACCACATCAATATTACCCGGTACCATTATCGCTACCACGAGAATTGTGTTGTTATTATAATTATCATATTACAAATGCTGCAAAAAATACTGAAAATGGGTTAAATTGTGTGAGTAATTATGATGCACAGTGGTTCACAATCAAAATCCATCGGCCAAAATTCAATAAGTTTTGTTCTAATAGACATTTTTGAGTTCTGTAAAAAATCAAAGTTAGACAAGGATCCAAGGATTATTTTGAGATATTAACATTAAAATTCGGTTTTATTTGCGAAATCGGCCCAAAGTTCACTACTTTTCGTATTTTTCGATTTTAAAGAAAATTAAAATTTTTATTTTTTTGTTTTTATGTTTTTTAACATATTTTTACGTATTTCTTTATAATCCAAAGAAAAAATTTTAATTTCTTTGTATTACAGATTTTCACGTTTTTCAGATTTTGAAAATTAAAAAAAACGCAATTTCTGTTTTTGACTTTGTCCAACAGTTTCTTTTTAAGAGATTTTGCACTCAATTTTTTTTTGTATTAGAAGAACAAGAGTTATTGAATTTTGGCCGATGCAATTTGATTCTGAACCACTGTGCGGCGACGTCTTCTGTTAGTTGTCATGCCATGGCTCGCCTTGCCTTTTGCCTGGTTGCCTAGACGCATGCAACAAAAAAAACGAATGCATGCGGTTGGAAACTTTGTTGAAAATAACCCATATTCTGAGTGGGAAAGAGAGTGAGCGTGAGTGAGTGACTGTGAAAAAAAGATATCACGAGTATGAAAACGATTTAACGCCATTTGTTGTAAGTGAACATTTTCCATCATTTTAATGAGAGTTTCCACGACAACTGAAACTTGTAATGACAATTCCTTAAAACCGCCATCAAGGTTGAGCAATGCAATCAGAATCGTTTAAAACAAAGTATGAACAGCAGAGTTTTTCTTGCGCTTTGTATGAATATGTGAATGAAAAGGAACTGTTTTCTTACGAGAGTATCTTGGGAGAATTGGAAAGATTTTCTTTTAAGAAAATTTCTTGCATAATATGGAAAACAAAGATCTGAACAATAGAGTAAAACAATATAAATTGCAGATTTTCTTTAAAATGTAATGAAGAAGCCACATCATTCTTAAAAAAAAGAAGAAGTCTATCGAAATATTGGATATATGTAAATAAATAAATTAATGAATACAGAAGATCATTGTTTTTTAAATTACACGATAAATAAAAAGGCCAAATATTCAAAATCTATCGAACAATAATATAACATTATATATATATATACCCTCCACTATGGATGACATTCCACATAAACAAAACAAATAAAAAATCGAAAAAATATTTTTATAAATAAATAAAAAATTTTAATTATTTCAAACCACGTTTATAAGGCAAGGCTACGTTTATACTATACTGTACCAGCTGCTTCGCACGCGAAAAAACCAGTTATTTGTTATTAGTTTTATCCGTCTCGGTTTTTGGATAGTCTAAAAATCGAAAAAAAAGTAATTTGGAAACTTCCTTTTAGATAGCACTCATATACAGCCAAAGGAATATGCTTATCGATGTGCAGTATTTTAGCTGACCTCGCCATTTGCTACCCAGTTTTGAACAAAAATTACAACCTCAGAGCCTTTTATATCATCGACCTAATGTTTCTAGATGCAGCCGACTTTATAACTTGTTCCACCTCATTCCCAAAAAATACACATTTATAGGTAACATGTGTTTTTGCTTCCCCTAAAAACATGTACTTGGTATTTGGTACCACGTTTATCCTTTGTCGTCCCGCATTCTCCTTAAAAGTACAAATTTTTTACACTTATGTTGCGTGTATAAGTAATTAAAGGGTTGTACACCATTTTTATCCCCCGTCTTAAAAGTACAAATTTCCACAAATCCAATTTGACTTTGGTCAGAGGAATTTACATATGAAATTTCACAACTATAGCTGCAATACTTTACTATTTTTATCCCGCTCACCCTTTATAAGTACAAATTTCGAAATATTCATTTAGATTTGCGCTTCTACGTTGTCAGAGGAAATTACACACCAAATTTCACAAATATAGCTGCAATACTTTAGTTGGTACTATTTTTATCCCTTGTTGTACCGCTCACCCTTTATAAGTAAAAATTTCGAAAAAAATCCATTTAGATTGCGCTTCTACGTTGCCAGAGGAATTTACACTCCAAATTTCACGACTATAGCTGCAATACTTTAGTTGGTACTATTTTTATCCCTTTTTGCCCGCTCATCCCCTATAACTACAAATTTCGAAAAAATCCATTTATATTGCGCTTCTACGTTGTCAGAGTATATACGCTCCAAATTTCACAACTATAACTGCAATACTTTAGTTGGTACCATTTTTATCCCTTTTGGTCCCGCTCACCCCCTATATATGTAGAAATTTCGAAAAATCAATTTAAATTTGCGGTTTTACGTTGTCAGAGGAATGTACACACCAAATTCCACGACTGCAATACTTTAGTTGGTACCATTTTTATCCATTTTAGTCCGCACCCCCTTATTACATGGTCAGATGAATTTACATACCAAATTTCACGATTCTAGTTGTAGTACTGTAGTTAGTACCATTTTTATCTCTTTTTGTGCCGCTCACTCCTTAGAAGTACAAATTTCGAAACGTCAACGTTGTTAGATGTAAATGTAAATATCGATTTTCACGATTCTAGCTGCAATTCTTAATTTCGTACCATTTTTATCCCTTCTTGTCTCTTTCCTCCCTTAAAAGTACAAATTTCGAAAAAATCCTTATTTGTAGCTCGTCTATATGGTCATGGCAAGGAATACACCGAATTTCATGTTTCTAACTACTGTCATTAGACAGGACGAAGGTTCGATGTTTATCCCTTTTTGTCCCATTTTATCCCCCCTTATAGTACGAACGCAACTCAATAAATGGGTCTTTCAACGAAAGTTATCGCAACATGTTGCTAGCTATCAACTACCAATATTTATAATCACTGTAGAGTTGGAGGGTTAAATTGAAGAATTAGAGACATACACTTTTCTAAAAATTTTTCTATTTATGTAAAATAAAACGGGGAACATTTTCGTAGAACATTTGAAGCCTATATTTCTTCAATAAATGGGTCGCTCAACAGAAGTTATCGCAACATGTTGCTAGCTATCAACTACCAATATTTATAATCACTGTAGAGTTGGAGGGTTAAATTGAAGAATTAGAGACTTAATCTTTTCTAAAAACTTTTCTATTTATGTAAAATAAAACGGGGAACATTTTCGTAGAACATTTGAAGCCTATATTACTTCAATAAATGGGGTTTTCAACGAAAGTTATCGCAACATGTTGCTAGCTATCAACTACCAATATTTATAATCACTGTAGAGTTGGAGGGTTAAATTGAAGAATTAGAGACTTAATCTTTTCTAAAAACTTTTCTATTTATGTAAAATAAAACGGGGAACATTTTCGTAGAACATTTGAAGCCTATATTACTTCAATAAATGGGGTTTTCAACGAAAGTTATCGCAACATGTAGCTAACTATATTTATAATCACTGTAGAGTTGGAGGGTTAAATTGAAGAATTAGAGACATACACTTTTCTAAAAATTTTTCTATTTATGTAAAATAAAACGGGGAACGTTTTCGTTGAACATTTCAAGCCTCTATCTCTTCAATATAGGGTCTTTCAACGAAAGTTATCGGAACATGTTGCTAGCTATCAACTACCAATATTTATAATCACTGTAGAGTTGGAGGGTTAAATTGAAGAATTAGAGACTTAATCTTTTCTAAAAACTTTTCTATTTATGTAAAATAAAACGGGGAACATTTTCGTAGAACATTTGAAGCCTATATTACTTCAATAAATGGGGTTTTCAACGAAAGTTATCGCAACATGTTGCTAGCTATCAACTACCAATATTTATAATCACTGTAGAGTTGGAGGGTTAAATTGAAGAATTAGAGACTTAATCTTTTCTAAAAACTTTTCTATTTATGTAAAATAAAACGGGGAACATTTCCGTAGAACATTTGAAGCCTATATTACTTCAATAAATGGGGTTTTCAACGAAAGTTATCGCAACATGTAGCTAACTATATTTATAATCACTGTAGAGTTGGAGGGTTAAATTGAAGAATTAAAGACTTACTCTTTTCTAAAAACTTTTCTATTTATGTAAAATAAAACGGGGAACATTTTCGTAGAACATTTGAAGCCTATATTACTTCAATAAATGGGTCTTTCAACGAAAGTTATCGCAACATGTTGCTAGCTAGCAAGTATCGATATAGATAAAATGGTGGTTAAATTTTAAGGGCTGATGTTGATTTTGAATAAAAAACACAAATTATTTAAGAAATTATTGTCATTTCTTTTTATTATGATAATATTGGTATGGTTCAATTATGTATGGAACAAAATATGGGCCAAATGGCCGCCACGACCTGGGCGGCACACCTCCATCCGATGGTCCAAATTTTCGATGACGCTGAGGCACAATTGAGGTTCTATGCCGAATTATCTCATCCTTTAGCTCTTTAATTGTTGCTGGCTTATCGAGGTACACCTTTTCTTTCAAATAACCCCAAAGAAAGAAAGTCCAACGGTGTCAAATCACATGATCTTTGCGGCCAATTGACATCGCCACCACGTGAGATAACACGGCCATTAAATTTGTCGCGCAAAAGAGCCATTGTTTCGTTAGCTGTGTGGCAAGTGGCACCGTCCTGTTGCAACCACATATCGTCCACATCCATATCTTCCAATTCGGGCCATAAAAAGTTCGTTATCATCTCACAATAGCGAAGACCATTCACAGTAACTGCCTGACCGGCCTCATTGTGGGAAAAATACGGCCCGATGATGCCGCCAGCCCATAGACCGCACCAAACAGTCACTCTCTGTGTGGGTGCATTGGTTTTTCGACAATCACTCTTGGATTATCATTCGCCCAAATGCGGCAATTGTGCTCATGGACGAATCCACTAAGGTGAAATTGCGCCTCATCATTGAAGATGATTTTCTTCGAAAATTGATCATCCACCGTTTGGCATTTCTTGCCACCATTCTGACCATTGACGACGTTTGGAACGGTCAAGAGGCTTTAGTTATTGAGTCAATTTCACCTTATAAGCGTGTAAATGCAAGTCTTTAGAGCATAATGTTCATCAACGACGAGCGTGAAAGGTGCAATTGTTGGGCACAACGACGACGACCAGTTGAGATGGACGACTCTTCAACCACACTATCCTGAACAGCAGCAATACTTTCTCCAGTACGAGCATGCCCTGGCGTTTTCACATCTCCTACAGACCCGGTTTGCTCAAATATTTGCACGATTTTTCCGATTGTACGCACATTTGTACGATTAAATTGTCCGAAAAAATCACGAAGTGCTCGATATGAATTTTGATTTGAACGCCCATTTTCATAATAAGCCTGAATAACTTTAACGCGTTGCTCGATTGTGTATCTTTCCATGGTTCAAATTGAGTTAGTCTGAAACTGAGAAATGTCAAATGAAATGCAGAAGAAAACTTGACGTTTAGGTGTGGTTCACATTCAACATCGGCCCTTAGAATTATTTTCAGATTATTATTATCCATAAAATATTGGCTAAAATAATAAATCTGCTCAAAATTTGTTAATAGAATAAAATGAGCAATATCATTTATCTCTAATCTATAATATACTAGCTGAACCCCGCCCGCTTCGCCAGGCAAAATACAAATGGTAAAATTAAAATCAGGTTTCATATTGATCTTATCATATTGATATTATCGTGGTTTGTAATATGTAGGTTCCAATTTTCAGCCTTCTAGTTAAAAAACACTTTTTCCACATTTTTCCCGTGGTCAGTAATATATATTGGTCTTATCATATTGATATTATCGTGGTTTGTAATATATACGTTTTAATTTTCAGCCTTCTAACTAAAAACACTTTTTTCCCGTGGTCAGTAATATATACGTTCCAATTTTCAGCCTTCTAGCTTAAAAATACTTCTGGCCAATTCCAATTTTCAGCCTACTACCTCTCAAAAACACTTTTGCCACGCCCACTCCGCCGACAAAGCGAAAATCCAAATTTCGCATCATATTTATCATTCTCGTGGTCAGTAATATATATGTACCAATTTTCAGCCTTCTAGCTCTCCAAAACACTTTTGCCACGCCCACGAAACGAAAATCCAAATTTCGGCATCATATTTATCTTTCTCGTGGTCAATAATATATATGTACCAATTTTCAGCCTACTACCTCTCAAAAACACTTTTGTCGCCCACTCCGCCCACAAAGCGAAAATCCAAATTTCGGCATCATATTTATCATTCTCGTGGTCAGTAATATATATGTACCAATTTTCAGCCTTCTAGCTCTCCAAAACACTTTTGCCACGCCCCAAAGTCCACGAAACGTAAATCCAAATTTCGGCATCAAGTTGATCTTTCTCGTGGCCAGTAATATATACATTCCAATTTTCAGCCTTCTAGCTCAAAGAACACTATTGCCACGCCCAATCCGCCCACAAAACGAAAATCCAAATTTCAGCATCAAATTGATCTTTCTCGTGGTCAGTAATGTATATGTACCAAATTTCAGCCTACTACCTCTCAAAAACACTTTTGCCACGCCCACTCCGCCCACAAAACGAAAATCCAAATTGCGGCATCAACTTGATCTTTCTCCTGGTCAGTAAAATATACATTCAATTTTTCAGCCTTCTAGCTCAAATAACACTATTGCCACGCCCACTCCGCCCACAAAACGAAAATCCAAATTTCGGTATCATATTTATCATTCTCGTGATCAGTAATATATATGTACCAATTTTCAGCCATCTAGCTCTCAAAAACACTTGCCACGCCCACTCCGCCCACAAAATGAAAATCCAAATTTCTGCATCATATTTATCACTATCGTGGTCAGTAATATATATCTACCAATTTCCAGCCTTCTAGCTCTCAAAAACACTTTTGCCACGCCCACTCCGCCCACGAAATGAAAATCCAAATTTCGGCATCATATTTATCATTCTCGTGGTCAGTAATATATACGTTCCAATTTTCAGCCTTCTAGCTCTCAAAAACACTATTGCCACGACCCCTCCGCCCACAGAGCAAATTTTTAAAAATTCTATAGCCTATAGTTCCTTCCAGACCTACATCTATCTGCACTGAAAATTTCAACAACATCGGAAAAACACCTGTCGTAACACGCTGTGTGGTAAAAATAAGACATTTTGAAATTTTGATTTTTTGACTTTTTTTTTTACTTTTTTTGACTTTTTAAAAACCAACAAAGTATAAATCATCAAAATCGGTTTGGCCAATCTCGAGTAAATGAAAAAAGAAAATTGAAAAAAATCGAAAATAAACCTGTCGAAACACGCTGGGTGGTAAAAATCAGACATTTTCAAATTTTGATATTTTGAAGTTCTTTTTTATTTATTTTTTTTTTAAATCCGTGCTGAGAAAATACCTTTCCAACAAAGTACAAATCATCAAAATCGGTTTGGCCAATCTCGAGTTATGGGATTACATCGCTTCGGACACTTTCTTTTATATACATATATAGGTTAACAGGAAAATGTGCTAAGAACATACATATGTTCTAAAACAATAAAATCCAAAACTACATATATTTTTGCTAACACTCACACACAGAAATTTTCCCGATTTTTTTTCTACTTAATTTTCAGCATTAAATTTTCAAGTGGAAAAGTTTCTTTGGCAACACTTTTTGACAGTTTTCCAACTTTTCGCCAAATGATCATATCCTGCTGTGGAACATTTTAAAATTCCTTTAGCACGTTTTGTCGTGGTCGTTAACAGCTTTCGTCGTCGTTGGGCCATTTCACATTCTTGGCTGTTATTAAAACATGACTTTCGGGTATAACGGGGGGGAGAAACAACCAACCCAACCCGAACCGACCCATTAAATAGAAATGTATTTATTCACTTTTATGGTTAGATTTTAGTTTCATTGCTTGCCATGGTTGGGAGACCATAAACATGCTAGCGATATCCATGGGGTTAAGTGCTCTTAACAAATCGAAATGCATAATTGAAATAAATTATTTGAAAGTGTAAAATAATGAGAGCTGAAGACATTTATCAAAACGGTTGTGTGTGTGATTGTGTGCGCTATCGAAAAGGACAATGGGGGGACTATAAAAATTCAAATGCTGTCCCACATTCGTAGAAAATCCATCCATTGTGTAACCGTTGTCGATTGTGATGACACTTGAACAGATTTGTTGGTTGGTATGTCTCTTACATTCCTTAACAGTTCTCATGTGTGTGCGACGTACTTGCTCGTCGTCGTCGTCGCCGTAATACGTTCCTTATCCTCTTGGGAGCGTTGAAATGGAAAAAGTTCACATCAATACAGTGAATGTATAAATATTGTATTTATCATTTGATCTCACTCTCTTTCACTTGCTGGGTCTGAATGAGGACGATGGAATTTCCTATGCAATGCATTCAAACTTTTGTTCAAGATGTTTCCTATTATCTATTTCCTTTTTCCACATACACTCACATATATATATACAAACTACTTACACATGAACTCGCATATGTAAACATATGATCCGGGGGCCATATGATAATTGCGATTAAAATGAAATCAGAAGGAAATTATAGTTTCTTAGCTGTGTTTGTGTTTGTGTCAAATAAAGTTTGTTTGTAATGAATATTTTAAAAATACCACTTTTTGTGTTGTCATTTATTTTGGTTTAAGACCAAAGGTTGTGCTGAAGTCTTCAGCAGAACCCAAAATTAGCAAAAAAGGCAAAGTGAGACCTTTATTGTTGCAGCTAAAAGTTGACTGCGCAGTTTCGATGGGCGCTACCCCATCTCGTCAGAACTTTCACAACGAACGTATGTCTTTGACTTAAATCAGGGTTCATATTAGTACCAGCGGTCACATACGACAAATGAGAAGCGCTGATAAACAAAATATTCCACCGAACTAAGTCGACACACTAAAAATCTCACTTTGCCACTAGTCCAATAGGACGGTGTCACTTACTAACACAGCTAACGAAACAATGGCTCTTTTGCGCGACAAATTCAATGGCTGTGTTATCTCACGTGGTGGCGATGTCAATTGGCCGCCAAGATCATGTGATTTGACACCGTTGGACCTTTTCTCATTGGGGTCAATTGAAAGAAAATGTGTACGTCGATAAGCCAGCAATAATTCAAGAGCTAAAGGATGAGATAATTCGGCCCATTAACGGCATATAACCTCAATTGTGCCTAAGCGTCATCGAAAATTTGGACCATCGGCCGATATTTTGTTCCATACATAATTGAACCATACCCATATTATAATAATAAAAAGAAATGACAATAATTTGTGTTTTATTCAAAATCAACGATTTTTTTTTTTGAATTTTTGACTGTTAAATTGATCAAATGAACAATTTCCAAAGAAATTACATTAAACAGATTGTTCAACAGCCCATAGATGACGCTGTTCCAGTCTCTCCATGACGAATTCTCTACTGAACAAAATAAAATCTTGTTTAATCCGAGGAAACTTCAAATTGGCGAATGTTATTTTATTCCATTCCGAAATATTTTACTCAACATGGACGAAAGCATTATATATTGGATTGGTGGATATAAATACAAACTATAAATAACAATTACAAAATATTAATAAAAAGTAAAAATTAAGAAATAAATAAAAAGAAATTTGGAAATGAAAAAGAATAAAAAAAAATTTAATTATTAAAATTTAAAACAAAAAAGTAATAATTAAAAGTAAGAAGCAAAAATAATCGATAAAAAATAATTATAAAAATTAAAAAAATTGAATATAAATAATACAATATAAAAATAAATAAAAATGGAATATAAAACATACAATATAAAAATAAAAATTTAGAAATAATAAAAAATAGAAGAAGGAAAATAAGAAATTAATAATTTATAATTTTTTTAATATTTATTAAAAAATTAAAGTAACAACAAATTTATATAAGCAATACCGAATTAAAATAAATAATAAATAAAAAATTATAAACACAAAAAGAAATAAATGATAAAGAAAATAAAAATTAAAAAAATAGAAATAAATAATAAAAACTAAAAATTAAATATAAAAAATAAATAATAAAAATCAAAATTTTATATTTAACAAGTAAAAAGTGCCTTAAGTTCGGCCTCCATCATGATCCTGTCGATTTTACGTATTTTACATATTTAATATAAAACAAATTACTATATTGGAAAAATATAGTAATTTGTAATATATAATATACCTACCAATAGTTTATACTATATACAGTGGTGGTCACGAGTTTAGCACACTTCACATGTGTTGTTTATAATAGTAAATAATTTGTTCGGATAATGAACTCTGCGCAAAATATTTGTTTTTTAGTGTTGCTTATGGTGTGATCAGTAAGCCCAATATTTTTTTTCGAATTCTTTTGTGCCTTTTCTTCGTACTCTCATGTTTTTGCAAGGAATTCGTAATCTAGGCTGGACACAAATTTAGCACATTTGATAAAAGTTGTTATTTTCTATTTATTTATGCGTTTAAATTAATTAATTGGTATGTTTGGGTAATTTTTACTCAAATGGAAGTTATTATTTAACAAAAATTATAATTAGATATTGCTAAAGGAAAATAGTGCATTGAGGCGCAGCGTCAGGTTATTATGCAATTGAACGACAGTGGAAGTACCGCTGGGGATATTGCAAACATTATAAATTGATCCAGACAGATTGTGTGCAATATACTAAGCCATATTGGCACTTATGGGAGCTTCAAAAATATTGCAAAATGTCCTCCGCCGAGAAAAACAAGCTATAAATCGGATTTTTTAATTTATAGAACCTGCGTAGCAGATCCATTTGAAAGCTCAACTGTGATTCAGAGAGATTTTTCGGCAAAAATTGACATTAGCATTTCCTCAAGAACCATAAGAAGTAGAACCAATGGAAAAATTTACGTGGTTGCATTGTTCAACATAAGCCAGACGTATCAAAATATGACTTACAGTGTCAAATTTAATTTGCTCAGGAGCATTTAGAAAAATCAAAGATTTTTGGGTAAATATCGCCTGGATTGGCGAATCGAACATTTGTCGGTGCGGATCTAATACGGATCAATACGAATTGTGCCCTCCAAACATGCAGCACAACCCAAAGTACAAATCTGAGACGTTAAAGCTTGTTGGCGAAAATCTAATGATGTATACTGCGTTTTCTGGACACGGCGTTTGTCCGATACACAAAATCGATGTACTAATGGAGCAGAATATTTACAAAAATCTATTTGGTGATACTATGATAACATATTCAGATAAAGACATGCCAATTAAGTGGCGTTTTATACACGACAACCGACCAAAACACCCTTAACGCCAGTGAAGAGCTGTTTGAGGCTGAACAAAATAGATTTTTAAAAATGGTGCAGCACAGTCACCGGATCTCAATCCTATTGAGAATCTATGGAATGGACTTTAACAACATATTATAGCAATAGCCCGATTTCTTGAAATAAACACAAAATTCCTGATATGCCACTCCAATGGAGTCTTTTATGCCTCTAATGGAGAGTATGTCCAGAAGATGTACAGTTATTACTCAAAATAGCGATTATCCAACCAAATATTAAGTTTATAATAAAATGTATTGGTTAGTTCAGTCTTTTTCCGATTTGATTAAAGTTTTTTTAAATTTGTGCTAAATTACTGTCCAATCACTTTTCGTATTATTTGTACTTTAAATTGCATAAAACTAAAATGCAGCATAAGTACGTAATATTTTAGAAAAAATACCGGTCAAAAAACATAAAGTTGAAGTTGAAATATTTGCTTTATAAAGTTACATGTGGTGACTGTGCTAAATTCGTGACCACCACTGTATATCGAAATAATACTTCAATTCAATTCAAAAAGCAAAAAAAGCTTAAATACCCTAGTATTGGGTGATGGTGTGTGCATTTTCAGCTACAGTTGTTTGTTTGGTTGTATTCCCATCCTATTTTAATTCCAACGATCAACAATATATAGGGTCTCAGATCGATATTTCAAGGTGTTACAAACGGAATGACAAAGTTAGTATACCCTCATCCTGGAGGTGGAGCGTATAATAGCTGAGATAAATAGAAATAAATAATAATAAAAACAGATATAAAATAAAAAATTAAAATTAAGATTAAATTAATTAAAAAATAGATATAAAACTTAAAATTAAAAAAAGAATAAAAAAGAAATAGTAAAAAATAATAAAATTAAAGTAAAAAAGTAACAATAAAAAATAAATAATGAAAACCAAATAATTAAATATAAAAATCAAATATAAAAAATACAAATAAAAAATGACAATAAAAAAGAAAATGGAATATAAAATACAAAATAAGAAATAAAACTAAAAATATATAAAATATAAATAACGAAAAAATACAAACTATAAAAAAAACAAACTAAAAAATAAAAATTATGAAATAAAAAGAAACAATAATTATAAAAATAATAAATAAATAGTAGAAATAAATAAAAATAAGAAATAGAAAATTAATAATAATAAAAATTAGATAAAAACATAAAAACTAAAAATAGCAAAGAAAAAATTAAAGCAAAAAGTATCAATAAAAACCAAATAATAAAATACAAAAATATAAATAAATAAATAATATAAATAACGAAAAAATACAAACTATAAAAAAAAAACAAACTAAAAAATAAAAATTAATAAATAAAAAGAAACAATAATTATTAAAATAAAAAATAATAAATGAATAGTAGAAATAAATAAAAATAAGAAATAGAAAATTAATAATAATAAAAATTAGATAAAAACATAAAAACTAAAAATAGCAAAGAAAAAATTAAAGCAAAAAGTATCAATAAAAACCAAATAGTATTAATAATATAAATAAATAAATATAATATTTTTATTATTTCAAACCATGCTTATAAGGCAAGGCTACCAATAATTAAATAAACTAAATAATAAAAAATGGAATATAAAAATACAAAATAAAAATTAGAAAAGAAAAAATAGATATTAAAATACAAACTAAAAATAATAAATAAATATAAATAAATAAATATAATATTTTTATTATTTCAAACCATGCTTATAAGGCAAGGCTACCAATAATTAAATAAACTAAATAATAAAAAATGGAATATAAAAATACAAAATAAAAATTAGAAAACAAAAAATAGATATTAAAATACAAACTAAAAATAATAAAAAAATAAAAATTAAGAAATAATATATAATAAAGAAAATGAAAAATGGATAATAAAAAATAGATAAAAAACAAATTTCTATTTTTTTCTAAAAATACTTATACAACATTTTTATGAGAAGAATGCAGACACAAAATTTCACAACAATCGCAGCTATTGCGATGTCAAAAATCGCACGGCAAATAGTTTTATTTTTCCGTATGATGAAATGTTCTACATTTTCATTTTACCACAATTATCGAATTGTCCTCGTCGACATAGCTTCGTTGTACATAGTATCGTATGGTGTTGTATTATATCCACATACAATGTGCATACGTACATATGGATGGGTACATAGACATGTGTTCTTCGTATAGCATATAAACTTATCAAGATATTTCTTTTAGCTTGTGAAGATATTACTCTGGCCTGACGGTGGCTGTGGCGGTGGTGCTGGTGCTGGTCTGCTGCTATGTATTGCTGACAGTTTTTCTTCCTTTTCATGTTTGTTCTTTCGTTCGTGATATTTTATTCCTTAAGATACAGTTGACCTCAGATTTCTTTGTATATTTTTTTTCTACTGTTACTTATTTAATAATAGCAAAGGTTGCAATAGATTGCCACCCAGCCACCTCCTCTTCATCCACATGCTCCTTGTCATTCGTTCATTCAGTTTTCGTGACAATAAAACATGTACTAATATAATTGTGCTTATTCGCATTTCTTCCCTCCTCTAATGTGGTGGCGTTTGTTTTTTGCTTCTTCAGTATTTATTTAATTTGAAATTTCTCAAATTGCGTAGAATTACCGTCAGCCGAGAGCGGAGGGCCAGAGGAGGATGCCCAGGAAGGAACAGCTTTGCGGTCGTATTTTATATGTATGAGTACCCTTTTGTTCGGCAGAACAAAACGGAACCGGAAGGGTGAAAAGCTATAAGTGTTTACATGTAGTTTTGTTTCCTCCCCCCCCCGACATGAACTCATATGGATTCGTACTGGTGCTTCAGTTGCTTCAAGTGTAGTAATAGACACAAGTGGTGGGGGATTTGAATGATATCAAGTTTGATATTTTCAACAAATAAACAAAGAAATCTATTATTGTGGTTGTACCATGTATGTTGTATTATTAGTTAGTTGCTTATTATAGCTGCTAAACTGGAACGGAACTGTCTGACAGATCTGAGGCAAGTACCTTTTTATTATTTTCAAGTGGTAATAATTACACTGTACAACAATTTCAAACTTTTTCCAAAATTACGGGTTCTGACAAGGGATGCTGAAAGAGGTGACTAAAGCAAATATACGTGTGTCGGCGTTTTGACAGATCACATCGGAATTTCATTTTATAGGCGTTTAAAGTTTCCCAGCTCTGGTAACCCCTAAGGTGGCCCCCTACATTTGCCTATTTTTTACCTTTGAGCATGAGGATATAGGATATTGACTCATTTATAATCTACGTTCCTACTTTTCAGAAGATAATGAGTAAATTGTGTTTTGGAACTAAAAAATCGGACTTTTTGCACTAAACGTAACCTATCTTCCAAGGGTGCAATTTCGTGCAGGCAAAAGTTACCCTACAAAAAAACGAGGAACCCTTCAACCTTACCAAATATGTAAATATTTCGTTAAAGGCTTTTGAAGGAAGTGTTGTTTGTCCAAAGTCAGACATCTGTTGAAAAAGGATATTTTTTACAATATTCATTACAACCAAACTATATTTGGCACAAACATAGCTTAGGCGTCATAATAAAGCTAAGAAACCACAATTTATTATAAAAAGTTGAGTTGAGTGCAAAATCTCTTAAAATGTGTGAGAAACAGTTCGACAAGGTCAAAAAAAAAATACGTTTTTTTTTCAATTTTCAAAATCTGAAAAACGTGAAAATCTGTAATACAAAAAAATAAAATTTTTTCTTCGCACTATGAACAAATACGAAAAAATATGTATAAAAAACAAAAAAATAAAAATTTTAATTTTCTTTAAAATCGAAAAATACGAAAAGTAGTCAACTTTGGGCCGATTTCTAAAATATATACGATTTTCCGATTTTTAGTGTTAGTATTTCAAAATAATCCTTGGGCCCTTGTCTAATTTTGGTTTTTTACAGAACTCAAAAATGTCTACTAGAACAAAAGTTATTGAATTTTGGCCGATGGATTTTGATTCTGAACCACTGTGCGCCATCGTTTATCAATATCCGCTGAGGAAAAGCTGGGGGATGTTGTCGTTAGTCTCGTTTTTAGTGAAAATACTCAGTTTGTTATATACATCAGGCATGCCGTTGTTGTATTATAGATCATAGGTTATCAATAGACACAAGAACTTCCTTTAAGATTTAAGTGGAGACGTTTTTGTTATATGGTCGTCAAAAATATCGACATTTCTTAATGGACGAAAAATTGACGAAATTGTCGTTAAAATGGCGTCGGTAAAAATGAGCCGTTAATACGTCACATAGTGTATTATCAGCGGGAAAAACTCCCAGATTTCATGTGCCCAAATCTCGATTTTACTGATTGAATTTTGGAAAGAACATTCCAATTAAGCATATTCTAAAAGATTTTGCCAATATCGCGGCTTATTTAAGCTGTGGATGCATTTAAAGTTCATAAATGCTAAAACAGTTGAACATTTCATCATATAGAGGTTATTTTATTAGGATTTATCTCGGAAACCATATATCGTATAAGAATTTCGTTTAGATCATAGAAAATACGAGCTCTTGAGGTGTTCTTTTGCATTTTAAAAAGTGAAATTACGTTTTTGCCTTCCTTTTCAGAAAGTAGTTTAACCTAAAGTTTGTAAAGGGTGATTTTTTAAAATCTATAGGAAAGTTTTTCAAAAAAAAAAAAACACATAAAATTCAGAAAAATGCATGAAATCTTTATTTGAATCGATAGTACGGCCCATATAATTTAATGTTCGAAGATTATTTCATGCAAATGTTGACCTTGACTGCGCCTCAAATGGTCCATGCGCTTAGTCCAATTTTGGTATTTCCACGTTTTTGAGTAACAGACGGCGACGAATCGATAATTGATGGTCATCATTAACACTGACCGATACAGCTGCGATATTTTCTTCAGTTCGCACTCTACGTAAGCGTGTTGGTGGTTTAATGTCCAACAATGTAAATTTGGTGCGAAATTTAGTCACAATAGCCCGAATAGCCGCTTCAGTGGGTCAATTAAACTGACCATAAAATGGAAGAAGCGCGCGATGAACTTTCTTAACAGAGCAAGCATTTTGATAATAAAATTCAATAATTTGCAAGCGTTGTTCGTTTGTAAGACGATTCATGGTTAAATTATAGACCAAACTGAAGATGTTTAGACAGTGAAACAGAGCACGAAAACTGTTTCAACCAGTTGTTCAACTGTTTAAACCAGTGTTGCCAAAAAGATAATAGCTAAAAAATCACCCTTTATTTACTTAGTATTGCTAATTTTCTACAGTACAAAACTATATTCGCGAGGACAGCCGATGCCTCGGCATTTACAAATATTGTTAAACTATTGTTTTATTTCTTCATTTTTAAAAGAATATTCTGTTTATAGCTGCCAACATCGACTTAATTACTGAAATGGTAAAACCTTCTAAGCCAAACATGAAGCAATACTTTCTTCGTTGTTCTGTGTTAATGGATTTTGGAAAATTTATTTAAAGCATACTTTAGGGCATGTAAATATTGGGCCGCTATATTAGTCTGAAGTTATTTATAAAGTTATAATAGCCGTTTGTCATCGATTAAAAAATAAAATATTTTTTTTTTCAAAAATCGTAAAAAAACTAAAATTTTAATTGGACGTTGCACTATGGTCCCAAATCCATATTTTTTTTAGCAGAAATTCAAAAAATTTAAAATGGAAATTGTGTATATATTTTCTTAATGGCAACACTCCAAGCTATCAAGAAAATGTATTGGAGAAAACGAGGTGGCAACACCGCAAGCCTGAGAGGCATTTAAAGTTTGCCGTTAAAACAAGTGGGATTAATTCGGGTCTAAAGCTGTTATACAAAATACTTAGGCGTGAAAAGAAAATAATGAAGTGACTATATTATTGAAATTTAAGGCCGGCGTAAGTAGTTGAAAAATTATATTTAACATTTTGTGATTGCTGTAGTCTTGTCAGTTTTCCTGAGTGTTGTAATTTTGTGATTTGTAGTGAGCTTAACATATAAATCTCGTGGACCAAAAGTTATATGTCGAACTCAACTTGACTCAAAGTGTAAATGTGAAAGTATTCGTCTGAGTGTGTAGCTTATGGTGGAATTAATATCTCGCCAGCATTTTTCGGCAAACCCCTGGAAATGCCACTTTATTTTAGCACAATTTTCGATAGCCATAGTACACATATTTGATCATATCTCTGAATCAGATTTGTGTATGAGACCCATGAACATCTCATTTTTTAGGTATTGTAAGTACCTTTAAAATGGTATATAGCGTTATTCACTTTTCTATACACATTTATACATTTTATATTATTTCCTGAAATAATTATTTAAATTGCAGTGTCAAGTAGAATATTTGTATGCTATATTTTGCTTTTGTAATAATGTTCAGAAAAACATTTTTCGTCAAAGCGAAATAAGTTTCATTCTTTTAAACTTTCATAAAATTTTGTTTTTGGTCACCCTGTACTAATACATGGTGATAATTATGTTGGTTATATATTGAGTTTATATGGGAGGTGGTAGTGGGCGTGGTCCGATCGGCTCAATTTAATTTTTTATTTTTTAAGTATGATATGTCTAGCAAATGTGCAAAATTACAAGATTATATCTTTATTTTTCGACTTTATGCCATAAAAAATGGATTTGGGACCAGTGTGCGGTGGGCGTGGCACTGGCAATTTTCATTTAATTGTGTACTCAAATGAAATCACTGGTAATGATTTGTATTAACATATATATTAAAATAAGAAATTTATGACGTTTTTTTACTTTAACTTACATGGGAGGTAGGCGTGGTTGTGGGCGGATTTAAACAAAAAATTGCTTTTGATCTAATATGAGGATATAAGGGATGTGTGCGAAATTTCAAGGTCCTAGATATATTCCTTCTAATTTTTGCCGCAGCATGTATGAAAATATTCCACTCTGCGTCGTCAGTAAAAATTTAGCTACATTCGAGGAGGACAATGCAACGACTTTGTCGCGGATATGGACATAAAGAGTGATTTTTTTGAGGTTAGGATTTTCATGTATTAGTATTTGACAGATCACGTGGGATTTCAGACATGGTGTCAAAGGGAAAGATGCTCAGTATGCTTTGACATTTCATCATGAATAGACTTACTAACGAGCAACGCTTGCAAATCATTGAATTTTATTATCAAAATGCGTGCTCTGTTAAGAAAGTTCAGAAAGAAAGAAATTGTGTTCAGCGACGAAGCTCATTTTTGGCTCAATGGGTACGTAAATAGGCAGAATTGTCGATTTTGGAGTGAATATCAGCCAGAAGCATTGCAAGAGCTACCAATGTATCCAGAAAAAGTCACAGTTTGGTGCGGTTTATGGGCTGGTGGCATCATTGGACCGTACTTCTTCAAAGATGATGCGAATCGTAACGTAACTGTGAATGGTGAGCGCTACCGTGAGATGATATCCAACTTTTTTTTGCCCAAAATGGAAGAACTGAACTTGGTTGACATGTGGTTTCAACAAGATTGCGCTACATGCCACACAGCTCGCGATTCTATGGCCATTTTGAGGGAAAACTTCGGAGAACAATTCATCTCAAGAAATGGACCGGTAAGTTGGCCACCAAGATCATGCGATTTGACGCCTTTAGACTATTTTTTGTGGGGCTACGTCAAGTCTAAAGTCTACAGAAATAAGCCAGCAACTATTCCAGCTTTGGAAGACAACATTTCCGAAGAAATTCGGGCTATTCCGGGCGAAATGCTCGAAAAAGTTGCCCAAAATTGGACTTTCCGAATGGACCACCTAAGACGCAGCCGCGGTCAACATTTAAATGAAATTATCTTCAAAAAGTAAATGTCATGGACCAATCTAACGTTTCAAATAAAGAACCGATGAGATTTTGCAAATTTTATGCGTTTTTTTTTTTAAAAAAGTTATCAAGCTCTTAAAAAATCACCCTTTAGTAGGCAATGTGAAAACATTCATATGGTCGTCGACGGCAATGTGTCGACATTGTCGCTCAAGGCAATGCGATAATGTGACGACATTTTTTTTGTAGGGTTGTCAACGAAAAAACGACGACATTGTCGTTAATGGGTCGTCGGTGAAAATTGTAAGACATTGTCGTTAATATGTCGTCGGTGAAAATTGTAACGCCATTGTCGTTAATATGTCGTCAGTGTAAATTGTAAAGACATTCCAAAAGGAAGACGATCGAGGACAATTTGTTAAGCGACATTGTCACTCAAGCAAAAAAAGCTTTACTTTATGCATTTCTTCTCACAACAATCAACAATCTTACGCAATTTTTCACAGCAATGGTGCAGAATAGGGATGTTCATGCTTGCGGAGTAGATCTTTTGTCTTTGAATAATGTGCACGCAGAATCGTACATGCATGTTCATCTTTGTAGCAGTTCTTACGTAAATATCTTATTAATTACGGAATTGCTCCACTGTAACGTAATGTAACGTATGCGTGGTGACGAAATAATCCACTTTGAAATACATACAAACTACACTACACTCAAGCGATATCACTAATACCAGCACAGTGACACATGCCCCTCTCCCCGCCGGAGATGACAGACCGGCGGGACAGACATAAATCCATTACGAGCTACTCTCAAGGGGATGGATGGTTGGTGGTGGGTTATTTGCATAACACACTCGTGCATAAATAATAATTCCATAATCATTTGCCAATTATGGTGATGTGTGTGTACATTAGGCTGGGTCACGAAAATAAATAAAGCGGAAGATTGGAGTTAATGATGTTCCACAAAATATTTCGTTCCTAGATCAAGCAAAACGATCCTGAAAACACCTCTAAAAATCATGTTTTTCCCGTGTAATTTTCTTATGTTGCATTTTTGGAAGCACTTAAATAATTTAACCATGAATCGTCTTACAAACGAACAACGCTTGCAAATTATTGAATTGTATTATCAAAATGCTTGCTCTGTTAAGAAAGTTCATCGCGCGCTTCTTTCATTTTATGGTCAGTTTAATCGACCCACTGAAGCGGCTATTCGGGCTATTGTGACTAGATTTCGCACCAAATTTACATTGTTGGACATTAAACCACCCACACGCTTACGTAGAATGCGAACTGAAGAAAATATCGCAGCTGTATCGGTCAGTGTTAATGATGACCATCAATTATCGATTCGTCGCCGTTCGCAGCAATTGGGTCTCTGTTACTCAAAAACGTGGAAATGCCAAAATTGGACTAAGCGGATGGACCATTTGAGGCGCAGTCAAGGTCAACATTTGCATGAAATAATCTTCAAACATTCAATTATATGGACCGTACTATCGATTCAAATAAAGATTTCATAAACTTTCCTATTAAAAAATCACCCTTTATATACCCTCACTCTCAGAGAACATATATACGGAAGTTATAAGGAATAACATTATATGTAGGGCAGGATAACTCGTGTGGAAGGTGCTAGAAGGTTCGTGTCACATGATCCCAGTTTCCACATTTGTAAAAAAATTGTAAAAACATGATCAAATAGCAAGTCGTAGTGGATTCCATGCACCAGTATAGAAGTTTTAAAGGATTTAATATCACCTAGGATAGAGACAATTGTGTGGGAGATACAAGAAGGGGCGTGGCTAAAGCGTAAATATTTTTTATGTTTAATGTGATTATGACTATCCGTATGGATGTTATGTCGGTTTTATTGTAGCCAAAGTTTATGCAACTTTGTGTGGGAGGTACCAGAAGGGGTGTGGCATTTTCGCCCATATTCCATGCGAATGTAACCACTAAAAAAACATTGCTAAATATCAAATTTCACAGTATTCCGATCATCTGTATAGAAGTTATAACATCTTTAATTTTACGTAGTTTTGTGTGGTTTGTGTGGGAGGTACTGGAAGGTGCGTGGCAAAACCCGCCATATTTAGTACACATAAAGTGATTATAAAAAGATTATCAGATACCAAAATATTGCTGATTCCGATTATCCGTGTGGAAGTTATATGGGTTTTAATTTAACAATGGAATATGGCCTATTTGTGTGGGAGGTACCAGAAGGGGCGTGGCAATTTCGCCCATCTTCGAACTTAAACTAAGTTTGGGAAAATATTGCCATGTGCAAAGTTTGAATCGATTCCTTAACTCGTTTCGAGAGTTATCGTGTACACCAGCCAGCCATACATATAGACGGACGGACAAGGCTCAAACACCTTAAAAAGTCGTGAAACGGATTTGGACCAAACATACTTAGGGTCTTAAGTCACTCCTTAAATGCGTTACACTTTTTTCTGTCCCAAATGATATATACCCTCCTACTCTGTAGAATGAGGGTATAAAAATGAGCGCAATTTCATTCCGATATTCATCATTTAGGCATCACTCGAAAGGTATTGACAGCAGCTATTTATTTTATATAAAATACCACCACCGAATACCGAAAAAGTTTTCGGTGGTCACTGTGAAAATCCACAAAAAATTACTATAAACGTCCAATAATTCGTGCAATAATTATTCTAAGACAAGATTCAAAATTTATATTTAAAGTGCTTTCAAGGGTCTATTATTTCAGAAAAAATGGACAAATTGCAACGCAAAAAAATACTCGGGAAAAACATGATTTTTTAGGGTTATTTTCAGGAGCGTTTAGTTCACAGATGGCTTGATCTGGGAACGAAATATTTTGCAAATCATCATTAAACAACGCAATCTTCATTTTTGGGAGGTGTCTGCAAATTGTTTTTCCATTTATATGGACGGCGACCCAGCCTAGTGTACATATGGCTGAGTATTTATGTAAGTGCATATGTGACCATTGATGGTGTGCCACATGGATGCGTGTGTGTGTGTGTTTGGGGGTAGGCCTGATGCTGAAGCTGTTGTTTTTGCAACGCCCAATGATGCATGGTTGTAGTTGTTGCTGTTGCTGCGGTAACTGAATAAACTAAAATTCATTAATGATATTTACATATTTACATGCAGCACAACACAAACACACTCAATCAAACTCGCACAAACACACTCAATCAAACTCGCACAAACACACACACGAACACTAACACATTAATCATTATTGTTTCATTGTTTATGTGAATGTCTGTCTGTATGTGTGTTTGTAGTATTGGATAATTACACGGATTTGTGTGTGTGTGCTCAGATCTTTCGCACATACAATGTAAACGGATATACATTTCTCCTCGCACACACACACCCACACTCACATAGCCGTTCTTGTGCACTTTAGCATATACAATTACAATGCTAACACTTTTTCAGATTTCAAAAGCACCAGAAAAAGTACAATAGTTGTCGGTCGGTGTTGCGGGAAAGGGGAGTGGGAGAGGGGTTTGAGAGAAAAGTTAATTAAAAGCAATGTTGTTTTTATGATTGGCGGCCAATAGCAGCTGCAGCAGCAGCGGCGGACGCGCTCCCCACTAGTGTGAAGTTGTATAAATTGCCGACGTTGTCGGTGTTGTGTTGGGCGACGAAACGAGGCGAGGCGAACGAATTATTGCTGCATTTGAACGAAGAACTCTCGTTAAGGCATTAACGAGATGCAAAGGCGCGAAACGCTGAAAACCACAGATGGATGGTTGATGGCTTGAAGGCTTGCACATGGAGTGTTTTTGTTATAAAACAAGAAAACAGTGGGTCAACTATTCCATAACATTGGAGTATTTTTAAGGAAATATTTAAGCGTGTTTTTTCTAATACAAAAATGCATATTTTGTTGTCCTTAAGGCTACACTCAGAAAATAGCATTTCTAAATCTGAGTAAAATCCATACTACAATCTACTTCAACAATTTTACTCCAGTTCAGTAAAAATTTCCTAAAAGTTGGAAAATTAACTAAGTATGACTAAAGTTTCATTTTTTTAAAGTCATAACAAATAGTTCATTTACTACACCATTTTCAAGTGTAATTCAAAAGACACCATTTGCAATTCAAAAATTCCATTTGAAATTCAATAAATATGATTTGAAATTCAAAACTCATCGTTTGAAATTCAAAATTCATCGTTTGTAATTCAAAACTCGTCATTTGTAATTCAAAAGACACCATTTCTTGCCTTCGCAGCAATCATGAAGTAATAGCTCAGCTCTTTATGGCAGAGATATCATGAAACTTTTGAGAATTTTTTTGTGCCAGTTTTGCATACTCTGAAGCAAAATCATTTGTTTGACTTATTTTTAGTTAAACTGAACTTATTTTCAGTTCACTATTTTCCTTGTATCAAGTGCATTTTTCCGCAGTTTAAGTAAAAAAATTACTTGTTTTAAGGAAAAAAATCAACAAATTTGTCCTCAGTTTAAGTAAATATTTACTTGATTTGAGTAAAAATTTACTTACATTTAGGAAAATTTCAGCAAAACTTTACTAAGATTTAGTACTACTTTACTCGGTTTGAGTAATAATGTTCTTAGTTTTACGAAAATTGTACTTAAATTTAGTAAAAATTTACTTGGTTTTAGGAAAAATTTAATTAGATTTAGGAAAATTTCAGTAAAATTTTACTTTGATTTAGTAAAAATGTACTTGGTTTGAGGAAAAACTAACTGTAATTTCCCTCAGTTTGAGTAAATATTTACTTGGTTTGAGGAAAATTTAACTGGAATCAAGTTCAAAGCATGTACTACTTCCAAGGAAAAGTTTGAACTTGATACGAGGAAATATTGCTTTAGCACTATACGAAGATTAATTCTCCTAAATTTTAGTTAATTTTAACTCATTATAGGGTTGACTTTTTGTGAGTTATTTTCTGAGGGTTATTTTTATGTTTTTTAAAACTACAAATACAAATTTGGGTTGAAAGAACTGAAGAAAGTAAACTTTTTCAAAATGTTTCCCCCTGACTGGGCAATGATTGGTTCCTTTTGGACACTTTTCATGAAAATCATCAAAAGCAAGAACTACTAAAGCCTAAAAAAACTAAAATTAAAAAATATAACAAAGGTGAAATGCACGTATTTGAAGTCCTTGGATTTGGACTTTTCATTGTTTTTAAACCTTGTGGTTATGAACTAATGAAAAATTATAATTTTTATGATATTTCACTGCAATTTTCGTTGATTTTTTAGAAAAAAAATTCGTAAAAAATAGAAGCCACCATTTCACCACTCTCAATCTCACACAGTCGCTTAAAAATAGACTTAAGCACACTACTTTAAAATTTCAACAAAATGGATTAGTGTAATCATTTTGAAAATCAAAATAAAAGAATTAAAATTGCAAAAACTATAAAATGTACTTGGTTTGAGTAAAAACTTACTGTAATTCTGAGGTTCCTTTTCATGAAAATCACCAAAAGCAAAAACTACTAAAACCTAAAAAACTAAAATTAAAAAATATAACAAAGGTGAAATGCACGTATTTGAAGTCCACCCAGAAAAATTTGAGAAGTTCTTATCCAGTAAGCCCATTTAATGAGCACATCCTAATTTTCATATTTCTCGCATTTGAGGATGCTCTTTTGGACATTTTTTTGAATGTTTATTTTGGTATAATTTTATTAATTAAACAATTTTGTTTTTAATACCCTCCACCTTAGGATTCCTTTGGCATTCCACCTTGAAATATTCGTCGCAGACCCCATAAATTATATATATTCTGTATCGTGGTAAAATTCTAAAACGATCTTGCCATGTCCGTCTGTCTGTTAAAAGCTCGCTAGCTGGAGAACAAAATGAGCTAAGGGTTCAAATTTTCCTTAAATGAGTCTTATGGCTGTAGATTTGGATTAGGGATTGAAAGTGAGCGAAATCGGCCCAAAGGGAAAATTTGTTCCCTAACAAGAATGAAAATACCCCCCTTCCCCCTAATATTTAGATTATTTACACAATTTCTTTAAATTTCTGCTATTTTTACACTTGAAATTTGTTGCGAACATTCCTCTAGTAACGTGACCAAAAAGTACAAAAAAGACTTGGCGGATGAAATGAGGGCAAAAAGGCATAAAAATGGTACCAATGATACGACACAAGCTAGAAACATGAAATTAGGTGTGTACATTAGGGCGTACCTCAAAAAAAAAGTTCGCCGTACACCTTCGAATATGAAGTATTATTGAAAGGTAGTTTCAAAAAAAAAAATTTTATTTTTTTATGCCGAACGTAGGGGTCGCGCTTTTACATTTTTCTATATAACTTGTATTTATAAACGGATTTTAAAGTGTGATACATCGATGTTTTTGTCTCGACGAGGCCGATTTTTTTGTCTTTGAAGTCATTGAGCTCAAGCACCCCCTTCTGGTACTTACCCATCATTTCTCAGTTGCTACTACCCTAATGTACCACTCTAATAATCGAAAATTAAAGCTCGCATAAAATCATGAATCATGTTTGAGCTCAATGACTTCAAAGACAAAAAAATCGGACAAAAACATCGATGTATCACACTTTAAATCCGTTTATAAATGCAGAAGTTATATAGAAAAATGTAAAAGCGCGACCCCTACGTTCGGCATAAAAAAATAAAAAAATTTTTTTTGAAACTACCTTTCAATAATACTTCATATTCGAAGGTGTACGGCGAACTTTTTTTTTTTTACTTGTAACCTGGTACGCTCTAGTGTACATCCCTATAATTACGTAAGCACGTAAAATAGCGGGATTTTTCGAAATTCGTACTTTTAAGGGATACAATTGAAAAGGAGGGATAAAAATGGTACCAACCAAACCGTTGACGTTGTAAACGTGAAATTCGGTGTATACATTAGGGAACCCCCTTATTTTGAGAGGATCGGAAAAAAATGAATGAGCCAAAAAATGGAGGTGGTGTTGTGAGTGTACGAGGGTCCTCATCGGGTCAAAGGTGAGGGAAAAGGGGTAATAATATACAAAAAGTCCCAATTATGGAGTGGAGTTAGGGGACAGGTATGTTTGGGGGAAATGTTGGGGAAAATGTTAGGGAAATTAATGTGGGCCCGTACATGTCTTCCCTCTAGGGGTGACTAGGGGGCAGTTTTTTGAGCGTTTCCTTCATTAAAAAAAATAATTTAATAAGAAATAAAAAAAATGTGTGGGGACCACCATAAGGTTTGACGATAGGAGGTAAGTATGTTCAGAGCAAATGTGGGGGTTGAAAAAATATTGGTGGTCGGTCATACCCACTAGCGGCCTCCCTGTTCCAGTAAGAGCGGTGGGAGCAAATTTTATAAAAAATAGTTTTTGTTTTGGAGCCACCTAACGAGTGGATATAGGGGGTATGTGTGTTCGAAAAAATGTTGGGGATGGTCTTACATTTAACTCCTCTGGGATGACTCCGAGGCAGCTTTGGGCCTTTTTGTGCATTTTTACCCCTTTTCCCTCACCTTTGACCACGACGAGGACCCTCGTACACTCACCCCACCACCCCCTTTTTATGGCTAATTAATTTTTTCCCGAACCAGCATATCCAAATAGAACTCCTAAAATTCCCATACAACACTATCCCATCCCTAGTATACATTCATCTGTGAAGATACGAAACAACAATGTAATTTGTACTTTTAGGCAGAATATGGGAATATATATATAGTAGAGGACTATTAATATTATAATAATGAAGCATCACAATTTTCCTAATATGGTAGTGCACTTCTATGTTATGTCGACAGTCCCTAATCTGCCGGTAATGCTGTGGACTGCACTCCGTGGTGGAGGATATATACGATTCGGACCCGACAATTTTAACGCCTTTTAATTTGTTTTATATTTTTTTGTCTATCGTAAGTAGTTTTTTTACCATTTCGCACCACTGTCTTGCTCTGTTGTATACTCTTTTAATTTAAGCAAATTAAGGCGAATAAATAATATATTCTCTTTAAACGATTATATCCGATTGTTTAAAATGCATTTAATGCTAAAAAGAAATTCATCTCAACGCCAACACACCACCCACAACCAACCCCAACGGCAAGCCACCAAGAATATGCACTAAAAACAACACAGTCGCAGCCACATAAATACATAAACAGCTCAAGCCACTAAACAATGTTTTTGGCCAATTTCAGCTGAGTTTTACGATACCCCGGTGAGTTTTAAAAACTTCAACTTTGTGGTATTAAAAAAACCAACAAAACTATTTCGTATTTATTTAGAAAAACATTTCCATTTTATAATAAAAGGCCGTGGCAGCCACCACCACCAACACCACCATCAGCCCCAACAACATCGAAAGAAGCGAAAAACTCATAAAAATAAACTTTAACTACCTTCAGCTAAATATATGTGTATGTATGTGTGTGTGTATGTTTGTATGTATATGTTAAGGGGAGCTGTTGCTGCCAGCCAAACAACTCGTTCCATCCACAACAACAACAACAACAACGTGTAATGGAAATATTTCTTTATTTAAAATGGCTCATAATTTATAAAGTTTACTGTGTTTTTAGGTTTTGTTTGTTTGGTCTTCACGCAAACCTGCTCGCTCCGTTGATACAACTGTTTAATTAAATATATTTAAAAATTAATGATCCTCCAAAAACTATGAACTATGAATGGTATGTGTGTTGCCTGTGCCTTTGGCTAGGACGACGCTTCACCAGACCCGACGTAGGTTTGTTCTTTTCGTTTCTTTTTTTTTTGGCAAAGTGGGTTTAACACATGAAAAGCATAATTTGTTTGTTCTGCTTTTGGCTTGGTTTGGTGTCCATCCACACCACACTTGGAGCATAAATATAGGTCAAAAGTTGAAATCTTTAATTACCAGACTTTCAGACCAGGTGGCTGCCGCGCCACCACAACGTCGTTGGCAAAAAAAACGAAATTCCAGGAAATTTTGAAAAGTACACAGAAGAGATCATGGCTTTTTGGTCGGTTTTAACTTGTTGTAATGCGCCGTAATTTTCAAGGATTTCAAGGGGTTGCCGCATGGAAAATCCTCAATCAGGATGAGTCCTTTTTAAACGGAGAGAGTTGGCAGGAAGGCATTTTCGACCTTGAAGTGGTGTTTAAACAATTATAACGGCTTTCCCACAATATATTAATTAATTTATTTAATTTAATGTTAGACAAGTAATTTACATTTAAACTTGAGCATTGTTAATTTTTGTGGCCGCCGCTTACCACTTGCAGATCAACACAGGTTGATGGTTTTATGCAGCAAAAGTTTCATCTAATTAGTCCTCATTAGGAGACATTTATGAGCAAAAATCCCAGCACATAAATCCAAAACTTCGAGGAAACATTTCTATAGATACCAAATTTCGATAAATATACAAAATTTCGACGAGATTTTCTATAAATTCAAAATTTCGACGAGATTTTCTAAAAATACAAATTTTCTACGAGATTTTCTATAAATATTTATAAAATTTTGACGAGATTTCTTATATATACAAATTTCTACGATATTTTCTATAAATTCTAAATTTCGACGATATTTTCTATAAATTCAAAATTTCGACGAGATTTTCTATAAATATAAAATTTCGACGAGATTTCTTATATATACAAATTTCTACGATATTTTCTATAAATTCAAAATTTCGACGATTTTTTTATAAATACAAAATTTGTACGAGATTTTCTACAATTGTAAATTTTTGACAAGACTTTCTATAATTAAAAAAAATAATGAGATTTTCTATAGATATCAAATTTCGGCCAGATTTTCTAAAACTACCAAATTTCGACGAGATTTTCTATAAATATAAAATTTTGACGAGATTTTCTATAAAAAAAATTCGGCCGGATTTTATATAAATAAAAATATTCGATGAGACTTTTTATATATACATAATTCCGACGAGATTTTTCTATAAATATAAAATTTCGATGAAATTTTAATGAGATTTTCTATAATAATAAAATTTCGACGAGATTCTCTATAAATAAAAAATTTCGACCAGATTTTTTAGAAAAATGGAAAATGTTTATAAATATCGAAATTTTTTTCTATAAATACCAAATATTGACCAGATTTTCTCTAAATACAAATTTTCGACGAGATTTTCTAAAAAAAAATCGAAATTATCTTATATTCGAAAATATCTTAAACTAATTTAGAAAATATCTTAAACTAATTTAGAAAATATCTAAAATCTCCCAAGATTTTCTATAAATACAAAATTTCGGCCAGATTTTCTAAAAGTACCAAATTTCGACAAGATTTTCTATAAAAAAATTCGGCGAGATTTTATATAAATAAAAATATTCGATGATTTCGACGAAATTTTTTTGAAAATATAAAACTTGGACGAAATTTTTCTATAAATATAAAATTTCGATGAAATTTTAATGAGATTTTTTTTATAAATACGAGTTTTTCTATAAATACAAAATGTCGATGAGATTTTCTATAATAATAATAAAATTTCAACGAGATTTTCAATAATAATAAAATTTCGACGAGATTTTCTATAATGATAAAAGTTCGACCAGATTTTTCTATAAATATGAAATTTCGACCAGATTTTTTATAAATATGAAATTTCGACCAGATTTTTTATAAATATGAAATTTCGACGAAAATTTCTATAAATACCAAAATTTGACGAGATTTTCTATGAATGTAAAATTTCGACGAGATTTTCTATAATAATAAAATTTCGACGAGATTTTTATAATAATAAAATTTCGACTAGATTTTCTAGAAATGTAAAATTTCGACGAGATTTTTTATAAATGTAAAGTTTCGACTAAATATTCTATAAATCTAAATTTCGACGAAATTTTCTAAAAATTTAAAATTTCGATGAATTTGTCTATAAATTTTAAATTCGACGAAATTTTCTATAAATTTAAAATGTCGACGAAATATTCTATAAATTTTAAATTTCGACGAAATATTCTATAAATTTTAAATTTCGACTAAATATTCTATAAATCTAAAATTTCGACGAAATTTTCTATAAATTTAAAATTTCGACGACATTTTCTATAAATGTAAAATTTCGACTAAATGGTCTGTTATGTTGTATGTCTTGTCATTTATTTTGGTTCAAGACCATAGGTTGTGCCGAAGTCTTCAGCAGAACCCAAAAATTAGCAAAGAAGGCAAAGTGAGACCTTTATTGTTGCAGCTGAAAGTTGACTGCGCAGTTTCGATGGGCGCTACACCATCTCATCAGAACTTTCGCAACGAATGTATGTCTTTGACTTAAATCAGGGTTCATATTAGTACCAGCGGTCACATATTTCTAATGAGAAACGCTGATAAACAAAATATTCCACCGAACTAAGTCGACACACTAAAAATCTCACTTTGCCAATTCAATGTTGTTTTTGCATGTGCTCGCATCGCTCGCAACAATGCAAAGGTTGTTGTTGTACGGTATGTCCCGTCTTCACTGTACCTCGTGTGTATTGTTGTTGTTTGTATGTATAGTTGGTCTGTTATGTTGTATGTCTTGTCATTTATTTTGGTTCAAGACCATAGGTTGTGCCGAAGTCTTCAGCAGAACCCAAAAATTAGCAAAGAACCCTGATTTAAGTCAAAGACATACATTCGTTGCGAAAGTTCTGATGAGATGGTGTAGCGCCCATCGAAACTGCGCAGTCAACTTTCAGCTGCAACAATAAAGGTCTCACTTTGCCTTCTTTGCTAATTTTTGGGTTCTGCTGAAGACTTCGGCACAACCTATGGTCTTGAACCAAAATAAATGACAAGACATACAACATAACAGACCAACTATACATACAAACAACAACAATACACACGAGGTACAGTGAAGACGGGACATACCGTACAACAACAACCTTTGCATTGTTGCGAGCGATGCGAGCACATGCAAAAACAACATTGAATTGGCAAAGTGAGATTTTTAGTGTGTCGACTTAGTTCGGTGGAATATTTTGTTTATCAGCGTTTCTCATTAGAAATATGTGACCGCTGGTACTAATATGAACCCTGATTTAAGTCAAAGACATACATTCGTTGCGAAAGTTCTGATGAGATGGTGTAGCGCCCATCGAAACTGCGCAGTCAACTTTCAGCTGCAACAATAAAGGTCTCACTTTGCCTTCTTTGCCAATTTTTTGGGTTCTGCTGAAGACTTCGGCACAACCTATGGTCTTGAACCAAAATAAATGACAAGAGATTTCGACTAAATTTTAAAAATAAATGTATAAAATGTCTACGAGATTTTCTATAATTATTAAATTTCGACGAGATTTCTTATCAATATAAAATTTCGACGAGAATTCTTATAAATATAAAATTTCGGCGAGATTTCTAATAAATATAAAATGTCGAAGAATTTTCTTACAAATATAAAATGTCGAAAAGTTTTCGTATAAATATAAAATTTCGACGAGACTTCTTATAAATATAAAATTTCGACGACATTTCTTATAAATATAAAATTTCAACTAGATTTCCTATAAATGTAAAATTTCGACTAAATTTTAAAAATAAATGTTTAAAATTTCGACGAAAATTTCTAAAATATCAAATTTCGAAATTTTTTTTTATAAATACCAAATTTCGACGAGATTTTCTATAAATGTAAAATTTCGACGAGATTTTCTATAGATACTAAATGTCGATGAAATTTTCTACAATAATAAAATTTGGACGAGATTTTTTATAATAATAAAATTTCGACGAAATTTCTTATAAATCTAAAATTTCGACATTTTCTATAATATTAAAATTTAATATCTGTCCTGCTTATATAGCTGGGTATTTAAAGGCAAACAGCAAAAGTGACACTCGTTATTAGCATACAAAAGGTAAAAGGGATAGAAGGATTCAGCACAAAAATACAATCATGGCAGCATACATACATGCATACAAATCTATTTAAAACAGCCCATATCGTTACCAAAATATAAAAAAGACTCAACTAAATTTTTTTTGAAAATCGAGATTTTTGGTTATTTTAACAAAACACAACAACTTCGGTCATAATAAACAAAAACATCGATTTGCAAAAAAAAAATTAGTTGGATCTTTTTTATATTTTGGTAACGATATACTCTTTAACATATATGTTTGTATACCTACATATTATATGAATGTTTGTATGTGTATATATGTATATAAAACTTCACGTAAACTTCCTACTTTGCGGTGAGTTTACATTCACCACTACATGTCCTTGTATATGAATACATATAAAGGGTTATTCAATTAGTTGCAGATAGTAGATATATTTAATTTTTTTTGTACGGTCTCAAATTCCTAACAAAGTTAAAAATAAAATGAAATTGAAACTGAAACTTATTTTTTCAAATTCAAAAAATGTTGCTCTTTTTTAATAACCCTGGAGCAAACGCACATACCTACATCTGCAATGTTTTGTTTTAAGGATTACAAAGACAATGAAACCTCAGTCCTGTAAATAAAGCACTGAAAAAGGTTTTGGGATTTGAATAAACTCTCGTACGCACACACACAGACATATATATTTTAATATTCATTTTCCGGGAAATGTACTTACGAAGGAGGAAGGCGTTGAGTTTTGTATTAATGGTGTGCCGAAATTCCCGAAGGGCACAATCAAAATTATGTTACATGTAATTGACGTTAATTGATAAGATAAATTCGCTCTTCTTTTTCTCGCATTAAGAGTAAATCCCCCCGCGGAGGTTTTTAAGGTTTCCAACCATAAACATTTCAGTGACTTTATGGCCGGCAAATTTAAATCTGTTAGCATCGTCCTTTGAATCCTTTCACAGATCCCCTCGTACGTATATGTGCTCTTGTACTTATGCCGACGCACACCACTAACAATTACAGTTAAATAACATTCATACATATTTACATTCAAATGAATATAGTTTGTTTGCATATATATATGTACATACATACATATGTACATGTGCACATATGTATGCCAAAGCATATCAAAAGGAAAACTTTGTATGCAACCTCTTGAAAACGGAGAGACAGAGTGAGTGAGGAGAGAAAAACGGCAACATTTTAATAGCAACAAATACACGCTGAGCGCGTGCAATACAACACAACACAGAGAACATCCTCAAATACGGTGGCAATTTAATGTTTCCGCACCGTAGATTGCATTCCCCCGCCACCCTTCCATGGCCCACCAACAATACATATCTCACAGAGGGGCGGACGGACGGACGATATACTGCAACAGCTTAGCTTGCACACAGTGATTTTTCCGGAAGTAAAAATTTCATGGAAATCGTTTGAAATATGCAAACAAACAAACAGACACAACAAACAAACATATAACCGGCCGTAGCTATGCTAGCATATGCACACAATTCATTTTTCTGCTTCCTTTTCGGTTGTTGCAGTTTTTCCAACATCAACAACATATTCACTGCAGTGGATGCAAAGAAGATAACGCCGGTGCAGATGGCGGCGGTGTCCTTTTAGTGGATGGAAAGTGTCTTGTAGTTTATGGAATTTGCTTAATACTCGTATACGAGGTTGTATGCTAAGTCATGAAAATTTTAAATACACAAGCCATGATAAATAAAATATTTCGACGAGATTATTTATAAATATAAAATTTCGACGAGATTTCTTATAAATATAAAATTTCGACGAGATTTCTTATAAATATAAAATTTCGACAAGAGTTTCTAAAAAATATAAAATTTCGACGAGATTACCTACAAATATAAAATTTCGACTAAATTTGAAAAATAAATGTATAAAATTTCGACGAGATTTTCTATAAATATAAAATTTCGACCAGATTTCTTATAAATATAAAATGTCGACGAAATTTCTTATCAATATAAAATGTCTACGAAATTTTTTATAACTATAAAATTTCGAAGATGTTATTTATAAATATAAAATTTCGACAAGATTTCTTATAAATATAAAATTTCGATTAAGTTTGGAAAATAAATGCATACAATTTTGACGAAATTTCTTATAAATATAAAATTTCGACGAGATTTCTTATAAATATAAAATTTCGACGATATTACCTACAAATATAAAATTTCGACTAAATTTGAAAAATAAATGTATAAAATTTCGAGATTTTCTATAAATATAAAAGTTCGACGAGATTTCTTATAAATATAAAATTTCGACGAGATTTCTTAAAAATATAAAATTTCGACGAGATTTCTTAGCAATATAAAATGTCGACGAAATTTCCTATAAATATAAAATTTTGACGAAATTTCCAATAAATATAAAATTTCGACGAAATTTCCTATAAATATAAAATTTCGACGAGATTTCTTAAAAATATAAAATTTCGACGAGATTTCTTAAAAATATAAAATTTCGACGAGATTTCTTAAAAATATAAAATTTCAACGAGATTTCTTAGCAATATAAAATTTCGACGAGATTTTTTATAATTATAAAATTTCGACGAAATTTCCTATAAATTTAAAATGTCCACGAAATTTCTTATAAATACAAAATTTCGACGAGATTTTCTATAAATTCCAAATTTCGACTAAATTTTCTATAAATACAAAATTTCGACGAGATTTTCTATAAATACAAAATTTCGGCAAAGTTTTCTATAAATCCTAAATTTCTACGAGATTTTCTATAAATACATTCGACATTCTTATAATTAAAATTTTGACAAGATTTTCTATATATACAAAATTTCGACGAGATTTTCTATATATACAAAATTTCGACGACATTTTCTATAAATCCTAAATTTCGACGAGATTTTCTATAAATACATTCGACATTCTTATAATTATAAAACTTCGACGAGATTTCTTATAAATATAAAATGTCCACGAAATTTCGACGGGATTTTTTATAAATACAAAATTTCGACGAGGTTTTCTATAAATACAAAATTTCGACGAGATTTTCTACAAAAATACAAAATTTCAACGAGATTTTCTATAAATGCAAAATTTCGACGAGATTTTCTAAAAAAAAATAATAAATATAAAATAAATAAATAATTTTTATTGTAAATATTAAACTTAGAATGAAGAGGTTTTGAATATGTTTTTCTAAATAGAAATATCAAATAATTATTATTATTATTTGAATTCCATATTCTGGAGTTTTGTTTCAGTTTAACTCATTACTTCCCTCTGTTCCCAGGGCACCTGTTTACTGCAAAACAACTGTACCTTTGGGCTTTAATGGGTTAAAGAAATAATTATTGTTGGAGAAATTAGAACGCTCTGGAGTTGTTGGTAGCTGAATTGCACGCATTGATTATGATTGGGTGATTAATGAGTTACGTCACTCCAGTTGGGATTTGTTGTTGTTGTGGACTGTATAGATGAGGGATTTACTTCCTCAGAGAGCTTTAACGCTGCACTTAGAGAAAATTATAATATTATTCAACTTTGAAACACAATTTCTCATTGAGTGAGAAATTATGAATTTCAGTTGTGAAATAGTTGAATAAATAAAAAAGGGGAAGTAAAATAATAAAAGAACAAGAGGTTAGTTCGATTATATTGGAGTTTATTGAGAATGTCGATGCTCACCAGTTGGGTTCAGGATGATGAAAGAGGACATTTTTACTTTTCATATGTACAATGTTAATTCATTTTTTATCTGTTAAGTTTATCTTTTTTATCCATTTCAGATAATTCACAATAATTTTAAAAGTAATCATTATTCTACGTTACTTTTTATACATTATCAATTCACAATAATTTCAGATTCTTTTCATAATTTCAAATAATAAATAATTAAAAATAAGTCTAAACGTTTTAGTTTAGACAATTGTATTATTATGTATTAACGTATTTTATTAAGTCACGATATATAAAAAATTTTCAAGTAACTCTTTGTCAAAGTTTATGGTTATACATTAGGGTTAGTCATTTTTTTTAGATTCAAAATCTGTGGAAATAGCATATAGGGCAGGCAAAAACAAGCAGAATTGCGTTTTTACTTTTTCGAAATTGTGAAAAAACGTTCCGCACAAAATGCAATTACTTTAGCTCAAAATCAACTTTTTTATTTGAATTTTTTTGTGATTTTTAAAATTTGATAATATTTTTTTTTTAATTTGAAGATATTATGCAATAATGTTAATAAGATTAAAATTTTATTTAAAGTAACGCCTTAGAATAATAACATTTATAATAAATTACTCAAATGCAGTAGCATTTTCTACTACTTAAAAAAAAACTGGGAAATGAAACCGAGTTGCAAATTTTAAAATCGATGTAGCTTAAAAACTAAATGACAGATTTTTGATCAAATTGCATATTTGAAATCGATGCACTAAAACCAACTAAAAAAAAATTATTTCCAAGAACAACTATTGCAGAAAAAAATTTCTCAAATTTAAAAATTTAAAAAAAAGTAAACTAAAAAAGTTTGTTTTTAGCTAAAGTAATTGCATTTTGTGCGGAAGGTTTTTTTACAATTTCGAAAAAGTAAAAACGCAATTCTTATTATTTTTGCCTGCCCTACATGCCATTTCCACAGATTTTTGATATTCGAAAAAAATGAAAAAATGACTAACCCTATTATACATGTTCTTTTGACTCTGTATCAACATGACGTTAGTTCTATTTAAAAGTGATTGTTTTGTGTAATGACAAATGCGTCAATCACATCCCCTCATTGCTGTTAAATACATAACTTTGGCCAACAATTTGTCAATACAATATTCTGGCAATTTGGCAATTCTCCACATATCGATTGGATTGGATTTATTTTATTTGGCCATTGGCACAAATCCAAATTTGAAGATCTACAGGTGAATGAATGCATATGCCTTCCCCAAATGTAATAGGTCAGAAGACGACTTTCCTATAAATATAAAATTTCGACGAAATTTCCTATAAATATAAAATTTCGACGAAATTTCCTATAAATATAAAACTTCAACGAAATTTCCTATAAATATAAAATTCCTACGAAATTTCCTATAAATATAAAATTCCTACGAAATTTCCTATAAATATAAAATTTCGACGAAATTTCCTATAAATATAAAATTTCGACGAAATTTCCTATAAATATAAAACTTCAACGAAATTTCCTATAAATATAAAATTCCTACGAAATTTCCTATAAATATAAAATTCCTACGAAATTTCCTATAAATATAAAATTTCGACCGATATTTCCTATAAATATAAAATTTCGACCGATATTTCCTATAAATATAAAATTTCGACCGATATTTCCTATAAATATAAAATTTCGACCGATATTTCCTATAAATATAAAATTTCGACCGATATTTCCTATAAATATAAAATTTCGACCGATATTTCCTATAAATATAAAATTTCGACCGATATTTCCTATAAATATAAAATTTCGACCGATATTTCCTATAAATATAAAATTTCGACCGATATTTCCTATAAATATAAAATTTCGACCGATATTTCCTATAAATATAAAATTTCGACCGATATTTCCTATAAATATAACATTTCGACCGATATTTCCTATAAATATAACATTTCGACCGATATTTCCTATAAATATAACATTTCGACCGATATTTCCTATAAATATAAAATTTCGATCGATATTTCTTATAAATATAAAATTTCGACCGATATTTCCTATAAATATAAAATTTCGACGAAATTTCCTATAAATATAAAATTTCGACGAAATTTCCTATAAATATAAAATTTCGATGAAATTTTTAATGAAATGTAAAATATAAAACTAATGGAGTTATAGATTATGTTATGGAGATATAGATTTGTTATGGGATAATAAATTTGGTAATATTTATTTATTTTATTTATTTTTTATTTTATTTATTTTTTATTTTATTTATTTTATTTATTTTATTTATTTTATTTATTTTATTTATTTTATTTATTTTATTTATTTTATTTATTTTATTTATTTTATTTATTTTATTTATTTTATTTATTTTATTTATTTTATTTATTTTATTTATTTTATTTATTTTATTTATTTTATTTATTTTATTTATTTTATTTATTTTATTTATTTTATTTATTTTATTTATTTTATTTATTTTATTTATTTTATTTATTTTATTTATTTTATTTATTTTATTTATTTTATTTATTTTATTTATTTTATTTATTTTATTTATTTTATTTATTTTATTTATTTTATTTATTTTATTTATTTTATTTATTTTATTTATTTTATTTATTTTATTTATTTTATTTATTTTATTTATTTTATTTATTTTATTTATTTTATTTATTTTATTTATTTTATTTATTTTATTTATTTTATTTATTTTATTTATTTTATTTATTTTATTTATTTTATTTATTTTATTTATTTTATTTATTTTATTTATTTTATTTATTTTATTTATTTTATTTATTTTATTTATTTTATTTATTTTATTTATTTTATTTATTTTATTTATTTTATTTATTTTATTTATTTTATTTATTTTATTTATTTTATTTATTTTATTTATTTTATTTATTTTATTTATTTTATTTATTTTATTTATTTTATTTATTTTATTTATTTTATTTATTTTATTTATTTTATTTATTTTATTTATTTTATTTATTTTATTTATTTTATTTATTTTATTTATTTTATTTATTTTATTTATTTTATTTATTTTATTTATTTTATTTATTTTATTTAATTTATTTATTTTATTTAATTTATTAATTTTATTTAGTTTATTTATTTTATTTTATTTAATTTATTTATTTTATTTATTTTATTTGTTCCGTTGACCCGAACCTTGTCATCTTTGTCTTCGTGTTGTACGGTGTAATGAAGCATTGAATATTGCCTGAATGAAAGAAAAAGCATTTTCTCGTTAACCAGGTTTTAGTCTTAAACTTTATTTAATCTTTGTTATTATTATCTTTATTCGCCATTAGGCTGTGGCTTACACGCCAAATGTTTCTGTTTAAATCGAGAAAATGTTGTACCCTTAAAAGCACTGTTCATTTGGTTTTTCATTAATTTTTTTTTTGCCCGTTCTTTTGTTCTCTTCATTCTGCCACTGCCACTATTCGTAGAATGCATGTACAGATGTGTGCGTTTGAATGGTTGTACTTAACAGTCATCGTTGTTGCCATGGTGATTGGATGATGATAAAAAGAATACAACTGGAAAGTGGATATTTTTTAAGCTGCTGCTGCTGCTGTTCATGAAAATTTATGCTCGAATGAACAATTTTAAGTATCTGTTTGGAAGATAACAACAGCGAAAGCATGAACAAAAAAATGAATGAAATTAAATTTAACCTTTAAACTTGAATGCTTGTGACAAACTGATGTGTTGTTTGTAGTACTCTTGTAATAGAGAGTTTCTTTGTTTTTGTCGTGTGTTTGTTTGGTTGGTGCTTCTTCAACATCGTTTGTGGTGTGTTTTTTCTTTGCTTACATTCGACAAAAACATATTTCCACTCACAAGCACACACACACTCACACGTATATAGAGAGAAAAAACTATTAATGCCTGCAACAATGTTTATGAAACACTCTCGGTTCGGTAAGTATCACTGGGTTTAAACAAACACCACCACCCCCACCCCACCCTACGATCATATGCGTAGATAATGGATAAGCCGTGAGTGCGAGTATGAGAGAGTGCCGTTACACTCTCCCCTTCTCACTAAGCTCAACATGCACACAACATATTTGCAGGGAAGCCAGCAGCCCTGTGATGTGTGTATGTGCATGGTTGTGCGTGTGTTGGGTCTCACGTACAACATCACTCCAAATACTCATTGCGAGCGCATGAATGATAACAGTAGTAGTGTAATCTACAACATGTTGGTACGTGGCGTGTGTGTGTGTGCCTGTCTTCTGTCTTCGTTACTTTGCTTTGCTGTGGTGTGCCGTGCTGTGCTGTGCTATTCCCCTCTTGTTGTAAGTTGCATCAATATACAACATACTTGTCGTATGCTCTCCCCCCGAGTAGTAGTCGTACAACAAGCCCATTGTAATGTCTTGAACAAACAACCGAACTATAAGAACTTAAACTAAATTATACATGTGCTTAAACTAAAAATGCTTATGCTAACATCACAGCCTTCCACCACCCGCCCTTTGTCATTGTTTACAATACTGGTACAGTGGTTTGAAAGAGCCGAATGTTGTAATAATTCTAATAATCAATATTAAAATTACAAAGAATGGACCAAAATGACTTCAAAAAATATTTATTTATTTATTATTTATATTTATTTCATTGTTTACAATAGTGGTACAGTGGTTTGAAAGTGCATAATGCTGTAATAATTCAAAATAATCAATATTAAAATTACAAAATAACGTAGTTCGGCCAAAGAATGGACCAAAATGACTTCAAAAAATATTAAAGTGGGCAGTTCAAGTTTTCCCCGGTTTGTATATTATTATGGCATACGCTACCCTAACATTTTATGTATAGTATATTTATGTAAAACATTACGATTAACGCTATAACACTTCAATTTAATCCTTTAACTCTTCAACAAAAGGGGACCCATTGTTGGAAGAAAGGGTTAAAATGTATTAATACTAAAGAGTGATTTTTTTGAGGTTAGGATTTTCATGCATTAGTATTTGACAGATCACGTGGGATTTCAGACATGGTGTCAAAGAGAAAGATGCTCAGTATGCTATGACATTTCATCATGAATCGTCTTACAAACGAACAACGCTTGCAAATTATTGAATTTTAGTATCAAAATGCGTGCTCTGTTAAGAAAGTTCATTGCGCGCTTCCATTTTATGGTCAGTTTAATCGACCCACTGAAGCGGCTATTCGGGCTATTGTGACTAAATTTCGCACCAAATTTACATTGTTGGACATTAAACCACCAACACGCTTATGTAGAGTGCGAACTGAAGAAAATATCGCAGCTGTATCGGCCAGTGTTAATGATGACCACCAATTTTCGATTCGTCGCCGTTCGCACCAATTGGGTCTCTGTTACTCAAAAACGTGGAAATGCCAAAATTGGACTAAGCGGATGGACCACCTAAGACGCAGCCGCGGTCAACATTTAAATGAAATTATCTTCAAAAAGTAAATGTCATGGACCAATCTAACGTTTCAAATAAAGAACCGATGAGATTTTGCAAATTTTATGCGTTTTTTTTTTTTTAAAGTTATCAAGCTCTTAAAAAATCACCCTTTACTTGAGAGGAAAATTAATGATCTAAAGATTTTTTTATCAAACTAGTGTAATTTGTGACGTGTTGCGTTTGAAAGCACTGTTTATTTATTGTCTGGGTTATGTCAATGAGTTTATGGCTGTACATATGTACACATACTACACAGTTACATATGTATATTAGGATGGGTCACGAAAATAAATTGCAGCGGTCACCCCCCCAGAAATGAAGATTGGATTGTTTAATGATGATCTACAAAATATATCGTCACTGGGTCAAGCCATCTGTGAGCTAAACGCTCCTGAAAACACCTCTAAAAATCATGCTTTTCCCGTGTATTTTTTTAAGTAGCATTTTTGCCCAATTTTTTTTCTGAGTTGATAGACCCTTGGAATCACTTTAAATATTTTTTTTATTCTTTTCTTAAAATAACTCATTGGTATAATTATTGGGCATTTATACTGATTTTTTTGTGGGTTTTCAAGGTGACAGTTAAAAACTCATATTTCTTTTTTAATGAAAAATAAATAGGAGGAATCAATACATTTCGAATGTTGCCTAAATGATGAATAACGGACGAAAAATGACACCATTTTTGTGAAATAATTTAATGCAGGCGACGGTTTTCATAATTTCCAAAATGTTCAAACGCTTTTTACAAAAATGAGCGCTGCGGCGTCAATTTCATTCCGATGTTCATCATTTAGGCATCATTCGAAAGGTATTGACAGCTATTTATTTTTTTATAAAATACTACCATCAAATACAAAAAGTTTTCAGTTGCCACTGTGAAAATCCACAACAAAGAATCAAAATTTGTATTTAAAGTGCTTTGAAGGATCCATTATTTCGGAAAAAATTTAACACAAAAAATACACCGGAAAAACATAATTTTTAAGGTTATTTTTAGATTATTTACAGACGGCTTGATCTGGGGACGAACTATTTTGCAAATCATCATTAAACAATCCAATCTTTATTTTAGTGGGGTGACTGGAAATTGTTTTTCCATTTGTATGGACGGCGACCCAGCCTAATGTATTTATACCTATATACATACATATTGAAAAAAAGGCATCATACTTGCATGTACATTGTACATTAGGGTATTTAGATGTCAAATATTGCTTTTGTAATATCAGCAAATGTAGAATTTTTTGCATATAAAGGTTTTTCCAATAAAACTGTGCACTGTTTGATATGGGATAGCAAAATTGAGAAAGACTAATTCCATGTGAAACGGAACAGCGAATTCCCTTAGGTTCTCCGATTTTAATGAAAATTTGAAAATTTGTACTTCTGAATAAGAGAAATAGTGTTGCATTCCCGTTTTTTAAAAAATAAAATATTGTAGACACCAATTAGGGTGGATCGAAAATCAGTAATTTTTCAAAGTTTGTATATATATAATATTTAAATATAAAATTTCGACGAAATTTCCTATAAATATAAAATTTCGACGAAATTTCCTATAAATATAAAATTTCGACGAAATTTCCTATAAATATAAAATTTCGACGAAATTTCCTATAAATATAAAATTTCGACGAAATTTCCTATAAATATAAAATTTCGACGAAATTTCCTATAAATATAAAATTTCGACGAAATTTCCTATAAATATAAAATTTCGACGAAATTTCCTATAAATATAAAATTTCGACGAAATTTCCTATAAATATAAAATTTCGACGAAATTTCCTATAAATATAACATTTCGACGAAATTTCCTATATATATAACATTTCGACGAAATTTCCTATAAATATAACATTTCGACGAAATTTCCTATAAATATAACATTTCGACGAAATTTCCTATAAATAAAAAATTTCGACGAAATTTCCTATAAATAAAAAATTTCGACGAAATTTCCTATAAATATAAAATTTCGACGAAATTTCCTATAAATATAAAATTTCGACGAAATTTCCTATAAATATAAAATTTCGACGAAATTTCCTATAAATATAAAATTTCGACGAAATTTCCTATAAATATAACATTTCGACGAAATTTCCTATAAATATAACATTTCGACGAAATTTCCTATAAATAAAAAATTTCGACGAAATTTCCTATAAATATAAAATTTCGACGAAATTTCCTATAAATATAAAATTTCGACGAAATTTCCTATAAATATAAAATTTCGACGAAATTTCCTATAAATATAAAATTTCGACGAAATTTCCTATAAATATAAAATTTCGACGAAATTTCCTATAAATATAAAATTTCGACGAAATTTCCTATAAATATAAAATTTCGATGAAATTTGTAATGAAATGTAAAATATAAAAGTTATGGGATGTCACGATTGGTTATGGGATAATAAATTTGGTAATATTTATTTTATTTTATTTATTTTATTTATTTTATTTATTTTATTTATTTTATTTATTTTATTTATTTTATTTATTTTATTTATTTTATTTATTTTATTTATTTTATTTATTTTATTTATTTTATTTATTTTATTTATTTTATTTATTTTATTTATTTTATTTATTTTATTTATTTTATTTATTTTATTTATTTTATTTATTTTATTTATTTTATTTATTTTATTTATTTTATTTATTTTATTTATTTTATTTATTTTATTTATTTTATTTATTTTATTTATTTTATTTATTTTATTTATTTTATTTATTTTATTTATTTTATTTATTTTATTTATTTTATTTATTTTATTTATTTTATTTATTTTATTTATTTTATTTATTTTATTTATTTTATTTTTTTTTATTTATTTTATTTATTTTATTTATTTTATTTATTTTATTTATTTTATTTATTTTATTTATTTTATTTATTTTATTTATTTTATTTATTTTATTTATTTTATTTATTTTATTTATTTTATTTATTTTATTTATTTTATTTATTTTATTTATTTTATCTGTTTTATTTATTTTACTTATTTTAATTATTTGATTTATTTAATTTATTTTATTTATTTTATTTATTTTATTTATTTTATTTATTTTATTTATTTTATTTATTTTATTTATTTTATTTATTTTATTTATTTTATTTATTTTATTTATTTTATTTATTTTATTTATTTTATTTATTTTATTTATTTTATTTATTTTATTTATTTTATTTATTTTATTTATTTTATTTATTTTATTTATTTTATTTATTTTATTTATTTTATTTATTTTATTTATTTTATTTATTTTATTTATTTTATTTATTTTATTTATTTTATTTATTTTATTTATTTTATTTATTTTATTTATTTTATTTATTTTATTTATTTTATTTATTTTATTTATTTTATTTATTTTATTTATTTTATTTATTTTATTTATTTTATTTATTTTATTTATTTTATTTATTTTATTTATTTTATTTATTTTATTTATTTTATTTATTTTATTTATTTTATTTATTTTATTTATTTTATTTATTTTATTTATTTTATTTATTTTATTTATTTTATTTATTTTATTTATTTTATTTATTTTATTTATTTTATTTATTTTATTTATTTTATTTATTTTATTTATTTTATTTATTTTATTTATTTAATTTACTTTATTTATTTCATTTATTTTATTTATTTTATTTATTTTGTTTATTTTATTTATTTTATTTATTTTATTTATTTTATTTATTTTATTTATTTTATTTATTTTATTTATTTTATTTATTTTATTTATTTTATTTATTTTATTTATTTTATTTATTTTATTTATTTTATTTATTTTATTTATTTTATTTATTTTATTTATTTTATTTATTTTATTTATTTTATTTATTTTATTTATTTTATTTATTTTATTTATTTTATTTATTTTATTTATTTTATTTATTTTATTTATTTTATTTATTTTATTTATTTTATTTATTTTATTTATTTTATTTATTTTATTTATTTTATTTATTTTATTTATTTTATTTATTTAATTTACTTTATTTATTTCATTTATTTTATTTATTTTATTTATTTTGTTTATTTTATTTATTTTATTTATTGGAAAATATTGCTCTTTTCGATTTTTAAAATTTGCGCATTTTCGATTTTAAAAATTTACGACACACTCTGCTGTGTCCACTATGTAATAGTTTGTATTTGGCGTATTCATGTGTTTCTGTTTTATAATCCGTTTGTTTAGGGGCCAGTTTTTGGCTCAGACTTTTGCTTCTAACGGGGGGCGGGGACACAGACACATTCTTGTGACAACAATCACATCATCATGGCCCCTCTTCTCCTACTACATCTCCTTCTTCTGCCTCAGCACATCGTCATCCTCGTCATACCCACTGTCACTAGTGTAATTTCAATACATTATATCATGACATTAATTACCCTGGCAATCTTGTGTCATAAATGAGACGGACCGGACCGGCCAGACCATTCAACATTTCATGTTCATATGTAGGCCTGAGAAGTTTTTTTTTTGCGAAATTTATTGGCAGCCAGCCTCCGTAGCATATTGGCAGCAATTTCAATAAATGATTTAATGATGTAAGTACATATATACTTATGTATATACATACATACTCCTTGTACATATTCATTTTTTTAAAAATTGTTATTTATTGAGGTTTTCACGAAGATGAATGAACGGATGGGTTGGGTAGGCGTATGAGTAATAGCTGTTACATGTTATGCAAATACCACTCATACGCACTGGGTGACAATTTTGGCATGTGGCTGCTGAAGGACGTGTGTGTTGTGTATGTGATTGTTTCTTTTGCATATTCATTGTATTTATTTTCTTTTATCAATATGATGGATTACGCTTCACAAAAGAATGAAATAAATCAATTTCCCTCGCAGATTTATTTATATCAGCTTTCACGTCTCGTTTGTTTTGTTTTCTTTTTTTTTTTGCGCAGAGTTTAGGAGGATTGTTGTAGGAGTTTTCAAAGAGGCGAAAACAACAACGAAATTAAAATCCTCTCAGCCAACGTGTTTACTTGTAAAAGTTATCCCTTTCTTTAATAAAAAATTGTATTTTCCACGAAAAAAAAAAATGAATTGGATTGGATGCCGGCGGCTAAATGCTTCGTATTTTCGTTCATTTCGCATTAGTTTCAAGTTTAATGAATTTTCAGCTAATTGCTTTAACATCTGACCTTTTTTCAAATATCAGCAGCAATTAAAAAAGTAAACACAATCCTCGCAATGAATGAACAACGGAAAAGGTCAACTGCAAACGAAATTAGATCAATATCGACTTTTTAATTATTTTATTCTTTTTTTTTTCGAAATGCAACACGAACCAAAGTCATAGTAGAACAACATACGACGTAATCACTTTTTGATGACGGACGATTTGTGTGACTGTCTGCCTGAATCCTGGAAATTTGTCATCCTAATATATCTTCCTTTTAGCTGTTCTTTTTTAAACTTGTTTTTTTAGTTTTCTAAAATTGTTTTTAAACCAACAATTTCAGTTGCCTTCCTTCCTTTCTTCCTTTTCCTCTCCCTCTAGCTCTCCATTTTTCTTTTGTCTTGCTTTAATGCAAAATTTGCATTTTTACGCTTCGGCCAGAGAGAGAGGAAAAAAATCTGTTGCACTGATTGCTTTGGCATTTGTGTACATTTTTTCGTTCGCTTTCGACCAAGACAACCCTTGAACAAGGACCTTTGGTTTGTTGCAGCAGCAACTGATATGGTTGGTGTTGTTGTTCTTGTTGCTCCCCCAAAAAAAAAAGTGAACACAATTTTGTTTCATGACCAAAAAACTACAAAAAACCACCAACCCACAAACAACATTTTTCCCAGCAAAGTTGAAATTCATGTCGTAAAAGCTAAAGCTGCATTTTTCAAAAATGTCCTACAATTTCAGAGGGTTGGGGGGAGGGCAGTCGGCTCACCATCTGTTTGTAGGTCTTTTTTTTTTTTTGGGGATCATCATGAACATAGCATTTACTCTAATGCCGGATTAGTTCGGTTGAAATGTAACTGATTGTGGTAACAGCTCTCCGGCGTAATCTGAGATAATGTTGAAGTAAAAAATCCAGCGGCTTATTATGCGATATATTTCGCCATGTAGACACTTCGATTGTAGGGTAGATGGAGAACTGGATGTCTGTTTGTTTTTCACGTGGATCTTTTCTGCTGCTGAGATTATATTTCAAGGACTCAACAAAGTACTTGTCTTGTCAATTTATTAAATATGTGTCAATATTTGAGACTAAAGGAAAACACTGGCATTTCCAAGGGAAAATGAATTTAGGAAATTTATTTCAAGCATATTAAACCACTGTTTCTGTGTGAAAATAGCCAGCCATAATTACGTTTAATTGAACAAATAAGCCGGCGTGATGGGACCTTTATTTCCCAAGCGACAGCATAAATCTTAAAAGATTTAAAATCAATAAAGAGTTGGGTGGAATCTTCGGATGATGGGTATTTGCAGGTTCTTACTATAGATATGGCGTTTAAGCTATTATATGTTACTTGTTATTTATTCATTTTGAAAATTATATTCTGCTTATAACTGCAAACATCGATTTAATTACTGAAATGGTAAAACCTTCTAAGCAATACTTTCTACGTTGTTCTCTGTTAATTAATTTTGGGTAATTTATTTAAAGCATACTTTAGGGATGTAAGGTTTTATGGCGTGCTGCTAGCGCATGTAAATGTTGGGCCGATACATTAATCTTAAGTTATTTATAAAGTTATAATAGCCGTTTGTCATCGATTAAAAAATAACATAATTTTTTGTAAACATTTTCGAAATTCGTAAAAAATTAAAATTTTTATTTATGCGGCCAAAATTCAATAACTTTGATCTAGTAGACATTTTTGAGTTCTGTTAAAAATCAAAATTAGACAAGGATCCAAGGATTATATTGAGATATTACCACTAAAAATCGGGAAATCGGATATATTTTAGAAATCGGCAAAAAGTTAACTTCTTTTCGTATTTTTCGATTTAAAAGAAAATTAAAATTTTTATTTTTTTTGTTTTTATGTTTTTTAACATATTTTTACGTATTTGTAAATGTTGGGCCGATACATTAATCTTAAGTTATTTATAAAGTTATAATAGCCGTTTGTCATCGATTAAAAAATAAAATAATTTTTTGTAAAAAATTTCGAAAATCGTAAAAAAACTAAAATTTTTATTTATGCGGTCAAAATTCAATAACTTTTGATCTAGTAGACATTTTTGAGTTCTGTAAAAAATCAAAATCAAACAAGGATCCAAGGATTATTTTGAGATATTACCATCAAAAATCGGATATATTTTAGAAATCGACCCAAAGTTGACTACTTTTCGTATTTTTCGATTTTAACGAAAATTAAAATTTTTATTTTTTTATTTTAATATTTTTTTAACATATTTTTACGTATTTGTTAATAATGCGAAGAAAAAAAATTTAATTTTTTTGTATTACAGATTTTCACGTTTTTCAAATTTTTTAAAATTGAAAAAACCTAATTTCTTTTTTGACTTTATCGAACTGTTTCTCACACATTTTAAGAGGTTTTGTACCCAAATTTTTCTTATTAGAAATTGTGGTTTCTGAGCTTTAGCATGAGGATAAAGGAAATTTACTCACTTTATCTGCGTATCTACTTTTCAGAAGATAATGAGAAGAAAATTAGTAAATTGAGTTTTTGAAATAAAAAATCGGACTTTTTGCATTAAATATATCCTAACTTCCAAGGGGACAATTTCGGTTGGGCAAAAGTTTCCCTGAAAAAACGGGGAACCCTTAAACCTTTCCAAATATGTATATATTTCGTTAAAGGCTTTTGAAGGGGAAAAAAGTTGTATTCGTCCAAAGTCAGACATTTTTTCAAAATGGATATTTTTTGAAATATTTATTACAACCAAACTATATTTGGCACAAACATAGTTTCGACGTCATAATAAAGCTAAGAAACCACAATTTCTAATATAATAAATCTGAGTGCAAAATCTCTTAAAATGTGAGAGAAACAGTTCGTCAAAGTCAAAAAAGAAATTACGTTTTTTTTCAATTTTCAAAATCTGAAAAAACGTGAAAATCTGTAATACAAAGAAAATTAAAATTTCTTCTTCGCATTATGAACAAATACATAAAAATATGTTAAAAAAACACAAGAAAAAAATTTTAATTTTCTTTAAATTCGAAAAAGACAAAAAGTAGTCAAATTTGGGCCAATTTCTAAAATATATCCGATTTCCCGATTTATTTCCCGAATGTTAGTATCACAAAATAATCCTTGGGTCCTTGTCTAATTTTAGTTTTTTACATAACTCAAAAATGTCTACTAGATCAAAAGTTATTGAATTTTGGCCGCATAAATAAAAATTTTATTTTTTACGATTTTCGAAATTTTTTACATAAAAAGTATTTTATTTTCTAATCGAAGACAAACGGCTATTATAACTTTATAAATAACTTAAGTCTACTAGAACAAAACTTATTGAATTTTGGCCGATGGATTTTGATTCTGAACCACTGTGCGTTGGGCGTGGCACTGACAATTTTCATTTAATTGTTGACTCAAATGAAATCACTGGTATTGATTTGTATTAAAATATATATTTAAAAAAAATTATGACGTTTTTTCATTTTAACTTACATGGGAGGTAGGTGTGGTTGTGGGCGGATTCAAACAAAAATTTGTTTTTGGTCCAATTTGACGTTATAAGGGATGGGCGCATCAATTTCGTCGACTTTTTTCTGTCCCAAATGATATAGACCCTCCTACTTTATAGAGTGAGGCTATACAAATAGTGTAGGCCTTTGCACAAATTGACCAGAATAACTTCTCTAAATATAAAACAGTCTCAATACTGCATAGGATTTTCGATTTTCGGAAGTCACAATATATATATTTAAAAAAGAAAGCACTTATTGTGCAGTCAATTTGTATAACCATCATCTGGAGGCGTCATTTAATGCCTCACAGAACGTACTCATTCGCTATTAATTACACTTTGAATGTCACGCATAATAACTAATATTCCAACACGTATACGCCTACCCATGACAAGGAAAATAATTAATATAACTGATACGTTCATGTACACGAATGACTTTAGTTGGGAAGAAGATGGCGTAGTCCCCTATTATGGCAAATAAATATTATTGCAATTTTAATTATGTGACATCTTATGGTTGAATTACAAACCAAATAATTAATATCAATTATTTGCTTAGTATTTATGTGTCAATATTATAAATTATGTTGAGGCTATGAGAAGGCTATTTGCCATAGAAATGTTATAAGTTGCATTTGAGTAATATTTTAACACGTATACGTATGGTGGTCATATAATTAATATAACTTATACGCTTGACGGGACAACTTTTCTCGTTTGGGGAAATATTTTAGGGCTTTTCACACAATCTTACAAGTACAAAAGTCTTCGAGTTACTGTATAATGAGGAATCTCTCCTTGTAATATGATTTTCGAGTTTGGAAGCCAAAAACTACTGTCCAGTAATTATTTAAAATCTCAGCATTAACTACACTTTAAATACCATAATAAGTTTTACAATGAATATAAATTAGGAAGGCGTATTACTAATATCTTACCAACACGTATACGCCTACGTATGACAACGAATATAATTAATGTTACTTAGACGTTCATGCACTTGAATAATTTTATTTGGGAAAAGGCGCTGTATTTCCCTAACTATTTGCCATAAATATTATTGCGATTTTAATTATGTGACATCTTGTGGTTGAATTACAAACCAAATAATTAATATCACTTATAAGTCAGCATTTGTATCGATATTATAAATTATGTTGAGGCAGTGAGAAAGTATTTGCCACAGAAATGTTATAAGTTGCATTTGGGTAATATTTTAACACGAATGGTCCTTCATACAATTAATATCATTTAAACGCATAATGGGACAGCCTTTCATGGATGAGGGAACACACAAATATTTTAGCATTTTTGAGACAATCTTACAAGTTCAAAAGTATTAAAGTTACTGTATAAAGAGGAATTTTTAATGTCGAGGAGAGATTTCCTTGTATATGATTTTCGAGTTTGGAAGCCAAAAACTACTACATAAATTACGAAGGCGTATTACTAATACCTTACCAACACTTATACGCCTACGTATGACAACGAACATAATTAATATTACTTATACGTTCATGTACATGAATAATTTTATTTGGGAAGAAGACGGTTTATCTCCCTAACTATTTGCCATACATATTATTGAAATTTTAATTATGTGACATCTTGCGGTTGAATTACAAACCAAATAATTAATATCACTTATACGTCCGTATTTATGTGTCGATTTTATGAATTATGCTAAGGACATGTGAAAGTATTTGCCGATAACACATAAAGGGTGATTTTTTAAGAGCTTGATAACTTTTTTTTTAAAAAAAACGCATAAAATTTGCAAAATCTCATCGGTTCTTTATTTGAAACGTTAGATTGGTCCATGACATTTACTTTTTGAAGATAATTTCATTTAAATGTTGACCGCGGCTGCGTCTTAGGTGGTCCATTCGGAAAGTCCAATTTTGGCATTTCCACGTTTTTGAGTAACAGAGGCCCAATTGCTGCGAACGGCGACGAATCGATAATTGATGGTCATCATTAACACTGGCCGATACAGCTGCGATATTTTCTTCAGTTCGCACTCTACGTAAGCGTGTTGGTGGTTTAATGTCCAATAATGTAAATTTGGTACGAAATTTAGTCACAATAGCCCGAATAGCCGCTTCAGTGCGTCGATCAAACTGACCATAAAATGGAAGCGCGCGATGAACTTTCTTAACAGAGCACGCATTTTGATAATAAAATTCAATGATTTGCAAGCGTTGCTCGTTAGTAAGTCTATTCATGATGAAATGTCAAAGCATACTGAGCATCTTTCTCTTTGACACCATGTCTGAAATCCCACGTGATCTGTCAAATACTAATGCATGAAAATCCTAACCTCAAAAAAATCACTCTTTATATGCTTCAGTGGGGTGGTCATATAATTAATATCACTTATAAGCCTGTGGGGAGCATATCCATATTTTAGTACTGTTGAGACAATCTTGCAAGTACCAAGAGTTTAGAGTCTTAGAGTTACAACCTTCTTTGGCCGAGGGAACGTGCATTAGGTATTTGAGATAATATTCCAAGAACCAGAGATAAGTTTTATGACGAGGAATCACAACCCTGAAAGAAATGTCGATATTAAACGTGTAGTGATTCACATTTTGTCACCAGTACTACTGATTATACCCAGACAATACTCCCTACTGTAGACATTTATCATGTGCTTGTCATTGATAATTCACTAGTGTCTTTAGACATATTGATTTGGTATTTCTTATGGACCATAGGGAGAAATTAGAAGCAGAGATTATTAGAATAAAATACCAAGAAGAAGTAGAAGAAACTGGAGACTTGGAGACACAGGCTTCCTTCAGGGAAGGTTGAAGTATGTTGTAATTTGAAGAAAACTTCTTCCTTCATTCAGGGAAGGTTGAAGTATGTTGTTATTTGAAGAAAACCTAGAGATGACATTGTAATGCCTCGGTGTACCTGGAAATTGAAACATTTACTCTTTTTTACTTCTTCTGGAAATATTCCTCATGACAGCAGTGTCGTATTTATGAATCTCTGGTTGATTTCTAGGGAATCTTGAGATTTTTGGTGACATGATTCAACTAATATAGGCCCTGGTGACATTTCACAGTTGCAGAATTTAAGAGGGCTACGCTAAAGCAATCTGGAAATTGGTCTTCTAAGAGATTCATTAATTATTCTGATATTCCTTTGCAAACGGATCTTCATCTGACTTGTTCCAACCTAGCGAAAATGTCGATGCATAGAATATTCTATTAACGCTGCGGCTCAAATCAGAACTGCAAATAAATATATAAGTTGTCTATGCCTTCTAAAAAATCAATCTATGAACTTTCTTCTTTCACTTCCCTGAAGAGACATGAGACACGGCCTGTTACCAGGCTTCGTAGGAGTAGCAAGAATGGAAACTGGTTACTTTGACATGGTTGTTAATTGTCACTATGTGAGCTCCATAACAAGTGCAAGCCAAGCATAGAGCATATCCGCGCACGCGTGTCGATTTTGTGAGTTCAAATATCATGGGGCAGACAAGTTCCCCAACACCCGCTGAATGTGCTCTTTGCAAGTCTACTAAAACGTCTGTAAACAATGGCCTTCAAGATGGTCTTCGTCGAAAATTATGTGGCTTATGTGTCGACCTACCCTCCGTATTAATTTAAATGACGTTGGCCATGTGTAAGGTTGTCCTACACGACAGCTTTAAGGCATGCAAAGCCCTGCTTCCCACAGGCTTTTTTAATTCATTTATGTCTCTGTTTTTTTTTCCCAGTTTCCTAGTTCAAGACCTAATAGCATCAGAATTTATTGCTCTCTTTATATTTCTCTCTATATGTATATATGAACTCTGGAAATGGTTGAGTTCGTAATTAATTAAGTTTTATATTTTTAAAATTAGTATTAGAGATTTAGTGTACACCTATACGTATGATTATTATTATTTATGGTTCACTGTGGCGTATAACGTTTCATACAATGCTCATACGCCTTGTATACCATACGACATCAGCGGAAAGAGTTATTTTTTTATAAAATTAAATCTTTAGTTTACGGAATGTCTTCTCACCAATAGTATAATTACAGGAATATTAACTGCCTGGTGGAAGGTATGAAGGTATAATTAATTAAAAATAGATCAAATATTGCTGTGATTTTGGATTTACTCAAATTATCTGGAATTGGTTGAATTCGTAATTATTTAAGTTTTATATTTTTTAAAATTAGTATTAGAGATTTCTTGTACATCTATACGTATGATTATTATTATTTATGGTTCACTGTGGCGTATAACGTTTCATACAATGCTCATACGCCTTGTATACCATAAGACATCTTCGGAAAGACTTATTTTTTTATAAAATTAAGCCTTTGGTTAAGGAATGTCTTCTCACCAATAGTATAATTACAGGAATATTAACTGCCTGGCGGAAGGTATAAAGGTATAATTAATCAACATAGATCAAATATTATCGCTTTGACTTTGGATTCAAATTCAAATTATCTGGAATTGGTTGAGTTCGTAATTAATTAAGTTTTATATTTTTTAAAATTAGTATTAGAGATTTATTGTACATCTATACGTATGATTATTATTATTTATGGTTCACTGTGGCGTATAACGTATACAATGCTCATACGCCTTGTATACCATACGACATCAGCGGAAAAACTTATTTTTTATAAAATTAAACCTTTGGTTACAGAATGTCTTCTCGCCCGTATTATAATTACAGGAATACTAACTGCCTGGTGGAAGGTATGAAGGTATAATTAATAGATCAACTATCATTGCTGTGATTTTGGATTTACGAAAAAAAATTCTGGAATTGGTTGAATTCGTAATTGTTTAAGTTTTATATTTTTTTAAATTAGTATTAGAGATTAATTGTACATCTATACGTATGATTATTATTATTTATGGTTCACTGTGGCGTATAATCTTTCATACAATGCTCATACGCCTTGTATACCATAAGACAGGTATGAGCGGAAAGTTATTTTTTTTATAAAATTAAATCTTTTGTTTACGGAATGTCTTCTCACCAATAGTATAATTACAGGAATATTATCTGCCTGGTGGAAGGTATGAAGGTATAATTAATCAAAATAGATCAAATATTATTGCTGTGATTTTGGATTTACTCAAATTATCTGGAATTGGTTGAGTTCGTAATTAATTAAGTTTTATATTTTTTCAAATTTGTATTAGAGATTTATTGTACATCTATACGTATGATTATTATTATTTATGGTTCACTGTGGCGTATAACGTATACAATGCTCATACGCCTTGTATACCATACGACATCAGCGGAAAAACTTATTTTTTTTTATAAAATTAAACCTTTGGTTACAGAATGTCTTCTCGCCCGTAGTATAATTACAGGAATATTAACTGCCTGGTGGAAGGTATGAAGGTATAATTAATTAAAAATAGATCAAATATTATTGCTGTGATTTTGGATTTACTCAAATTATCTGGAATTGGTTGAGGTCGTAATTAATTAAGCTTTATATTTTTTCAAATTAGTATTAGAGATTTATTGTACATCTATGATTATTATTATTTATTGTTCACTGCGGCGTATAAGTTGTCATACAATGCTCATACGCCTTGTATACCATAAGACAGGTATGAGCGGAAAAAGTATTTTTTTTTTTAGAAAATTAAATCTTTAGTTTACGGAATGTCTTCCCAAATGGAATATAAACTGCCTGATGGAGGTTATGATAATTAATCAAAATAGATCAAATATTATCGCTGTGATTTTGGATTTACTCAAATTATCTGGAAATGTTTGAATTCGTAATTAATAAAGTTTTATATTTTTAAAATTAGTATTAGGTTAGATTCTTCTAGAAGAGAAATATTCCGGTTTATCCTCCGTATTAATAGCAAAAGAAGCCTTCATGTGTAAGACCCCTGCTTTTCCTGCTGTTTCATTTTATTTATGCCCCTGTCTTAACGTTACTACAACAATTAATATAATTTTCCAAGTTTAAGACCTAAGGGAATACATTCTGAGGCATTTCTCTCTAAGTGTTTTTGGCACGGATGTTCGTTAGAATCTTTAATAGCACCTCGTTGATATTACAAATAATTAATAACACTTATACGCACCAAGGATATTTAATATTTTAACATGGTTTACATTACATTGTGGCAATATTCGAGGTTTCATGTTTAGGAATTTGTGTACCTCTCTGCTCTCTCTTCAAAATCCAAACATTGGGCCATGTTTTAAGGAGTTTAAATACCAGATGTATGAGTCATATTTTAATAAGTATACGCCTTGGCGCTAATTCAAATAATTAATATCACTTATACGCTTAGGTAGGTGAATATTGTTTTTTTTTTATTTTTATAAGGGTGCCACACATACACACTCACACGTCTACGCATATCTTGAGTAATTTAGACAACAATTTTATGTTCAACTTCTTGTTATTTCCTCCAGCCGTAGAGTTGCTTCAAGTCGTTAACTTCTCATGCTACTTTTAGCACAGTTTTTTTTTCGTTCTGTGTGTTTTCTGTTTTGCCCCATGCACCCCTCCGGTCACATGAACCGTCATTTGTTTCTTGCTTTTTCTGTGTTCTTGTGTTTTCATGTTTTTTTTTTTGCATTCCGTGATGACATATTTTCTGTTTTTTTTTTTTTTTGCTATTTGTAATTGGCACAAATGCAGAGCAAAAAAGAAAACTTTTTCTCTTCTTTTTAATGTGAAATGTAACGAAAAAAAAGTTTAAGGCCATAATGTGCTCATGGCATTTATTTAAATTAACACAGACACTTATTCATTCATTCACTCAGTCACTCGCTCGTTGGCTCACTTTTGGAATGCCACTTTTTTCGGGGTGACGGTTGCTTCTTTCTCGGCAAACTTTTTGCGCCGGTTTCTGCTTGTTTCAGTTAAGCCCCAGTTTTGGCACAATTGAAAGTTACTTCTTTGTTTTTTCTTTTTCACTTGTACGTCGTCGCGGTTGTTGTTGGCGGTCTGTCGTTCGTTCGGTTGGTGGCTGTGTGTCACAAGAAAATGAACACCAACCAAATCATTGAATTAAATCCATTCCGGGGTGGGATTATGGCCGTAACTTGTTCGTGCCCGGGTTGTTCGGCTGACTTTATGGTTGTGTTTTTTTCTTTCTTTTCTTTTTGGACTAATTAAACATCAAACCCTTTGTTTGCCCTCAAAGCCGTTAATTTATTCAGTTTTGCAAAAATTAAAAGCTCTTTGGTGTTTTTGTAATTTTTAAATAGCCACCGATTGTTGTTGTTGTTTCAAATTCTTTAGCCGATCGTGTCGATCAAATGGTTTTGCATATTTTTCGTTTCGTTTGATTCTTCCGGCTTTTTGGTAATTCGTCTAATTTAATTTTTCAACAGCTTATCCGCATTTGTTGGGGGGGGGGGGTGGGGAGTTGGGAGCGGATTGCGAACATCAGGACTAACAACATTGCCCTCACCGCAGATGCTGAAAAGTTGGAAATTTGATGGAATAATTGATTTACAATTTACATTTACCGTAAGCCAATGCGTGTGTTAAAAGTTTTAAATTTATTCCAAAAAAGTTTTCAACTTGATTTAATGTATTGTCCCAAAAACTCTTCTAAGCCGATCAGACTGCCACTGCGATTGCTCGAAACTTTTCTGTTTTTATTGTATAATCTCTGGAAATGTTTGTGTTCGTTTTATTATTATTCGTTAAGTTTTATATTTTTTAAAATTAGTATTAGGGATTTATTGTACAGCTGGACGTATGATTACTATTATTTATAGTTCACTATGTCGTATAAGTTGTCATACAATGCTCATACGCCATCATGGTGTCTTATGACACATCGCATGGTAAAGAGTTATTTTCTAATAAGTAGAAGCTTTATCATTGAAGTTCTATCATTACCGCAATGTTAAACATTCGTCGTTGATATTGGAAATGTTCTCTGAGCGATAAGAAAATACCCTTCTCTGTGTATCACAATGTTTACACCATGGACTGTAGATATCTGGCTGTATCGGAATGAATTGATGTGATTTTCATTAACAAAAATTGCGCAAAATTTAAAAAGAATTAAATTTTAACAAAAAGTTGGTAAAAATAAAAAATAACAAAAAATAAAATTTTGACAATAAAATATTTAAAATTTTAATTTAAAAACAAACAAAAAATTGCCAAAATTAAAATAGTTACATTTTAACAAAAAATTCTCTTTCGGCGAATGCCCGAATAGCCAAATATATTCAGAAATGATTTCAAGTTTATCGATATACGATGTGTTTATTAATGCATTAGCCGTTCTAAGGTGGCTCCAAAAAGTAGAGTCCTTTTACAGTTTTTTATTGGTCGGTTTAAAAAATGTAAATTTTAACAGAAACATTTATGAAATTTCAACATAAAATTGGCAAAATTGAAAAAATTAAATTTTAACAAAAATGTTTTAATTTTTAACAAAAAATGTTAAACTTTAAAAAAATATTAAAATAACAAAAGAAAAATAAAAAATAAATTTTTACATAATAGTGGCAAATTAAAAAAATAAAATTTTAACAACTTGGCAAAATTAAAAAAACACAGTTTTACTAAAAGATATTTAAAATCTTTCAAAATTAAAAAATAAAATTTTAACAAATAATTGGCAAAAATTAAAAAAATAACTTTTAATAAAAAATAAAATTTTACTAAAATATGTTTAAAATCTTTCAAAATTAAAAAATAAAATTTTAACCAAGAATTGGCAAAAATGAAAAAATAAATTTTAATAAAAAATAAAATTTTAACAAAAAATTGCCAAAAATTTATTTTAATAAAAAAAATTTACTTAAACTTGTTTAAAATCTTTCAAAATTAAAAAATAAAATTTTAACAAAAAATTGCCAAAAATTAAAAAATAAATTTTAATAAAAAATAAAATCTTACTAAAAGATGTTTAAAATCTTTCAAAATTAAAAAATAAAATTTTAATTAAGAAATGGCAAAAATTAAAAAATAAATGTTAATAATAAAAAAATACTAAAAGATGTTTAAAATCTTTCAAAATTAAAAAATAAAATTTTAACCAAGAATTGGCAAAAATGAAAAAAAAAATTAATAAAAAATAAAATGTTAACAAAAAATTGCCAAAAATTAAAAAAAATAAAATTTTACCTAAAGATGTTTAAAATCTTTCAAAATTAAAAAATAAAATTTTAACAAAGAATTGCCAAAAATTAAAAAATAAATTTTAATAAAAAATAAAATCTTACTAAAAGATGTTTAAAATCTTTCAAAATTAAAAAATAAAATTTTAACAAAGAATTGCTAACAATTAAAAAAATAATTTTAATAAAAATAAAATTTTAGTTAAAGGTGTTTAAATCTTTCAAAATTAAAAAATAAAATTTTAACCAAGAATTGGCAAAAATTAAAAAATAAATTTAATAAAAAATAAAATTTTAACAAAGAATTACCAAAAAATTGAAAAATTAATTAAAAACAAAATAAAATTTTACTTAAAGATGTTTAAAATTTTTCAAAATAAAAATAAATACAATTTTAACAAAAATTGCCAAAAATTAAAAAATAAATTTTAATAACAACGCTATGCTACAAAAATGTTGTTTAAGGGTCATGTATAAAATTTTCTGACGATTTTCGGTTTTCTAAATACGAAAACTCTCGTTTGAAAATATAAGTCCGAAAACTCTCGGTTATATGTTAAATTAAAGTTACTCATGATGGCTACAAATATTTACACTTCCACATAGAATCTGTGGTTTAGGAACAGTCTTCGAAAATTTGGGAACAAATTATTTTTTTTTGCTGTCACGAGAAATATAAAAAATAGAAAAAAGTAGGAAATATATATATATATATACATACAATAATATATAAAAATAATACAAAATATATGGATAAATATAGAAATTATGATATTTGTAAACGAGAAAGACTTTTTTAAATTTTATTTTTGTTTAAATAGCGCGAAAAAATCCCTCTACAATTAAAATTTCAGTTTTTAATAACTAGCATCTGAACGAAGAAAACAAGGCCTAGTTAAAGAAAATCTATGAATAAATAAAACATGGGTTCTTTTTGACTGGACACAAAACTTTTCTTTTTTGTTGCATAGTGAAATTGGCAAAATTGAAATTTAGCAAACATTTGGCCAAATTAAAAAAAAAATTAACAAAAATTGTTTAAAATTAAAAAATAAATTTTAGAATTTTGAACTGGAATATTGTTCTGGCTCATGAAAATTTAGCATCTATATTTTGTAGAAGGCACATTTATTTACAAATGGCATGGTGAATTTTATTACTTGGCTGCACATTATTACTATCATGATTTCCGGCCTGTGAAAGCCTTCGTCAGGTGGCTTCGCATCGACTTTTCAACATCATACCCGTCCTCTTTAACTAAATTCTCACAAACAAATTAGAAACACAACTCGCTTTCAAAAATATCCGTTTAAAAATATCATTGAGTTGCATGTGTAAGTAACTTTGTCATTCCGTTTGTAACACCTTGAAATAGCGACCTCAGACCCTATAAAGTATATATATTCTTGATCTTCATAAAATTCTAAGACGATCTGGCCATGTCCGTCTGTTGAAAGCACTATAAACTAAAGGAGTTAGGACGTCCAAATTTTCCATAAATGCGACTTATAGTCGTAGATCGGTTGGGATTGAAACTGGGCGAAATTTTCCCTCATAAATACTGAAAATACCCAAAATAACCCATATTCTTTTAGAATATTTAATCATGTTTTTCAATCTATCTGCTTGAAATTAATTGATATTGGGTATGCGCATTGCCTCTATAACAAAAAAGTGCACCATAAAGTAATATTTATTCGTAGGGGGTGAAATGGGATAAAAAGGTACCTGTCAAACGAAAAAAAAAGGTTACAAATTTAAGTCATGAAATTCGGAGTATACATTCCTCTGACTTCGTAGACAGGGAAAATATACGGATTTTTCGAAATTCGTACTTTTTGGGGTCAAAATAGAAAAAGGGGATAAAAATAGTACCAATCAAATGACCGCAGATAGAGTCATGAAATTCGGAGTATACATTCCTGTGACTGCGTAGACATGAAAAATAGAAGGTTTTTCCCAAATTCGTATTTTCAAGGGATACAATGGGACCAGAGGGATAAAAATGGTACAAACTAAAAGACTACAGCTAGAATGATTAAACTCGGTGTGTACATCCCCCTAATTGCGTAGGCACGTTAAATAACGACATTTTAGAAAGTCGTACTCTTAAGGGGGTAACATAGGAAAAAGGGGATAAAAATGGTACCAACCAAACGGCTGCACATAAAATAATAAAATTCGGTGTAATACATTCCTCTGATTGTGTAGACATGAAAAATAAAAGGTTTCTCCCAAATTCGTACTTTCAAGGGATATGGTGGAGGGTATACAAAGTTCGTCCCGGCCGAACTTAATGCCGTTTTTACTTGTTTTCCTTTGTTTTGTTTTTAAAATTATGTTTTTTTTTTTAATTTTAACAAATAACATCTTTCTTTCGCAGATGTTTGTGACATTGTTTGTATTTCTCTACCTCACTTCTTTGTTTGCGTTGAATTGTATAAACACTAGCCACATCTGCCCGAAATGACAGCTGCCTATTGTTGTTATTGAATGCATGCGGCGAACATAAAAATTGCGTCTATCAAATGATATTAACTGTTGAATTAACATTAAACGCTGTCACGTTAATCGACAAGGATTTTTATCGTTGTATGCACAAGTAAGTGTGTGTGTGTGTGTGTGTTTACACTGTCATAGTGGCCACAATACACTTTAATGTGTAAATATGCTCGCCGTCGACACACACACATACCGACCGACACATGCTTATGTAGGTATTTTTATGGAAATACACTTTCACACAATCGCAACCATCTGTGCTACACGTAGAACGACTATGGCAGAGAGAGAGAGAGAGAGAGGGAGAGAGAGTGTGTGAGCCAATGTGCCAGTGTATAAATTACAAAATAAATTGCTCCTATCGATTAATATTTTAACACTACAAAATCAACAATCATTTAATGTCACTTTCATTATAAATATTATAAAAACACACCACATTATAATGCGAGTACTTGGGCCATCAACCTGCCAGACCCCCACCTCCCCACTCCACAGACCACTTGGGCATTCACAAAGTCTAGGACCGACCGAAGGTTCGACCTAACAAGCCAGCCAGCCAAGCAACCAAGCACAAGGTTCCCCATCGTATAACAATAAACAGTGTATAACACAATACACTGCAGTCGCACTTTGTACCCATTGTGCGGTGGTCGGTCTAACAGGCCAGTCGAGGCAAAGCGAGAGGAAACGGAAGTGATGGTTAGCAAGGATGGCTGGTAGGTGTGTGTGTGTGTACGTGCGGGTGTTTGTGTTTATGGCGTTGTGTTGGAAATTTTCTATTATAACAACATCTGATTATTTATTGCGGAGGGGGATAACATTTAATGTCCTTTTTTGCTGGCTGGCTGACTGGCTGGTGGAATGGCTGCTTTTTCCATTTTCCCATTTCGCCTGTTGTTATTTTGTTATCTGTTCCTACTTCTTCTTTATAATGTTTATGGGTACATTTTTGTTGTTGTTGTTCACCGATAAAATCCAAAGACCGACCTATCTATATCGCTTGTATAACAAGTTTATACAGAGGTAGTCAGTCGTCGCACTGTGGTTCAGAATGAAAATCCATCGGCGAAAATTCAATAACTTTTGTTCTAGTGGACATTTTTGAGTTCTGTAAAAAATCAAAATTAGACAAGGACCCAAGGATTACTTTGAGATATTGGAAATCGGATATATTTTAGAAATTGGCCCAAAGTTGACCACTTTTCGTTTTTTCGATTTTAAAGAAAATTAAAATTTTTATTTTTTGTTTTTATTTTTTTAACATATTTTTACGTATTTGTTCCTAATACGAAGAACAAATTTTATTTTTTTGTTTTACAGATTTTCAAGTTTTTCAGATTTTGAAAATTGAAAAAAAACGTAATTTCTTTTTTTTTTTTGACTTTGTCAAACTGTTTCTCACACATTTTAAAAGATTTCCCACTCAATTTTTTTTATTGGAAATTGTGGTTTCTTATCTTTATTAGGACTTCAAAACTATGTTTGTGCCAAATATAGTTTGTTTGTAATAAATATTTCAAAAAATATCCTTTTTGAACAAATGTCTGACTTTGAACCAACACAACTTTTTTCCTTCGAAAGCCTTTAACGAAATATATACATATTTGGAAAGGTTGAAGGGTTCCCCGTTTTAAGGGGGTAACTTTTAACTGCCCGAAATAGCACCCTTGGAAAATAGGATACACTTAGTGCAAATAGTCAGTTTTTTTAGTTCCAAAACGCAATTTCCTAACTTTCTCCCAATAACTTCTGAAATCTAGGTACGTAGATAAAAAAGGAGTAAATTTCCTTTATCCTCATGCTAAATTTTATAACAATCGGAGTTCATTTGCCGGAAATATACTCAAAAAGTCCCGATAACAATTGATTAGCCGGAAATATGACCAAAAAAACCTAAAAAATAATGCAAAATCAATTGTTATTGGGACTTTTTGGGCATATTATCGGCAAATGAACTCCGATTGTTATAAAATTTAGCATGAGCATAAAGGAAATTTACTTATATTTTTACCTACCTACTTTTCAGAAGTTAATGTGAAGAAAATGACTAAATTGCGTTTTGGAACTAAAAAATATGTGACTTTGCACTAAATGTCTACTATCTGCCAAGGGTACAATTTCGGGCAGGTAAAAGTTACCCCACTAAAACGGAGAACCCTTTAACCTTTCCAAATATGTACATATTTCGTTAAACGCTTCTGAAAGAAAAAAGTTGTGTTCGTCCAAAGTCAGACATTTGTTCAAAAAGGATATTTTTTGAAGTGCTTATTACAAACAAACTATATTTGGCGCAAACACAGTTTTTCGCGTCATAATAAAGCTAAGAAACCACAATTTCTTATAAAAAAAATTTGAGTGCAAAATCTCTTTAAATGTGTGAGAAACAGTTCGACTAAAAATCAAAAAAAGAAATTATGTCTTTTCAATTTTCAAAATCTAAAAAACGTGAAATTCTGTATTACAAAAAGAATTAAAATTGTTTCTTTGCATTATGAACAAATACGTAAAAATATGTTAAAAAAACATAAAAACAAAAAATACAAATTTTAATTTTCTTTAAAATCGAAAAATTAATTAACTTTGAGCCGATTTCTAAAATATATCTGAAAATCCTTGGATCCTTGTCTAAAGTGTCTACTAGAACAAAAGTTATTGAATTTTGGCCGATGGATTTTGATTCTGAACCACTGTGCGTTTGATGTTAATATTTCAAAAAAATCCTTGGGTCCTTGTCTAATTTTGGTTTTTTACAGAACTCAAAATTGTCTACTAGAGCAAAAGTTATTGAATTTTGGCCGATGGATTTTGATTCTGAACCACTGTGCGTTTAATGTTAATATTTCAAAAAAATCCTTGGCTCCTTGTCTAATTTTGGTTTTTTACAGAACTCAAAAGTGTCTACTAGAACAAAAGTTATTGAATTTTGGCCGATGGATTTTGATTCTGAACCACTGTGCGTTTAATATTTCAAAAAAAATCTTGGGTCCTTGTCTAATTTTGGTTTTTTACAGAACTCAAAATTGTCTACTAGAGCAAAAGTTATTGAATTTTGGCCCATGGATTTTGATTCTGAACCACTGTGCGTTTAATGTTAATATTTCAAAAAAAATCCTTGGCTCCTTGTCTAATTTTGGTTTTTTACAGAACTCAAAAGTGTCTACTAGAACAAAAATTATTGAATTTTGGCCAATGGATTTCGATTCTGAACCACTGTGCGGCGTCGCTGCTATTGTTATTGTAATACTTGGTTATAACAGAAAACCATTAAATTCAGGCTTAAATAGCTGCCGAAAAGACCAGAACTTTGCCCGCTCTGATTATTCCCTACAAAATTCCACCGCTCGTTTTGGCTATTTTTTTGGTGAGTGAGGTGGTAGGGTGCTGGGGCGGGGCTGTAGATTTTCCATTAATCATTTTCTTTTCGTTTGTTGAACTTTATGATTTTTCATCATTTTTTTTTCTTTCTTTTTCACTCACTTTCATTTTATTGCTGTACGTTTTGTTTTTATGTCTGATGATGATGATTAAGCGAAAATGGCCACAATTGAATAGGACAGGAAACGTTTCGCTTCACCGTCTGTTAAGGGTACGGATGTGGTGTGGTGGTGGTGGGAGTGGGAGGTTGGGGTAGGGGAGTAACGCATAGAAATTTGTGTTCATTTATGATTTTTAGTCGGTGGAAAACAAATCGTATTTTTAGAGACCTTTCTTCCTCCACTCCTTTATCTAGTCGCAATCAATTAATTCGACCGTGCACAGTGGGAAAGTATTACTATAAAGTGTAATGTATAATTTTTATTGCGACAGAGATATTGAGAAGATTTTCGAAGGACTGAACGACTTAAAGCTATGGTCACGTATGAGCTAATGTGTACAGCTAGTTTCCTTTGATTAATTCCCAGCTTTGGACTCTAGGAAATTATTGGATAAAATTGATATTTCGTGGAAGGTTTTAAGGACAGAAATGGGGATATTGAGATTATTTTGCATGATATTGTGAGTCTTGGTGTTGGTTGTTTGGTGCAAAATAGTCAAAAATTAGTCTCTCATTCTTGGTTGCCCAAAATTTTCACACCGGGTCCGCTTATCCCACGTGGCCCTTTGAGGGTTAAACATTTAATAAACCAACAAACCATTCGGTTGAGGCTTAACAACATTCAATATTTCATTAACATCGCCCCAGCTGTTTAGATTTTTTTTTAGAATTTGCCCATTGTGCAGCGTAACCAGCGACGCGGAAATATAACACACACGGTTGGTTCACCGGAAACAGTCCATTGGCTAAATTAGTTGTTGTTTAAGGAAATCATGTTGAGTTAATTGTGATGATTTGAAACGTTTAAAAAAAAGCTTTAGTAATTTATATCCATAAAAAATCAACTGGTTTACTTTATAAAATACCCTTGTAACCGAAGGAATCATACAAAACACTGAAGGAGGGGTACACTTATGAGCAGATTCTTTCATAGACGAACGTTGTGGGATTCGTGCGGGACATTTTCAGACGGCATTACAACGGCTGCTGCTCGACATTCGCGTAGGTTTATTGAAGCTAGCACAACTGCTCTAAAATTATGCTGCAATTTTTATTATATATACCCTCCACTAGGGTATTATGTCTTTGTGCATTTGTTTGTAACACCCAAAACGGAAACGAGTTAGACCGAGTTAGACGAGTTACATATCGACTTAGAATCACTTTTTGAGCCGATTTAACAATGTCCATTTATTGTTGTAATCAGTAAGTCTGGCACAAATAAGTTTTGTGGATCAAGGAAGAACGCTCTTCAATTTGAAGCATAACTATATCCGTCGGATAATTGCAGTTTATTAAGAACTCTACGAAATCATTCGAATCGTTTTATATTTTCAAGTGTTACAAATACTGAAATTCATAACATTATAACAATGTATGGACAAATCTACAAGCATTGGCAGTGATGGAATTTCCTCGGTAACAATTGTTGAATGTGTAGAAGAGTTGACTCCGCATTTGGCTAACATTTTAAATGGAGAAGTTTAGACCCATTTCGTTACTTTCAATCGTTGATAAAATTTTTGAAAACATTCACAACTGTCAACGTATTTCGAAAATAAGAATTTACTATTTGAAAATCAATACGGGTTCAGAAAGGGATGTGGAACTGAAGAAGATGTAGTAAATGTTGTGAATTGTATATGTGACGGTCTTGATCGAGGATTTGGTGGTGTTTTTTACGAAAAGCTTTTGATCTGGTGGATCACGTAATATTGTGCCAATAGCTATGGCGTAAAGGGAAAAGACTATTTGAGAAACCGGAAGCATTATGTTCAGATAAATTCCTGTAAGAGCACTATGTGTTGTTGTGCTGTGTTCCTCAAGGCAGTGTTCTGCGACCTCTATTGTTTAATATATATCTAAAGGACATAATGGGGTCAGTCGACTGGTCAGTGAACCAAATAGAACGTGTCAGACCTTTTTTTGTCTATATTGGAAACATCAGTAGAAATTTCATTAAAAAAAATTATGAAATATTTATGAAATGCTTCTTCGGCAAATTTTCACTGAGGTTATGCCAAAATCATACACTCAGAAAAAAGTATGCCAAAGATTAAATAAATATGTACTAAAACTGAGGAAAATTGAACTTCGTATAGCGCTAAGGCAATAATTTCTCACATCTAGTACAAAGTTCTCCTTGAAAATAGGACATTGTAGTGTACTCACACATTTGTTCTTCAGTGTATTTCTGAAATAAACAAAACTCAGCTATTCTTCAGTTACCCTAATAAATACAAAGTACGGTTAATGTCGTTGACACTTGAGTTGACTGACTAAAGCGTCACTCGAATTGGATCAATCCATTTCTCGTCACACTTCACCGTTTTGGTTTCTTCCAGAGAACCGCTGACCCAAACATTTTTATGGAGCGCTGGCTCATGAGTGTAATTAGACACCGTATGGAATACTTTGAATATGTGCCGCGAAAAGTATCAGGCGCACAGATAATGTAGAGCAAGAACTGACCTAGGAAACTGAATAGTGGCTGAATAGAATTTATCTAGAATGTAAGCAATACTGTATTGATGTATAGATAATTAAGCGATATATACAATGTAAAAAGAAAGACGAAGACTAGGGTATATAAACCCAACATCTTCTCAAATAAAATCAGATTCATTTTGTTTTTGAAACCAAGAACGAAGAATTTCAATCATTGATAATCTCGGCAAGAGCCAAGCTGAATAAACCTAACAATTCACAAAGTTCAAGCCAATATTATCAAGAAGGGGTAACCTGACCAGAAAAAGGGGCAGCGACTAAAAAGTTCACCCTTAGCACTGCGATCAGCTTATTACATGGCGATCCTGCGAATTACCAATCAGAAACTAAAAATACAGAAAAATTATAAACATGACAATATTAAAATGCAAAACAAATTGAAATTAAAACAAATGGGTATGAAAAGACTTAAAGTTCAACACACAAACACGCATTATGCTCCAGATGATGGTGATAGTGCCTAATATGACCAGACCGAGCAATAAGAAGAAAGCTGATCGAGAAGATGTACAACAAGAACAGCAGCTGCATAGACAAATAATTAAATATGTAGAGTGGAATTTACAACAGAATATTATAATAAACATAAGAGAAAATATCTAAAAAATTTAAATTTAGAATGTGTCAATACGTTGAAAAAAAATTATTTAAATTGAAAAGTAAAAAATTTTAATTTGATTTATAAAAAAAAATACAAGAAAACTTAGAATAGTTTTGCAAACTAATTCAGAAAATAATATGCAACTATCGAGGAAAACTTAAATAACAAAGGAATTCTAATAAAGAAATTTTAAAAATATGTATGGATACAAATCCATCGTCAATGAATCAGGATTTATAAATTATACAATTTAAATCTCACTCCACTACTATTAAAGTAAAACTGAATATATTGGACTGTTGGAACAACATAAAAGAAAGGGACTAGAGTTATTAGGACAGGAAACCAGTAAGGAAACACGGAAATTAGTGCTGGACCAAAGTGACAAGATGGACACGAAGGAATTGATAGAATATATGAAAATCATCCCGGTGTTCACGGGCGACCGAAAATTACTGGATAATTTCATATCAACGATCAAGCTAATAGATAGTACTTTATCGGACGGAAAGAAGATTAGTTTCTTTAACTTCGTTTACACTAATCGTATTGATACTAGGATCCAGAACAGGATCAGACAATTAGGAAGCCCCACTACTACTGAACAGGTACTGACACATTTAAAAACGATTTTTAAACCAAGAAGGACAGCGAACGGTATTCTTAACCAACTGACTGGACTTACACAAGGAGACCGTACCATAACGAGGTTTAGTGAATACATCGAGACACTAGTCGCAGAGTTAACAGAACTTCAAGTATCGAATCTAGGCGAGGAACAAAGGACAACTATATCCACCATGAATTACAACATCGCCTTCAATACATTCAAAAACGGATTGAACAACAGAAGTATAGTCCAGACCTTGGATGCAAGCAGAGTGAAAACGTTTCAAGAGGCAATATTACTGGCTGAGGAGGTGAGAACAAACAACGTAACTCACAAAACACTATTCCAGAAGGCCCAGAATAACCAAAATCAAGATAATAGAAACAGAAATTACAACGATAGACAACACCAAGACAACAAATACCCGAGCAACAATCGCAATGAGGGACGCGACAAAAGGAACAATGAGAACAATCGCGGGAACCCTAACAACAGTCGAATTAACCAATACAACAACAGAGGTCGCGACAACGGATATGGACGAAACCACAACGGAAATTATAGAAACAGAAATCAAGACAATACAGGATATAATCGGAACAACCAAAATGTCAACTGTGTGAACGACCAAGAGTGCAACGATTACAATAATGATTTTGACGATGAACAGGGAAACTACAAGGAGCCGGAGATGGTCGAGCAAAACTATTCTCCAGATGGCCAGGAAGACTAGAAACAAAACAAATTTTCCATATGTCGTCCAATTTTAAAAATTTCATTGAACTACATATTAAAGATGTCGATTTTAAACTGAAATTCTTATTAGACACTGGAGCAGACATCACCCTTGTTAAAGAAGATTTATTAAAGAATCATAAAGAAAACCCTCAAGATTATTGCCGTTTTACAGGCATAACAGACGAAGAAATCACCTCTATCGGGTCCACAGACATAATTATCACTTTTGATGGGACCAACTTGAAACATAAGGTACAACTGGTGCATGGAGATTTCCCAATTAAAGCGGACGGAATATTAGGAAGAGATTTCCTAACAAAGTATAAATGTAATATCGATTATGAGACTCATATCTTAAAAATAAACTATAATAACGATCAATTGGAAATACCAATAAGTAATGCAGCATCAAAAATCAACCTTGTAAAAATTCCACCAAGATCAGAAGCCATTGTACCATTCCACATAGAACTAGAAGAGGATTCATTAGTCTGTAACAGAGAAATTGATAAGGGCATATTCCTTGCAAACACAATCCTACCCAAAGATGGAAACAAACACATAAAACTATTGAATACAACTGATAAAAATATAACTATTAGAAATTTAGAATTAAAAATACTCCCATTAACAAAATATGACATAATCAATATAAGCGGAAATAAAACACAGCACGACGAACAGAGATTCCAGCAAATACTGAAGAGTATTGATTTTGAAAATACGAATCAAGTTGAACAGAAACAACTGAAGGATATACTGAGGAACTACCAATCGATATTTCACCTGGAAGGAGAACAACTAACAACAAACAACTTCTACAAACAGGATATCCGATTGAATGACTCAACACCGGTCTATATAAGAAATTACAGATTACCTCACGCACACAAGGAGGAGATAGAGCGTCAGGTACAAGAACTATTAAAAGACGGTATTATAGAACCTTCAGTGAGTCCATACAATGCACCATTGCTACTCGTGCCTAAGAAAGGACAGACGGATTTAAGGAAGTGGAGACTAGTAGTAGACTTCAGACAGTTGAACAATAAGATAGTCAATGACAAATTTCCCCTTACGAGACTCGAGGACATACTCGACAAACTAGGGAGAGCTAAGTATTTTTCAACGCTTGATATGACTAGTTCATTTCATCAAATAGGACTGAAACCTGCGTCAAGACCATGCACAGCATTTTCTACACCAGATGGACATTACCAATATACAAGGCTACCTTTTGGATTAAAGATTTCTTCGAATAGTTTCCAAAGAATGTTAACTCTAGCATTATCAGGTTTAGAAGCTGAAGCATTTCTGTACGTGGATGATATAATCATATTTGGCTGTAGTTTAGACCACCACAATAAAAATTTGATAAAAGTACTAGACAGGATTAAGCAATACAATTTGAAATTAAATGCGAACAAATGCTCTTTTCTCAAGCCGGAGGTAATATATTTGGGGCATCTCATTACGGCTAATGGAATAAAACCTGATCCCAGTAAATTTGATGCGATAACTAAGTATCCAACCCCGACAAACGCAGACGAAGTACGCAGATTTGTGGCATTTTGTAACTACTACAGAAGGTTTATCAAAGATTTCGCACAAATCGCAAATTGCCTGAATGCAGTAGTAAAGAAAGGTGTGAAGTTCGAATGGACAGCTGAGCGGGATAAAGCTTTCAATACTTTGAAAACTAAACTAATTAACCCACCTATCTTACAATATCCGGATTTCGACAAGCCGTTCATTTTAACTACAGATGCCTCCGACTACGCTTTAGGAGCAGTCCTTTCACAAGAAAAACTCAGAGAAGATCTACCAATATCGTATGCTAGCAAAGTCCTTCAAAAACATGAAAAAAATAAATCAGTTATAGAAAAGGAACTTTTGGCAATACATTGGGGCATACAATTCTTCAGACCATATCTTTTCGGGAGGCGATTCACAGTAGTCACAGACCACAGACCTTTGGTATCTTTATTCTCACACAAAAATCCAAGTTCTAAATTGACAAGAATGAGAATAGAATTGGCTGATTATGACTTCGACATAGTTTACAAACAAGGAAAAAACAACACAAACGCTGATGCATTATCAAGAATAAAGATTGACTCCGATTTACTAAAGAACATGATTCCCACAAATGAGGACAAGACGGTAAAGAAAACGCTTGTCATAACAAGAAGCAAGACAAAACAACAGGAGCAAGAAGACAAAAATAAAAACATTGATAGCAAATTTAAACGACTTCGCATGTGGAATTGCACATCAATTAATGATATAAAAAAGGCGCGCAAACTAAAATTTGAAACAATCAAAACAAACACGAAAATGGTCAGAGTAGAACCAGATGACCTAAACAATGAAACACGAGTCTACTGTAGTGAAGTTTCATGTCGTTCCGACGATTTCATGGAGATGCTACGAAAAGAACTCAACAAAAGACTTGTTAAACGTCCCAATCATCAAGATGATTCGGAAGAACCACAGTCAATGAAAACTATCCAATACTGTCTAGAGAACAGTGATGATATATTTGAAATAATTCCACAAGAGGAATTTTTTAAAAAATTTAATGAGCTACCTGATGTAGCAAGCGACGTCACAATAATCACATACACGAAGCCTCGGCTTATACAAAATCACCAAGATCAAATAAAACTAATAAAACAACATCATGAAACGCCATGCGGAGGTCATTTCGGAATAAGAAAGACCACACTGAAATTGAAACAACGGTATCTATGGAAGAACCTTGCACACATGGTTAAAGAATTTGTTAACACTTGCGACAAATGTCAACGGAACAAACAGATAAGACATACGAAGGAACCACTGACAATTACCGACACCCCTACACGAACTTTTGAAACAATGACAATTGACACTGTCGGACCTTTACCACCTTCAGAAGCATTCCGTTACATACTGACTACACAATGCGAATTGACTAAATTCATAATAGCATGCCCAATGGAAAACAAAGAGGCAAAGACAATCGCAAAGACTCTAGTGGAGAACGTCATATTGAGGTATGGGATATTCAATGCCCTAAAGTCAGATAGAGGAACAGAATTCATAAATGAGGTTTTAAGAGAGGTTTGCACACTTCTGAATATAGAACAAAAATTCTCAACCACATACCACCACGAGACCCTAGGCACAGTGGAAAGGAACCATAGAGTATTGAATGAATATTTTCTATCTTTCGTAAACGACGAAAATTGGCATGAATGGTTACCATACTATTCATTCGCTTATAACACGACACCACATGTAGACACAGAATATAGTCCATTTGAATTAGTATACGGACGATTAGCAATATTACCAGGGGAGGAGGTAATGGCACATGGGAAAATTTATAATTACGACAATTATGCAAACGAAATGAAGGCAAGAATGAAATTTTCTCTGGAAAAGGCTAGATCATTTTTGGAGACAGTAAAATCTAGGCGACACATTTGGTCAGACCAGATTAGAAAGAGTTTAAAACTTTGTATAGGCGATTTAGTATTACTAAAGGTAGAAAATAGAAGGAAAAATATGGCACCATACTCAGGTCCATTTGAAATATTGAAGGTATTAGAACCAAACATACTTATAAGAATTAACGATAAGGAGAAATTAGTACATAAGAACAATGTCAAATTATATAAAACAAATTCAACTACAAATTAACAATATAAGCAAACATTTCATATATTTTTTTTTCTCTCTCCACGAACAATTTTATTGCACAATAATTAAGAAAACATAGCACTTAAGTAGAATATGATACCACTCTATAAAAAATACAATGACGAACAAATACAGAACCCGATCATTTTCTGAAAATCATGAAATAGCTTCACTATTGTATGATTTTTCTTAAGGGTGAGGGTGTAGTGTACTCACACATTTGTTCTTCAGTGTATTTCTGAAATAAACAAAACTCAGCTATTCTTCAGTTACCCTAATAAATACAAAGTACGGTTAATGTCGTTGACACTTGAGTTGACTGACTAAAGCGTCACTCGAATTGGATCAATCCATTTCTCGTCACACTTCACCGTTTTGGTTTCTTCCAGAGAACCGCTGACCCAAACATTTTTATGGAGCGCTGGCTCATGAGTGTAATTAGACACCGTATGGAATACTTTGAATATGTGCCGCGAAAAGTATCAGGCGCACAGATAATGTAGAGCAAGAACTGACCTAGGAAACTGAATAGTGGCTGAATAGAATTTATCTAGAATGTAAGCAATACTGTATTGATGTATAGATAATTAAGCGATATATACAATGTAAAAAGAAAGACGAAGACTAGGGTATATAAACCCAACATCTTCTCAAATAAAATCAGATTCATTTTGTTTTTGAAACCAAGAACGAAGAATTTCAATCATTGATAATCTCGGCAAGAGCCAAGCTGAATAAACCTAACAATTCACAAAGTTCAAGCCAATATTATCAAGAAGGGGTAACCTGACCAGAAAAAGGGGCAGCGACTAAAAAGTTCACCCTTAGCACTGCGATCAGCTTATTACAACATGCTTTGAACTTTATTCCAGTTAAACTTTTCCTTAAAGCAAGTAAAATTTATTCAAACTGAGGTCATTTTTTCTTCAAATAAAGTAAATCTTTAGTTAATCCGAGGAAAAATTTTAAGAAAATTACAGAAATCAAGTAAGTTTTTACTCAAACTGAGGAAAATATTCAGATTTTTTCCACAATCCAAGTAAATTGTTACTCAAACTAAGTAAATTTGTAGTCATACCAAGTAAATTTATACTCAATCTGAGGAAATTTTTCCTTAAACCAAGTAAATTTGTACTCAGCCTGACTAAAATTTTCCTTAAACCAAGTAAATTTGTATTCAGCCTGACTACGACTTTACTTGATAATTGAAATAAATTATTTCGCTTCAAAGTAATAGTAATTGGAATAGTTCTCAAACGTTTCAGCATACTTGTACCATAAATAGTTGAACTATTTCATGACTGCTGCGGAGGATAGGTAGGCGCCTTCGCAGTAATTTTATTTATAATATTTGAAGTACTTATGAAGAAAGTCTTTGAGAAAGTCGAACGAGAATTGCTTCTTAGACTACTATTCATGTATTTTTCTAAACACACTGAAGTATTTTCAAACGTTTCATCTTACATATACCAAAAATAGTTGAGCTATTTCACCATGACTGCTGGGGAGGATAGGTAGGCGCCTTCGCAGTGATTGTTTAGAGTAATATAGAGTGTTTTTTATTGAGGTATAGAACTTCGAATTGAAATAAAACACAAGAAAATCGTTTTAATGTCCATCAATTTGGGTTTATTGGAAGAATAATTTTATGCCATTAATGTTTAAATATGATTTCGGGCATGTGGCCGCCGCGGATGGCTCGAATATAGCCAATTCTACAGGTCCAATATATCCAATAACGCCACGAATGTTGGCTTCCAAGTACCCTAACGTTTCTGGTTTGTTGGCGTAGACGAGCGACTTCACATATCCCCAAAGAAAATAATCCAATGGTGTCAAATCACACGATCTTGGTGGCCAATTGACAGGTCCATTCCGCGAAATTATGCGCTCATCGAATGTTTCCTTCAATAATTCGATTGTGACGTGCGTAAAATGGACGGAGCTTGCGGTGAACTTCGCGAACTGAACCATTACTTTCGAAATAAATTTGCACGATTTGCAAGCGTTGTTCTTTTGTCAACATGTTCATGATGAAATGGCAAACCAAACTAAATATTAATCACTTGACAGCTGACAAAATGGCCGCCAGTTAAAAAAGTGATGCCAACTTAAAGTTCTATACCACAATAAAAAACACCCTTTATTTGAAGTACTTATGAAGAAAGTCTTTGCTAACGAACGAGAATTGCTTTTTAGACTACTATTCATGTATTTTTCTAAACACACTGAAGTATTTTTTATAAGTTCATTTATACTTGACTGTATGTGGAACATGGCATAAATTTAAGTACATATATTTACTTTATTTGAAGTAATAAACATATTTTTAATTAAAAACTTCCTAAATGGATTTAGGATGTTTTTACTTAATACAAACATTTTCTTCATTATTTTCTTTCATAAAAGCTAGTAAATTTTCTTCCGCATAAGTATGAATATGCTTAATTGTCAGAAGTATTTACTAGATCCGAAGAAATGTTTTTAAGTAAATTTACTATCCTATTTTGAATATATGTACTATTTCTTTTGGCTTTGAGATAAGGAAACTGTACTCATATCTAGTTAATTTTCCTTGTCGCAAGGAAGTTTTAACTAAACTGGAGTAAAATTGTTGAACTAAATTGGAGTATGGATTGTACTCAGATTTAAGAATGTAATTTTTCTAAAAATAAATAGTTCATATTCTAGTCGTATATTCTTTCCTTTTAAATATACATACATACATAATTTGATAAAATTTTCTTTTTAAAATTCTAAGTTGCGAGATCTTTATTGCTCTAACGCCCATTATGCTATATGGAAATGCCCATAATTGTCATTGTTATTGTATTTTACTTGTATTTCAACAAATGTCAACTCAGCATGTTTCACGAGGAAAACACACATAAAACATGCTGTTGACATATTGGAGTCATTTTACTTACTGGAATTGTTTATGTTCCAACATAACATTCCAAGTAATATAGACATACATACATACAAATAACTATAAAGCTTGTTATGTAAAGTTTAATTTGGTCCATAAAGCCATGCTTCAATTTTCTTTATGATAAACCTTTTCAAAAACAAAAAAATGTCGTAGTAGACCCTGGGAAATATTTCAGTTTTATGTATCACCTCCCCCCGCACATCTCACATAATACATTTGATGGCCTTAAGTTAAGGAGGCAATAAAAATTGGCCTTTCTTATTTTTTATATACATACATACGTCTGTATGTGTGGATGATACCATAAAAATCCTTAAAATTTCCTGTAAATTTACAGTTTCATATTTGAAAGTAGGTCGGGTCGGTCCGGTCCGTTGTTTGGTCCATCGTTCGTTTGTTCGTTCGTGCACTTACCTCTTCATATATGAAATGATCAATTTCCTCCAGAGGTCGGCCGTACATATTCTCCGGAAATGGTTCGAATTTCTTTGGCAGAACATCGCCATCTTCCACCGTCGCCTTGTTGCGCGGATGGAAGCCATATTCGCGCACCAATTGTATGTGACGTGTTTCATGTTTAATTTGTGATCTTTGTGTGTAGGCAACAACCTGATGTTTGGCAACTGTAACAAAGACAAAGAAGATGATGAAGAATAAGTAAGAACGTTGGAAAACAAATGGAAGGAAAACATTATTAAAATGGAAATGAAATATGATTATGAAAAGACGACAGGGCACTGAGAACACTGAACACCCAGCACAGACGCCTAACGTTCACTTTGTCTTGTGCTGTGGTGGCTTTCCTGACGGTCCGTCTGTCCGTCCTTCCTGTTTCCGTTTTCTAACTGCGCCCGTGTGTGAGCGCAGAGCTTCTCTGTGTGTGTGTGTGTCTGTGCTGATTGTAATTTGCCCATTGTTGCAATTTAAATGTAATCAAATTTCATTTTTCAAGAAATGATTTATATTTCAAACGCATAACACGAGAACATGTGTACGTGTCATAAGTGTGTGCGTGTTCGTGTGTGTGTTCTCGCCTCAATTAATTATTTATAAAATTATATTTTTCATTTCTAATAATATACATGTACCAGCAGCAACAGCAGCAGCTCACAGCACAGTGGTACAAAAAAACAATCACGACACAAGCCTACAAGCTTTGTTAAATAGGGAAATATATATGCTCAGACATTAGGTTGCTCCGTAAATCACAAATTATTGGATTTGTGTTTTCCAAGAACAAATTTCAATAAATATTTTCCCTAAGCTTCCGGTATTTATATTTTATTATAATTTAAAAATATATATTTATATGACTACCACGTTTGGCTCGGCACTACCTCATCCGATCAGCCCAATTTTTCAGTACAGCCCAAAATCCACACCAAACAGTGACTCGTTGTGGATGAATTGGCTTCTCAATAGTCACGTGTGGGTTCTCTGAACCCCATATGCGGCAATTTTGCTGATTGACATAGCCACCGAAATGAAAATGAGCTTCGTCTGAAAACACGAAAATTGTCCATGTAAATTTCTTATAGTTTGCGTTGAAGACTCGCTACTTTTGAAGTAAATGAAAAATATTTCTCAATTTTTTTAATACACATACTTACATATGCAACTCAACGAGATGCTTGTAAGATGGCATGTGTACTTTATTACTTGGTGCGATTTTTTGGGGCTGTGCTTCTCGTTCGTTTGTGAGAATCATTTCCTTAAAGAGGCCGGGTTTGATGTTGAAAAGTCGCTGCGAAGCCACTTGAAAAGACTTTTGACATGGTCGAAATCATGATAGTGCTGGTCTGCAGCCAAGTAATAAATGTCACCATGTCATTTGTAAATAAATTTGCATTCTATTAAATATAGATGTAAAATGGTCTTGAGCCAGGACAATATCCCAGATCAAATTTTACAATTTTGTTCGAGCGTATAGCGTTCACTTTGCAAATGTCAAACATAAACCTGAAAATAAAATTGAATGTTATTCTACCTTTCAAAGTCAAAGTTCAAATTTAAAATGTTAGATGGCCCAACCTATAGTTAGATTGTCACACAAATTTCAACAGAAACAGTACCATTTTCAATTGAAATTGAGAAAATATAACATCATATTGAGTAAATACAAATTGAAATTGAGAAATGCAAATTGAAATTGAGAAATGCAAATTGAAATTCAGAAATGTAAATTGAAATTGAGAATATAAAATTTTACATTGCGAAATAAACAGTTGATTCATTTCATTTCTGAAATTCAATTTTCATTTCTGAATTTCAATTTGCATTTTTTTCAATTTCAATTTTAATTTCTCAATTTCAAATGGTATTTTCTGAATTTCAAATGGTATTTTCTGAATTTCAATTTACATTTGTATACCCTCCACCTAAGGATGGGGGTATATTCTCTTTGTCATTCCGTTTGCAACACCTTGAAATATTCATCGGAGACCTCATAAAGTATATATATTCTGGGTCATGGATAAATTCTAAGACGATCTAACCATGTCCGTCTGTCTGTCCGTCCGCCCGTCTATCTGTTGAAAGCACGCTAGCTGCTGAACGAAATGAGCTAGAAGGTTAAAATTTTCTCTAAATGTGTCTTATGGTTGCAGATCGGTTGGTATTGAAAGTGGGCGAAATCGACCCAGAGGGAAGAATTTTTCCCTAACAAGGACTGAAAATGCCCCCTAATATTTAGATATCTAAACATTTTTTTCAAATTTCTAATTTATATCGAGGGCTTATATTCATAAGTGGCTATGAAGCATTTTCCTGAAAATGAGTGTTTGCTGCCAAACTATTCTCAGATTTCTAAAGCCATTTTTTTCAAATTTTTCTGATTTGGCTGTCAACCTACTCGTTATTTTGTGACTGCATAAATTGCTACGAACATAAAAATAATATAAATAAAATAGTTAAAAAATGGAGCAACATATAACCGAAGGTTGTAATTCACTATAACGATTTTGTTTTAAACATTTTTCAGCATTTTTATAGATTTAGGGTATATCGTACTATCAAATTCCATCATTTCGCCGTTAATAGCATTTTGCTTCCGAGATTATTAGGCTGAAATAGGATAAATGGTTGCTGTAATGTTAAGGTGACCATCCATTCCGCTTTTCGCGGGACTCTCCCGCTTTTTGATGCCCAGTCCCGCTTAATGTTTCCATCTCGCATAATCCCGTTTTTTTACAAAAAGCTCCGCTTTATCCCGCTTTTTCGTTTTACATTATTTTAAGTACAATATCGATTTAAAATTTGTTAGTAACCGACAAAAGTCCAAAATTTCTAAAATATTTAACTAATTACCGTTATTCTAAATTTTAGATCTAGTTTTTAGGCAACATTTAAGATCATTAATAGTAATTTAATCTATACTTTTATAAAATGTAATTCAATGCTGCGTTGCTCAATTGATTAATTTAAAACATATATTAATAATACATGGCCTAGTTAAGTTCGGTCACGCCTAATCTTATATACCCTCCACCATGGAGTGAATTTCACTGTATTAACGATTCTTGTCTGTCGACTTTTTACAGTTTTAAATAAATTGTGATGATTCTTTCTTGAGTGGAAATTTTTAAATATCATTCCCGCAGCAATCTTCACAAAATGTGCTTAAATACCCTAAATATTTTTATTTATTTAGATATTTTCAGTCTTTGGTAGGGAAAAACTTGATGACTCTCCGACAATATTAACTATTTAGAATCCTAAACTATTCTGTAATCAAGGTAGCCTGAAGTTCGTGATTCCTGATATAGCCATTTGTTTGGTACCATCTGTCTCATTTTCCCAATGTGCCCCTAAAAGTACGATTTTGGAAAAAATCAAAGTCAGCCAGTCGTATTCTAAACGCAGCCATTTTAATTTATAACACCATGCCATAGTACTTTTTGTTCCCGAACAAAACTATATACATATGAAACTAGAGATAATATGTAAAAAAAACTGTGTGCTCAGTTTTCCATATGGTGATCTTTTGTCCTTTTTAAATTACTTCTAATTTGCAAAGGTCGTATTTGCCTTAATTTATTTTCGTACTTTCGAGGGCTATACACAGGCGACATGAGTATCAAATAAAAGAGAAGAATGTATGTTAAAAATACTAAAAATCCATGCCTCTATCTGCATCACTTTAGCCTTAACAACCATTTAAAATTTTCCCTCTTAAATAGTAAAAGATGAATAAACTAAATAAATAATGATGGAAACTTGAAATTGTTGTTAATACTAAACCAATACAGATAGAGACCTTATATTTAAAATATTTTTAACAGCTATTCATCTCTTTCATTTGATACCCATATCCTTTGTATGACTCGCTAAAATATGAAAATAAATTATCCAAACATCTATATCCTTTGGAAATTAAAAAGGAGAAATGATGACCAAATGAAATATTGAGTACACAGTTTTTCTACACACAATCTCTAGTTGTCTTGCTCAGGTTCAATAAATGTAAAATTGCCGCACGGTGTAATGCAGCTAGTTTTTATTTTACTTTTTGGTTAGATTTTCACGATCCCGCATTTTTTCTACAAAATCCCGCTTTTTGAACTCATAAATCCCGCTTTTTGCCCAATAAGAGATGGTCACGTTATGTAAAGTCGAAAATTGTGAAATGCATATTTAGATAAACCCGCGTAACTTTTTATTATATTGAGAATACCAAAATATTTCTTTGGCATCTGATTGCTGACTTCGTGGGGAATATTTGAGTCAGAATCCTGGATGAAGAAAGTTAAAATATAAGCAATTGCAACCGCGAATTTAGGATTTTTCAACAATTGCAGCGATTTTCGCGACTGACTACATATATGTTACAAGCGACATTGGTTCTTAATATACAAACAAAAATTCAGTCGGATCCGTTGGCTAGATCGCGAGAAAATCATAAAACAAAAATGTCATGTGTGAAAATCATTTTAGCCATATTTGCCGCGAAAATGAAAATTTTCCAAAAATATCAAATTTGTATTTTTTGTTTACCGTGCCCTACCGCAATATCCACTTTTTGTAAAAAATTTGGCAAAAGGGATACAAATGGTACCAATCTGACGGATGAAGATGGAATCTTTAAATTTGCTGTGTACATCCCAGAAAATGCGTTTTCAACAGTACCAAGATTTCATGAAAAACGTTATCAAGTTTACAATAAATCTTATTTATATATTTGAGCATTAATGGCTATGTGCCATTACCATTCAAATAAAGATTTCATGCATTTTTCTGAATTTTTTGTGTTTTTTTTTTTTTGAAAAACTTTCCTATAGCTTTTAAAAAATCACCTTTTACATTCATCTGACTGAGTAAACGCGAAACATAAATAATTTTTCTAAATTTGTAATTTTAGGGGCAGGGCAAGTGACACGAAAAGAGATACAAATATTCAAAAATTTCCCTAACAAGGACTGAAAATAGCCCCTAATATTTAGACTATTTAAGTATTTTTTCAAATTTCTGATTTATATGCACTTGAAATTTGTTGCGTACATTCCTCTTGTAGCGTAAAAGCACCAGAAATTAAATAAAAGATTTGGCGGGTGAAATGGGACAAAAGGGGATTATTTGTAGTACCAATGATACGACAACAGCTAGAATCATGAAATGTGGAATTTCCATCCCTTTAATTGCATAGACACATAAAAGAGATGGATTTAAAAAAATCTTACTTTTAAGAGACACAAATGAACCTCTGAAGTTGAAATCATTAGAGATAACACAATCTGACAGCAATAAGTTTTGGTTAGCCCTATCTTTAGGATAGCCAGATTTTGTGGAAATGTGGGCTCATTTATTTAATGCATATACAAAGTATGCAAATTTTTTTGTGGAATTGTATGTGCAATTTAAATATAATTTTAGACAAAAATTGCAAATTTTATAAAAGCCACAAACATCCATTTTCCCTTCCTCAACCACTGTGCTGATTTATACAACATATAATTCAATTTAAATACTCATAAGCTTGGAATTTACACAAATCTCTTCATACACGGTGTATCCAGCATACGAACATATTCCCCAGATTCATGTGGAATATATTATATACATACATATGAACTCCTTCAAATATATATTCTAGTAGAATTTGTATATGTGTGTGCGTGTGTTCATTTATGCACGCTTGCAAACACATACATATAAATTTTATATGACATGAAGTTTGTCGTCCCACAGCCAACCATGCAATGCAACCGCAAATGTTTGTTTGAGTTTTTAGTTTGAATTGAGTTAAGTTGAGTTGAGTTGCGAAAGGATATGTATAATATGCAACATATTTCCTTATGCCACATCCGTTATTAGTCAACACTCTCTATGCACATATGATCGCTACGCTCCGCTCTGCTCCACTCCTAGCTTCCTATGGAAGACCATACATATATGTGAATCTGCATGTGGATGTTTCAGAAGGCACTGTTGGAACAGAAATAGCAAATTATGAATATAATATGCATAGAAATTGCTACAGGAGGTGGTGGTGGTGGGTGGGGGTTGCGAAAGGACACTGAACAAAAAATATTGTTTTCGTTTAGCACAATGATAGAGCTATGAATGGCGGACGGACAACCTAGTGTTATATCCGACATCGAATTTCCCAGGTAATTGGGAGCATTTAATATGACCAAATGGAGGTGGAAGGAAGGTGCATAATGAGTATTTATTCGTGGTCGAGCGACAACGGAAATGAAGTCCTCTATGCGGAATACAATTGACTAGAGAAATCACAACACAGGAATTGGAATTTAGTATGGAAAATATGGAAACGAGACAGAAAGTCAAACAGTTAAGGCACAAGGATAAATCAAATATAGTCGAGCTGAACAGATAGACGGAAGGATACATGGACAAAGTGACAAGAAGACAGATGAATGAAGCGATAAACGGATGAACCAGTGTGACTTGGTGGTAGATTATAAATCAGTTTTAATACACTACGTTATACGTATATTAGGTTGGGTCGCGGTCCATACAAATGGAAAAACATCCATCCAGTCACCCCACGAAAATAACGTTGTTTAATATTTCATTCCTAGATCAAGCCTACTGTGAGAAAATACCCCTAAAAATCATGTTTTTAGTCCAATTTTTATCTGAATAGACTCTTTAAATCACTTTAAATATAAAGTAATAAGCGAGCGTGTCGTGTAATGCTAGGTTCTATTTCGAGTCAATTTCGGGAATGTCTTTCGTAACAAAATGGCAAAGAAATAGACAAATGTATAGGGGCCTCCTTAAAGGTTGCTGATAGGGAGTAGGTATGCTCTGAGAAAATATTTATTTATTTCAATCTATTGGGCTGAGCCCTTAAAACTACGTACTTAATTCTAAAACAACATATACGGAAGTTATATAAATATCGTAAGGCGAACCTAGAAAATCGTCTTTGAACTCTTTCAATCCGGTATTTAGGTATATTGTAACTTGGATCCCATATAATATCGCAAAATTCCAATTGTGACCGAACAAATGCAAAAAATAGTATTTTTAATGTGAAGGGGTCTTTGAAATCAATCGCATTCCGTTTCAAAAAACCTAACTGAGAATTTGCCTTGCTGACAATATATTCAATGTGAGGAAGAAATGATAGTTTAGAGTCAACATAAACTCCAAGGTCCTTTGTTACCATATCCCTTGCAAAGGTTGCATCATAAAATTTATAATCATGCAACAACGGGAGCTTTCTATGCGTGATCGTTAACATTTTACATTTAGAAAAAAATAATTTCATACCATTATGAGTACACCATTGCAAAAAACTGTCAATGTCCTTTTGAATTAAAATGCAATCATTTAGGTTTTGAACAATAGAATATACCTTCAAATCATCGGCATACAATAAAACATTACAAAATTTAAAAACAGATGGAATATCGTTAATAAATAGTAAAAATAAAAGTGGACCAAGGTGGTACACCTGATTTGACATTAATAGGTTCAGAAATACAGTTACCAATTTTTACAAATAGTATTCTTTTTGACAAGTAAGAGTTTAACCAGCTAAGCATATATAACATTGTTAGTTTATAAATTAACAAACCATGATTAAGTTTATCAAATGCCTTTATAAAATCTGTATATAATACATCTACCTGAAAACCTTTTTCTAAAGCATTAACGCAATAATTACAAAAAATTGCTAAATTTGTTGATGTGGACCTGCCACTGTAAAAGCCATGTTGCTGAGTATTTATACAATTTTTTACAATATTAAATAATTTATTATTTACCAATTTATCTAATAATTTTGGTATAGTCGATAGTTTAACAATTGGTCTATAACTGGTGATAAAGCCCTTTTGACCAGATTTAAAAGTAGGAGAAATGAATGGCATTTTCCATTCCTGTAAAAAAACCCGTTGACAACGATTTATTAAATATTAGGGTAAGAGGTAATGCACATTCCCGTAAGAATATTGGATGAAGTCTATCATAGCCGGCACTTTTAGATGCATCAAATGACCGTAGGGCCTCAAAAACCTCATCTACGTTAAACTCTATCTGACCAACGTCAAACAGTTCATGTAAACGAGGAAATTTATGAATATTATATTCGGGATTCGTGTCGTAAACTGAAGAAAAGAACTTGACGAAAGCATTGCAAATAGAATCCGTGCCATTAAAAAAGATTCCCCTTCATACTCCATACAATTCGGAAGTCCATTTGACTTATTTTTCATATTATAAAATCTCCAAAAGGATTTAGAATTTAGTCTAATATCGTGTTCAATATTATGTAGATAGTTTTTATATAAAAAGTTTGAAAGAAACTCAAACTCCTTACATTTCAAATCAAACAGCTTGTGATAAAAGCTGAGTTGGTTTTTTTGAATTTTTTATGTGCCTTTGTTCTAAGATTTTTTAAATGCATTAGCCTCTTATTATACCAAGGCAACTTGTAATGCCGTTCCTGTTTTTTTAATGGAACATACATATAAATAGCCTCGTTTACCAGCTGCCTAAAAGTTGAAAAAATGCCTTCCAAATCATCAACCACACTAAAAATAGTCTTCCAATCAATGGAATCAAAAAATGAATTTATTGCCATAAAATTTGATTTTTTATAATCATACTGGATTTCAGAGTTGCAATGGGTTCTGTCGTAATTGCAAAATGAAAAATCTATTACAATGGCTTTGTGAAGTGGCACATCACATTTTTTAATTTCAAAGTTAAAATCATTGTTTATAAAAATCAAATCTAATGTTCTATTAATATCATTTCGAATATCATTTGCTTGACTCCACTATGGACCTCTTTGGGGCAGTAAGAACGGTGGGAACAAATTTTATAAAAATTAAGTTTTTGTATGGGAGCCCCGTCAATGAGTGGAGACATGGGCAGTTATGTCTGGGGAATATGTTGGGGCCATTCTTATATGTCTCCACTCTAAGGCGGGCCAGTTTTGGGCCCTTCCTACATAAACAAATTATAAAAAAAAAAACATATTGGGACCAACTTAAGTTTTGAAGAAGATAGAAGGTTGGTATGTTCTGAGAAAATATTGGGGTGATCCATACATTTGACTCCCCTACGGGTCTTTTTTGAGCAGTTAAAGTGAGGGGAGCAAATTTTATAAAAAGTAGTTTTTGTATGGAAGCCCAATTAAGGAGTGTGGATAGGGGGTAAGTTTATTCGGAAAAAGTTAATGGGGTTCGGTCTTTCATTTAACCCAGCTATGGTCGACTCCGGGGCAGTATTACTGTCATAATAAAAATGATAAAAAATAATATATTGGTATTGGGAGCCCCATTAAGGAGTGGGGATAGGGGGTAAGTTTGTTCGGAAAAATGTTGGGGAGGAAAAATTAATGGGGTTCGGTCTTACATTTAACCCAGCTATGGTCGACTCCGGGGCAGTATTGATCCTAAATATTGATCATAATAAAAATTATAAAAAATAATATATTCGTATGGGAACCACCTTAAGGGTTCGCGATAGGGGGTAGGTATGTTCAGATAAAATGCGAGTGTTGAAAAATTATTGGGGGTCCGTCATACATTTGATCCCACATGCGGGCAAATAAAAGCGTTGAAAGTAAATTTTATAAAAATTTTATTTTTTATGGGAGCTCCCTTAAGGAGTGGGGATAGGAGGTATGTGTGTGCGGATAAACTGTTGGGAAGGGATTTAATGTGGGTCGGTCTTACATTAAAGCCCTATGGGGGCGAATCCAAGGCAGTTTTGGGACTTTTAGTGTATTCTTTACCTCTTCACCCCTACCTTTGAGCACCCACATACACTAGCCCCACCACCCCCATTTTTTTTGGCTCATGAATGTTTTTCGAACCTCAAAAAATAGAGGGTTCTAGCGTATCCAAATTTCCGTACAACACTATCCCACCCCTAGTATATATTAGTAATAATATTTACATCTGATATAGACACTTGCATTACCAAATATTATTAAATTTAACCACAATTTTCGAACAGTGTATTAAGTAAATATTTAATTGATGCTGATGATAGTAAATTGGCAATTTCGAATTATAACAAACAAAAAAAAACAATTAAGCAAATGTAGACAATAAATAATACCATAATACTAATTACAAACTATTCTTCTTTCTCCCCCTTCAATTTACCCCTTTTGCAGATAAGTACATCTCAACATCCCAAACGAATCTCAGGGCAAGGAGGGCGACGACGAAGACAACACACACAACACAAAAAAACTTAAAATGTCAACATCCAAAGAGCATCCGGTCCAAAGCCATTCGGTGATAACGCAACTTAAACAGGCTTCGGCCGGTGCTGCCTCAGGTTTCTTTACACGCACCATTACCCAGCCATTCGATGTTCTCAAAATTCGTTTTCAATTGCAACTGGAGCCCGTGAGTGAAGGCCATCCCTCGAAGTATCGCTCTCTGTTGCAGGCCACAAAATTGATTTACAAAGAGGAGGGCATGCTGGCATTCTGGAAGGGTCACAATGCCGGCCAAATGCTGACCATGCTCTATACGGTCTTTCAATTTTGGTCGTATGAACAGATCGATCTGAAGTTGAGACAATACGAGTACCTAGACACGAATAAGAATGTTAGGCATTTCCTTAGTGGCGGTTTGGCGGGATGTGTCGGCACCACCATCTCCATGCCGTTCGATGTTGTCCGCACCCGGGTAGTGGGCCAAGATCCTAATCGTAAAAGTAGCATAGTTCATATAATTCCAAACATAGTAAAGAATGAAGGATTCTATGGCCTGTTCCGTGGTTTGGGCACAACACTGATACAAATTGGTCCCTTGATTGGCTTCAATTTTGCCTTCTACCATAAAACCAACGATCTATTTCTAAGCATGGCCGAACCGCCCAATCACCATTTGCCAGTTGTGGTGCATTTGCTAACGGGCGGCGTAGCAGGTGTGGTCTCCAAAGCCATCGTGTATCCGTTGGATTTCATCAAGAAACGTTTACAACTGCAGGGATTTCAGAATGCGCGACGTACCTTTGGCCGCAATCAGGTTTGTTTCGATATCGGCGAATGTATGCGCCTGACCTATAAGGAGGAAGGTATCTTGGGCTTCTACAAAGGCATGAATCCCACCCTCATCAAATCTGGCTTGACGACGGCCCTCTACTTTAGCTTATATGATATTTTCAAAGAGAACTTTGTGCCCGAGGTGGCCAGTGACGATTAGATATTCTATTATACGTAACTAAGTTTATTTATTATACAACAATTATTGACGAAAAGATGACACATACTTAATAAAAAACGATGCTGCAGATGCTTGAAACAGACTTAAAGACAACAACAACAACAAAACCGAATCATGCATTATTTTTTTGTTGGTATTAATTATTTATTCTCGCTTCGAAATAATTGTACACATTTGTTAGTGAAATGCTCGAGAAATTGAGTTGTTTCCATGTGGTTTTTGTCGACTTCCGGTTGCTGTAATGAGAGTTTCCTACATCGAGTACAACGTGTGGTAGCAGCACAATCCATCAGGAGCGGAAGTAATGGCCAGCGGAAATGGTCAATTATGAAACCCAAGGGAGCGTTGAAAGGAAACAAATTGAAATGATTGGAGCTGAGGAGGTTTCTTAAATTGGCGGGTGGTAGAAAGCAACACAGTTTATAATTTAGAACTTAAGCAAGCTTAAATGTTGTCCTATACGGAAAATGCTTTAGAAGAACACGATATAGCAGATAAATACATAAAGGGCAGAGTGCAGGAAAAAGACTGTCCGTAAATAATCAACTGTCGTGCTTACCATTGTCGAATAGGCGGAACGAGTTAGATAAGACTACTAAACACAAAAAGATCGAAGCAAAGATTACTAGAAGGAAACTGATAAGTGTAGTATCTGGAAGTTGTTACTTTAATTTGAAAGTCGTCATACATGTGGATATATTTACATTTAAAGTTAAAGAAACGAAGGATCATTTGTGAGCATATATAGATCGCATGGAGATATAGCTCAGGTAAGTGTAGTATCTGGAAGTTGTTACTTATATTTGAAGTCTGTCATCCATGTGGATATTTTTGCATTTAAAGTTAAAGAAACGAAACATAATTTGCGCACATCTATAGATCGAATGAAGTGTAGTATCTGGAAGTTGTGATTTTCGGTTTGAAAGCCATCCATGTGGATATATTTGCATTTAAAGTTACATGTTCTTATGATGTACGGAAGTGTGAGATGAATGTGAAAGCAAGCGGTTCTTTAAATCATTTATCTTGTTTTTATTAAATTCACAAGGATTTCCCTGATGAAATAATTTGTTCCCATTAAATGTAGAGTTGTTTGCTTCATTCCATTGGAATACTATTCTTCCGGGATGGTCTCACCTTGTTCAACATAATCAATATTAATGATCTTTAGTCGATTTGTCTTTGATTCCATTGTTCTTGGTGCAGCATCATTGTTTCGTTCACAGTATGCAACCAAGTAGAAATTCTATAACAACAGAAAGTGGCGATGATAAATGACCTCTGAAGAAACCCAAAACAATATGATGGACACTAAAAAATCTTGCTGATGATTATGCTGACCTTGCTTTTATAAATACGTTAAAAACATATGTGGGGGCACATAATTATCGAGAGAAATGGCACATTAAAGGTCAAGACTTAAGGAATCTCTACAATACCGGGAACTAATTTATACCAATAACGAATATTTGGGAAAGCTATTTTGCGTGTGGTCGTCAACATTTTTACGACCTTACATATTAGGATGGTTATGGTATCGACGTTATGGCAAGAACACTGCGAGAGACACTAGAATCGAGAGAGAAGCTGCGAAAGTCCGTGGACGGAAATGAAGACCAAGTTCATGCCTGGATAGTGACACTTCATAATACACAACTTGGTACCTGGTATATGCTGTGTTTATATATATGGCCATCTGGCGTCAATATAAACACGGATAGTCAGGCTGCTATCAGATCCGTGGAATTGACCTAAATTCAAGAACTTCAGACAATTTCTTCAAGCCAATCAATTCGATATTCTCCGTATTTGGGTGCCGGACACCCCTATTTAAACACATCAAAGATAACTGTAAAGCCGGCGAGCTTGTCAGATTAGAAACGATCCAAAAAAGTTACACAATAACCTACTTGAGTGAGTATCCCCGGTCGACATACTGACGCTGGCGAACAGCAGGTCTGATCAAGGTCAAGTTATTATATGAAATGGTTCAGTTACCTTCATTTACTTCAATTAATTGTCTATGTTTATTTCAGTATTGACGGGGCACTGCCTTATGGACACTAGGGGTGGGAGAGTCCACGATATTCGATTTCGATATGAAGCCCTAATTTTGTGAGGTTCGTAAACAAAATCAGGACCCACAAAATGGGGGGTGGTGGGGTGAGTGTAAGCGGTATCTGGATCAAAGGTTGGGGAAAAGGGGTAAAAATACACAAAAGGTCCCAAAATTGTCTCGAAGTCGCACCATGAGGTTAAATGTTAGACCGACCCCCATTAATTTTGCCTCCCCAACATTTTTTCCGAACACACATACCCCGTATACAAAAATTAAACTTTTATAAAACTTGTTCTCACCGTTCTTACTGGCCCAAAGAGGCCGCTAGTGGAGCCAAATATATGACCGACCCCCAGTATTTTATCAACCCCATACCTGAACATACCTACCTCCTATCTTCAATCCTGAAGGTGGTTCCCATACAAATTATTTATATTTTATATTATGACAGTAAGGCCCAAAACTGCCCCGGAGTCGCCCCTAGCTGGGTTACATTTGAGACCGACCTCCATAAATTTTCTTCTTTCCCATACAAAAACTGCCCCAAGAAAGCCCCTAGTGGAATCAAATGTAAAACAAACCTCAAATATTTTTCCAGCCCGAATATTTTCTCAGAACATATGTACCTACCATCTACATTTAACCCTTGAGGGGGTCCCCATATTTCTTATTTTGTATAATTTTCTATGAAGGAAAGGCCCAAAACTGCCCCGAGTCACTATTAGACGGGAGACATGTAAGACTGTCCCCCCATAAATTTTCTTTCCTCAACATTTCCCCCAAACATACCTACCCCCTATCTCCACTCCTTAAGGGCAAAGTTGATAGACTTCCTATTATGCTTAAGGGAGTCCCACACAGAAGCAATTTCTTTTTATAAAATTTGCTCCCACCGGAGTCAAATGTAGAATATTTTACGGCACAGACTATTGTTATAGTCATCTATTAATCCAACGGCTCTTTCGTTTTGTACATTTGGATCATGCAATTTGTTCCGAGCCTCACAAACTAGGGGATTCTAGTGTATCCAAATCGTATTCCTAAAATTCCCATACAACACTATCCTAGTCTTAATGGACACACATGTCCAGAGGCTGGACATCGAGTCAAACAACTTTTGTTGGAGCTGTGAGGACGTGAGGGAGATTGAGGGCATCGAACATCTTGCCCATCTCTGACTGGAAAATGTTTGGTGACCCTGGGTTCTGTTTTATTTAAAGGCGGCTTGGGCGACTTGACAAGTATAAACGCAGACAAGATTAAGTTTTTTGGTGAGTCCGTGAGGGGCAAAAGCCCGCGTTTTCACAAGGGACCTTTCTAAGTGATTTGGATGGTTATTTTCTAATCTATCCGCTGGACAACAAGCAGATTACTCTGATTTTAGAGTGTTCCAGAGAAAATTCTTTAAGAATTTAAGACTACATTGACAGTGAGAACCGGGGACACATGAGTTGATGGCCGAAACTCCGATAGAAAGACTTATCTAACCTTGGAGTAGAGGAGGCGGGGCAAAGAATGTACTCCCTGGAATGACCATTTAAACTATAGACACGTGTCGTTGGCAAAAAAAAAAAAAAACGTAGCAGTCATCTTGCGGAAAGTCTCAGTCCACAAACTAAAACCGGAACAATATTCCAACCTTACAGCAGTACTAAAAGGTTGTGGTTTGCTTTAACACAATACTTTCTGTAAAACTTTTAATAGAAACTGCCAAATAATTTTGAGCTGCTTGAAAATTATATATGGAATGCTTTAGTTACTTACCCATCCCCATCTACTCTATTTACATTGGGAACGTTTAAAGAAGGTTCACTTTTCGAATTGTTTCTTTATGCTTGGCTTTATGTGTTGTTACGCATAAGCGATTCTTGTATTTTATGGTTCGATTATTGCCCAAAAGGGATAATATTTATGAAAGATGACAAAGTGCTTTTCACCGTTCAACCCTTCGTCTTAAGTTTCAATTTCCTTAAAAAGCAGAACATCTAAAGTTTAAGAGAAGAGGGCGATGGGGAGGGGATGGAGGGAGGGGTAAGAAATGCATATAAAAGCTGAAGTATACCTATGTACATATTAAATTGGCCCAATCTTTGTGCGTTCGTTTGAATATATATACAAATATACATATTTCGCATATACTCATATTCCATCATTCAATTACCGGGGCTTTCCTTTCAATATGAAAAATGAATTTCACATAAGCACTTTTCATTCAGTCACCACCAGTCGCATCCCCCTTTAGAAAGTTACGCCCCCCCACCACCTTCCACTCAGCCACATTCGACGACAATTGTTCTTTCGTCACTTGGTGAATGAGTGAGAGCTATGTTACGTGAGGAGCCATGTGGGTGGTTTGGGTTGTCGCCGGCGTTTCGGGGTTTACATTTAAGTATATTTTTCATTTGTCTTTGTTGCCAATTCCTTTCAACTTTTTAAATATCATATTTAGTTAGTTGTGGCAGCTCTTCCATAACATTCGTTGTTACCCCTTCGCCACCGCCCCCACGTGGCTTGCTAGCCATATAGTGTGGTTGTAGGTGATACAATGGATATTCGCTACATATCACAGTGGGTGATCTTGCAAAAAAAAGTGGCTACTCTATATAAGATATTCATTATTTTGTAGAAATGTTTTATCATTTCTTATGTATAGCCAAGTCTATAAAAACAGAATATAAAAGTCATTATGTCGACTGGGCCGAACCTTATATACCATCCACCATGGATTGCATTCCACAGAGGCTGTTGATTTTACAAAAGTGCAGGAAACTGTTACATTTTTAGATATAGCCAAACCAAATGGAAATATTGATAAAAATAAATTTATAAATAAATATAAAATTTTAGTTATTTTAAACCATGCTTATAAGGCAAGGCAATCAATATGTTTATTAGGCTGGGTCACGAAAATAAATTGCAGCGGTCACCCCCCAATAATGATGATTTTTAATGATGATCTGCAAAATATTTCGTCACTGGGTCAAGCCATCTGTGAGCTAAACTCTTCTGAAAACACCTCTAAAAATTATGTTTTCCCGCGTATTTTTTTTATGTTGCATTTTAGCCCAAAATTTTTTCCTGAATTAATAGACCCTTGGAAGCACTTTAAATAAAATATTTTATTCTTGTCTTAGAATACTCATTGGTACAATTATTGGGCGTTTATATTGATTTTTTGTGGGTTTTCAAGGTGACAGCTAAAAACTCATATTTCTTGGAAACATTTTGCAATAGGTGTATTGAAAAAAATACGAGGAATATCGGACGAAAAGTGACGTCACTGACTCCATTTTTGTGAAAAAATTAATGCGGGCGATGGTTTTTACATCCAAAATGTTCAAAAACTTTTTACAAAAATGAGCGCTGCGACGCCAATTTTATTCCGATGATCATCATCATGTTTTCCCGTGTATTTATACACTCCACGAGAGTATTATGTCTTTGTGCATTTGTTTGTAACAAAGGAAGGGAGATAAACCCATTGTTAATTATACCGATCGACTTAGAATCACTTTCTGAGTCGATTTAGACGTCTGCCCGTCCGTCTGTCCATCTATTGTTGTAATCACGATACAGGTCGCAATTGTAGCCAGAACCAAACGAAACTTTGCACAACGAAGTTTTTCGGGACAAGGACGAACGCTATTTAATTTGAAGAAAATCGGTTCAGATTTAGATATAGCCCCCATACGAATTTCGCTCCCAATTTGAATTTTTCGGCTCTAGAATCAACATATTTCAACAGATTTTCTTCAAAATTCGCAACACATCTTATAGTTCCACTAGAAACACCTGTGGTAAAAATGTGTTAGATCGGTTCAGATTTATATATAGCTCCCATACAAATTTCGCTCCCAATTTGAATTTTTCCCCTCCAGAATCCACATATTTTAACGGATTTCCTTCAAAATTCGCAAAATATCTTATATTTCCACTGGAAACACCTGTGGTAAAAATGTGTTAGATCGGTTCAGATTTATATATAGCTCCCATACAAATTTCGCTCCCAATTTGAATTTTTCGGCTCTAGAATCAACATATTTTAACAGATTTTCTTCAAAATTGGCAAAACACCTTATATTTCAACTGGAAACACCTGTGGTAAAAATGTGTTAGATCGGTTCAGATTTAGATATAGCCCCCATACGAATTTCACTCCCGATTTGACTCTTTTCACTCTAGATACCACACATTTCAACAGATTTTCTTCAAAATTGGCAAAACATCTTATAGTTCCACTAAAAACACCTGTGGTAAAAATGTGTTACATCGGTTCAGATTTATATATAGCTCCCATACAAATTTCGCTCCCAATTTGAATTTTTCCGCTCCAGAATCCACGTATTTTAACAGATTTTCTTCAAAATTGGCAAAATATCTTATAGTTCCACTATAAACACCTGTGGTAAAAATGTGTTAGATCGGTTCAGATTTACATATAGCTCTCATAAAAATTTCGTTCCCCCAGAAACCGCGTATTTTCAGAGAATTTCTTAAAATTGAACTTAACACGTTATACTTCAACTGGAAGAACTTATTGTGAAAGTTAGTCACTTCATTCCATGTTTGGATATAGCCCCGATACAAATATTATTCTCGATTTGACAAATTGGATCAGGTCATATTAGCCTGTGATTAGGAAACATACAAACAATTTTCCCATTTTCACTTTTTTACTGAATTGAATTGTATTCCGATAGAAAGTGGAGTGTATCATACAGTCGGCCCCGCTCGACTTTAGCCTTTCCTTACTTGTTTTTATGATGCATTTTTGGCCAAATTTTTTTTCTGAATTAATAGACCATTGGGAGCACTTTAAATATTTTTTTTATTCTTATCTTAGAAGAATTCATTGTCATTGGAAGAATTATTGATTGAATTGTTTTCAAGGTGACAGCTAAAAACTCATATTTCTTGGAAACATTTTGTAAGAGTTAATATGAAAAATAAATAGAAGGAATCAATACCTTTCGAATGGCACCTAAATGAAGAATATCGGACGAAAAATGACGTCACTGACTCCTTGTTTGTAAAATAATTTAATACAGGAGATGGATTTTCAGAGCCAAAATGTTCAAACTCTTTTTAGAAAAATGAGCGCAGCGGCGTCAATTTAATTCGGATGTTCATCATTTAGGCATCATTCGAGAGGTATTGACTGTCGCTATTTATTTTTATAAAATACTAACACCAAATACGAAAAATTCTTCAGTTGTCACCATTGGCGTAGGACGGGTGGTCCTGGGGGTGGCTAAGCCTACCCCAGAAAAACTTTTTAATATAATACAATTTGTACTATTTGTCTGCGTCACACAAAAATCTTATTTTTTAAGTATTTAATTTTTTCAGTTTTGGAAAAATCAAAAATCATTGTCAACACAAAAAGAAAAAAAAATGAGTTTTGAAATTGAACGTGAAAAAAGGTTAATTTTAATTAATTTAATTAAATTGGATAATTATCCAGGCTAAATCAAAAATTTTTAACACAAAATCATTTTTTCAAAATTTGTTTTCACGCACACACATTCATATTGCTTTTGGCGACAATTTAAAATATATTTTTTTTTTATTTTGAGTGATATTTTAATTTTTATTTTATTTTTATTTAGATTTTTGTTATCGCAACTTAGTTATTCAGTCTTAAAGAAAAACAGCCATATTATTAACACAAACAACTTTAAACCGTTTTCAGTGTACAGAACAGAACAGGGGTACAGTGTTAAATTAGGACTGTTTTTTAAGCCGGAATAACAAGCTGCTATAACAAAAACGTTAATAAAATTTTAATTTTTTGCTCAAAATAAAAAAATGTCACCAACTACAATATAAATATTTGTATCCAACCAAACAAATTTTCAAAATAATATTTTGTGTTGACTTTTTTGGACTTTTTTGGCCTCGATAACCATACATTTTTTTACTCTGGATAATTATCCAGGCTAAGTCTGAAATTTTTAATATACAATTATTTTTCAAAGTTTGTTTTCATACACAGATTGATGTTGCTGTTGGCGGAAATTTTTAAAAATATTTTTTGAACTGGGATGTTGTCCCGGCTCAAGACCATTTTGCATCTATATTTAATAGAATGCAAATTTATTTACAAATGGCATGGTGACATTAATTACTTGGCTGCAGACAACCACGATCATGATTTCGACCATGTCAAAAGTCTTTTCAAGTAGCTTCGCAGCGAGTTTTTAACATCAGATCGGTTGGGATTGAAATGGGGCGAAATCTGCCAAAAGGGAAAAATTTTTCCCTCACAAGGACTAAAAATACCCATAATAATCCCTAATATTTTAGTATATTTAATCATGTTTTTTGAATATGTCTGCTTATATTTGCTTGATATTTGGTATGTGCATTCTCCTTATAGCAAAAACTAGGGGGTGAAATGGGGCAAAAAAGGGATAAAAATGGTACATATTAAACAACAACAGCTAGAAACACGAAATACGGTGTGTATATACCTCTAATTGAGTAGATACATAATATAAAAGTATTTTTTCCAAATTCGTACTATTAAGGGATAAAAAATTTTTATCCCTGTACATAGAATAATGAAATTCGGTGTATACATTCCTCTGATTGCATAGATAAGTAAAATACACGGACTTTTCAAAATTCGTACTTTTTGGGGTTAAAATGAAAAAGGGGATAAAAATAGTACCAATCTAATGACCGCAGCTAGAGTCATGAAATTCGGAGTATACATTCCTCTGACTGTGTAGACACGGAAAATAAACTGATTTTTCGAAATTCGTACTTTTTGGGGTTAAAATGAAAAAAGGGGATAAAAATAGTACCAATCAAATGACTGCAGCTAGAGTCATGAAATTCGGAGTATACATTCCTCTGACTACGTAGACACGGAAAATAGACGAATTTTTCGAAATTAGTACTTTCAAGGGATACAATGGTACAGGGGAAAATAGTACCAACTAAACGACTACAGCTACAATGATAAAATTCTAATTGCGTAGAAACGTTAAAGAGGGTAAAAATGGTACCAACCAAATAGGCGCAGCTGGAATCATGAAATTCGGTGTATACATTCCTCTGACTGCATAGACACGCAAAATAAAAAGTTTTTTTCCAAATTCGTACTTTTTGTTTTACGGCAAAAATTGGTTGAATCATGAAGTTAGTTAATTTTGCACTATGTACGTCTGATAATGGATTTTCAAAATTTGTACTTTTGGAATTCAAATAGAATGGAAATATAACCAACTGTAGCACCCACTATCTACCAATATTTATGGCTTTGAAAATATTTTTGAAAATATAAATATAAGAATATTTATTTCTTGAATTGACGTATTGGTAGCATTACCTTATAAGCGTGGTTTGAAATAATTAAAATATTATATTTATTTATAAAATTCATTCATAAATTTCAATATTTGTATTTGTTTTGGTTTGGCTATATTAAACCGGCCGAACTTAACGCCGTTTTTACTTGTTTTAAATTTAATTTTGCTTCACAAATCTTCCACTGTGCGAGCGTCCTTCGGTGTCGTTCAAATGCAAAACTATATTTAACGTGACACTTTTTATTCGACAACACAGCATTTCGCTGTAAACTTTTCATTGAGTATTACGACGATATGATATGCCAACGGCTGACGATGGGTGACGGTGACGCTGACGCTGAACACCCAACACAATGGCTGGCGTTTGGGTTGAGGTGACTGGCGAAGCAGAAGAAAGATGGGTAGAAGAACAAGTGTCACAATCGTTTTCAATTTATGTTTTACCTGCTTTTACATTCCGTGTTCTGCGTTTGGTTCTGTCGTTTGTTGCGGTTCTTTTTTGTTTCTTTCAACATTTCGCTGGCGATGAAATGCACTTATAAACATCATCATCGTCATCGTATCGTTGAAGGATTGTAAAAAGTAGTGATATGTTCAAAGGAAGGAGCGTGGTGGGAGGGGAGGGTGGAGAGCTCAGCACTAAAAGTTCGAAATGTATGTATGATGGGTATGATGTGTATGATGGTGCTTTCAGACATGCGTTTTTTCATAAGCTGTCAATTACTGTCGAGATCGCGAAAATAGCTTGACTTTATTTGATGTCATCTCACCGTAAAATGTCAAAGTTCAGTTGACTCCTCCATTCCTTGTCAAGGATGGACTGGATTGGTTGATGGTGAACAACGGATGGTGTTGACACAATCGTTTTAAATAAATCGACAACTCTTTTTAGATGGGTATACACTATATATACACATATACACGATATACTTATTTGGTATCGTCTAGGACGACTTTGACGTCATTAAAATAAATTTTTAAGACTTAAGACAAAGTGACATGTTTGTAATCTAAAATACCCTGAATTTAAACGTCAAAAGGAAAATTGAAGTCATATATCTGCGGTTTTCACGAATAACCACTTAAGTCATTAAATCACAATTTTTGGGAGAACGAAACAAATTACTTTTAAGATTTTTTTATTTGAACTGGGATATTGTCCTGGCTCAAGACCACTTTGCATCTATATTTAATAGAATGCAAATTTATTTACAAATGGCATGGTGACATTTAATACTTGGCTGCAGACTACCACGATCATGATTTCGACCATGTCAAAAGTCTTTTCAAGTGGCTTCGCAGCGACTTTTCAACATCACACCCGGCCTCTATAAGGAGATGATTCTCACAAACGAACGAGAATCACAACTCACTTGCCGAATTTGCGTTTAAAAAATCGCACCAAGTAATAAAGTACACATGCCATCTTACAAGCATCTCATTGAGTTGCATATGTAAGTATGTGTATATGCAGGTATAGTTACCCAGCAATACTTCTGCCATGCCAACGCTCATTTGTTTTAGTTTTTTTCGTTTGCATTTTTATACCCTCCACCACCAGGATGGGGGTATACTAACTTTTTCATTCCGTTGGTAACACCTTGAAATATCGATTTGAGACCTTATAAAGTATATATATTCTTGATTGTCATAAAATTCTAAGACGATCTAGCCATGTCCGTCCGTCTGTCCGTCTGTTGAAAGCACGCTATCATCTAAACGAAAGGAGCTAGAACGTTCAAATTTTCCATAAATGCATCTTATAGTCGTAGATCGGTTGGGATTGAAACAGGGCGAAATCGGTCCAAAAGGAAAAATTTTTCCCTCACACGGACTAAAAATACCCATAATAATCCCAAATCTTTTAGCGTATTTAAGCATGTTTTTTGAATATGTCTGTTTATATTTGATTGATATTTGGTATACGCATTCCCCTTATTGCAAAAACGTGCACCATAAAGTGATTCTTATTTGTAGGGGGTGAAAAGGGGCAAAAAAGGGATAAAAATGGTACATATTAAACTACAACAGCTAGAAACACGAAATTCGGTGTGTACATTCCTCTAACTGAGAGACATAATATAAAATCATTTTTTTCCAAATTCGTACTTTTAAGGGGTAAAATGGGAATAGAGGGATAAAAATGGTACCAACCAAATGGCTGTACCTAGAATAATGAAATTCGGTGTATACATTCCTCTGATTGCACGGATTTTTTAAAATTCGTACTTTTTGGGGTTAAACTAAAAAAAGGGGATAAAAATAGTACCAATCAAATGACCGTAGCTAGAGTCATGAAATTCGGAGTATACATTCCTCTGACTGTGTAGACACGGAAAATAAACTGATTTTTCGAAATTCGTACTTTTTGGGGTCGAAATAGAAAAAGGGGATAAAAATAGTACCAACCAAATAACCGCAGCTACAGTCGTGGAATTCGGAGCATACATTCCTTTGACTACGTAGACATGAAAAATAAAAGGTTTTTTTCCAAATTCGTACTTTCAAGGGATACAATGGGTACGGAGGGATAAAAATGGTACCAACCAAACGGCTACACCTGGAATAATGAAATTCGGTGTATACATTCCTCTGATTGCGTAGACAATTAAAATAATCCGATTTTTCGAAATTCGTACTTTTGGGGTAAAAAAGAAAAAAGGGGATAATAATAGTACAATTTAAATGACCGCAGCTAGAGTCAGGAAATTCGGAGTATACATTCCTCTGACTGTGTAGACACGAAAAATAAAAGGATTTTTTGAAATTCGTACTTTCAAGGGATACAAGGGGGATAAAAATAGTACCAACTAAACGACTACAGCTAGAATGATGAAATTCTAATTGCGTAAAAATATCAAGGGGGTAAAAATGGTTCCAACCAAATGGGCGCAGCTGGAATCGTGGAAGTCGGTCCTCTCACTGCATAGACACGCAAAATATTTTTTTTTTCAAATTCGTACTTTTTCTTTTACGGCAAAAATTGGTTGAATCATGAAGTTAGGTTATTTTGCAGTTTGCACATGTACGTCTGATAATGGATTTTCAAAATTTGTACTACAACCAACTGTAGCACCCACTATATTCCAATATTTATGGTATTTAAGCTTTTTGAAAATGTAAATATGAGAATATTTATTTTTTTGTTTTGAAATAGATAATGGTTTGATATAATTAAAATATTATATTTATTATTATAATTATTTTTTCAATATTTGTATTTTTTTTGGTTTGGCTATATTACAAAATTTATATTTTCCTATAATATTACTTCACTTCTTCGAAAACCGACAACCTCTGTGGAATGCAATCCATGGTGGAGGATATATAAAGTTCGGCTCGGCCGAACTTAACGCCGTTTTTACTTGTTTTGGTCTGTAATCAATATTTTATTTGAACTGGGATATTGTCCTGGCGCAAGACCATTTTGCATCTATATATGAACAGAATGCAAATTTATTTTTTTATTTTTTTTAACTGACATCTCTAATCTTTAATTTTTCATTAATGAAAAGCCCACGGAAATCGTGGCATTTTGTCATCATTAACTCAAAATTCCTAAAAACTGACTTAAGCGGTTATTCGTGAAAACCCATATTCTGCAATCAAATTAGATACACATTCGACCACTAGGCTATTTATGTCTTTATGCATTTGTTTGTAACACCCAAAAGGAGGCGATATAAAGACATCGTTTATTATACAGATGGGCTTAGAATCACTTTCTAAGTCGATTTATTATTGCAAAGAAAGTATTGTCCGATTCGAACAAAAATTGACACAAACAAGTTTAGAGGGCCAAGGACGAACGCTATTTAAATTGAAGCAAATCGGTTCAGAATTAGATATAGGTCCCATACAAATGTCTTTCCCCATTTGAATTTTGTCGCTCTAGAAACCACAAATTTTACTTTATTTTCTTAAAACTGAACACAGTTCCTTATAATTCAACTATAACAAGTAAAAACGGCGTTAAGTTCGACCGGGCCGAAATTTATATACCCTCCACCATGGATTGCATTCCACAGAGGCTGTCGACTTTCGTAATATTACAGGAAAATATAAAAGTATATATTCTATAGCCAAACCAAAACAAATATAAATATTGAATATAAAAATAAATAATTTTAAATATAATATTTTTATTATTTCAATTCTATTTTAATTCCAAAAGTACAATTTTTGAAAAGCCATTACCTCTCACGTACACAGTGCAAGATAGCCTAACTTCATAATTCAACCAATTTTTGTCGTAAAAGTAAAAAGTACGAATTTGGAAAAATCTTTTTATTTTGCGTGTCTATGCAGTCAGAGGAATGTATACACCGAATTCCATGATTCTAGCTGCTGCCATTTGGTTGGTACCATTTTTATCCACTTTTTCCCATTTTACCCCCTTTAAGTGCGTCTCTTTATTTTTCTCTTTATTTTACGTGTCTACGCAATTAGAGGGGTGTACACACCGAATTTCATCATTCTAGCTGTAGTCGTTTATTTGGTACTATTTTTATCCCTCTGTACCCATTGTATCCCTTGAAAGTACGAATTTGTAAAAACCTTATTTTTCGTGTCAACGCAGTCAGAGGAATGTAAAAGCCGAATTTCATGACTCTAGCTGCGGTCATTTGTTTGGTACTATTTTTATCCTCTTTTTCCATTTTAACCCCAAAAAGTACGAATTTTGTACTTAATGATCGACAGTATGGCTTCCGTAGGAATCGATCTACGGTTGACCTGATGACGCTGCTGTCCGAAAAGTGGAATCGTTCCATTCAACAGTTTGGTGAGAGTAAGGTCGTTGCTCCAGATATCTGCAAGGCCTTTGTTAGAGTTTGGCACGGCACACTCATATCAAAGTTTATCGCTTTTGGTGTTGGTAGTGACTTCTCTCGATTTATATCGAGCTACCTCAGAGATCGCACTATACGTGTTGTTGTAGATTGGTTCTCATCCGATGAGCATAGGTTAACCGCAGGAGTACCACAGGGCTCTGTCCTTTCCCCCTCCCTTTTTCTTATTTTCATCGATGACCTCTTGGATCGGACTACAAATCCAATCTATTCATTCGCGGATGACAGCAATCTCTGTCATTCATACTCATTCGATCATAGACCAAGTAGTCAAGAAATTTATGACAAAAGGCGATTGATGGACGAGTCACTCAGCCAAGATTTACTGGCCATTTCCAAATGGGGTCAGGTGAATAGAGTGGATTTTAATGCACGTAATACCCAATGCTCCTTGTTGTCTCACAAGCGATTCACTGATCCAATGGTGTCGTCGATTTCTATGAACGGTGTAGATGTTGAGCAATCAGAGAACATCGAGAGCATCGAGATCTCGATGTTCTTGGCATGAAAATACAACGTGATGTTCGTTGGACAAAACATGTATTTGATGTGTCGAAAGATGCCTTCAAATGTTTAGGCTTTTTAAAAACATGTATGAAATACTTCACACCCTCTGATCTTCTTAATATCTACACTACCTCCATCAGACCAAAGATGGAATACAACTCCCATATATGGTCGGGTGCTCCAGCTTCATCACTGGAGCTACTTGACCGTGTCCAGAGGAGGGCGATGTTGTTGATAGGTGACGGTAGGATATCCAATTCTATTGTCTCCCTTGAACACCGTCGTAATGTTGGTTATGTGTCATTGTTCTATCGATACTTTCATAGTGTTTGTTCTTCGAAAATTCGTGATTTTATACCGCCCGTGAGAACCGTCAGTAGAGATACGCGAATCTCCAGGAACGCTCACCCATTTGTTGTTGATTGGACAACCGGCCGCACTACGCATTACAGAATAAATTCGTTCTTCGCCCGTACTATACGTATGTGGAATCGACTTCCGGCGAATACCTTTCCCTCCAATTACGACATTCAGAGCTTCAAAACAAATGTCAACAGACACTACTCCCTCTTTCTTCCTTCCAATACCTGATCTTCCTTCCGCCAACGCAATGCACTGCATTTATAGGGGTCATCCCTTGAGTGTTGGTTCAGTGAAAAAAAGTTTCAATCCCAACCGATTTACGACTATAGGACGCATTTATGCAAAATTCGGAGTTCCTAGCTACTTTCGTTTAGATGCTAGACGGACGGACGGTCATGGCCAGATTGTCTTAGAATTCTATGAAGATCAAGAATATATATATATATATACTTTATAGGGTCTCAGGTCGATATTTCAAGGTGTTACAAAGGGAATCACAAAGTTAGTATACCCCCATCCTGGAGCTGGAGGGTATAAAAATATTATAAATGAAATAAATTTGATGGTTCATTACACTTTAATGTAAAAATACTTCTCCCAAGGGAAATGGAAATGTGAGCGGCATGAAAATATCTCCAAACAATAAACCACTACTTCTAAGCCGGCATCATTAGCGTTTAATGAGACACGAAAAATGGCAAATTTGCTAATGTCTGTTTAGCTTTTTGTCCGTGTAATAAATGCTATCAACTCATAATCGTTACACAGCACAAAAACTCATAGATAAATGGGAATAAGAATAAAAACAAAAACGACGCAAACGACAAACATGTGAACGGGCCCGCCTTAAACTTGGCTAACATTTATTATCAACACGATGGGAGGGAAACAAAAACAGCTAAATGCGACTAGGACAAATCACACTTGAACATGTTTAATACGTTTAATAACTTTGTTTTTTGTTTTTTTTTTTTCGTATGTTATTAGTCCTGCCCACCCCCTCCCCTTGCTGGCGATTGTGTCTGTCTCATTCGCATACCCCTTCGCCCCACCAAACTTGTTTACCCGTTTGTTGCTGTTGTTGTGGCTTAGCTTAGATGTCCTTTAAAATGGATTTTTTTTATGGTCGTCATCATCATCACTATCATCTGAGGCACCACACCACCACTACCATCATAGTCATCACCATTATTGCCAGTTTATGTGTTGCTACATACACATATACATCATATGTGTATGTACGAACTTACATATACATTGAAGTGAAGTGAATGTGCATATGTAGTTGTTGGAAATCATGGCATGTTTGGGAATAGAAAATAATACTCGTGATAAATAGTGAAGGAAGAAAAAGAGTAGAGCGTACTCACACACACACAACTACCGCGAACACAAAAACACACACTCGCCCATACATACACACATGTACTTACGCAAAGGAGCACTGTCGAAAAATACCATGTCGCCTGGGAAATTTATTATTAACGCTAAAGGATAGAACGGGTGGTGGCTTTTTTGGCCAAATAGGACCAACAACAACAACAACATGTGGAATTTGAGAAAAAACATGACTAAGTGCTACAACAACAACTATTACTAGTAATGCAAAACAACAATAACATCATCTCCATCATCATCATGATCATCTACAGGCAGTAGTAGGAGCAGACTGCGCACAGTGGTTCTGAATAAAAATCCATCGGCCAAAAAGTCAATAACTTTTGTTCTAGGAGACATTTTTGAGTTCTGTAAAAATCAATATTTGCCAAGGACCCAAGGATTATTTTAAGATAATAGCATTAAAAATCGAATAATCAGATATAGTTTAGAAATCGGCTCAAAGTTGATTACTTTTCGTATTTTTCGATTTTCAAGAAAAATAAAATTTTTGTTTTTATGTTTTTTTTACATATTTATTCATAATGCGAAGAAAAAATTTATTTTTTTTATTACAGATTTTTACGTTTTTCAGATTTTGAAAATTATAACTTTGTCGAACTGTTTCTCTCACATCTTAAGAGATTTTGCACTAAATTTTTTTATTAAAAATTGTGGTTTCTTAGCTTTATTATGATGCCGAATCTATGTTTGTGCCAAATATAGTTTGGTTGTAATGAATATTGTAAAAAATATCCTTTTTGAACAAATATCTGCCTTTGAACCAAACACAACTTTTTTCCTTCAAAAACCTTTAACGAAATATATACATATTTGGAAAGGATGAAGGGTTTCCCCTCTTAGTGGGGTAACTTTTACCTGCCCGAAATTGAACCCTTGGAAGATATGAACAAAGTAAGATTTTTTAGTTCTAAAACGCAATTAGGTACTGTCATGCTAAATTTTATAATAATCGGAGTTCATTTGCCGATAATATGCCCATAAAGTCCTAATAACAATTGATTTAACATTATTATTATTTTTTTCAAAAAGGATATTTTTTACAATATTCATTACAACCAAACTATATTTGGCACAAACATAGTTTCGGCGTCATAATAAAGCTAAGAAACCACAATTTCTAATAAAAAATTCTTCGAATTATGAAACGGGTAAACATTTGGGAGCAACATTTATATTTGGGCTATATCTAAATCTGAACCGATCTTACCCACTTTCACTATAGGTTCTTTACTTGGATTATAAGCTGTTGTGCCAAATTTAAAGAAAATCGAGTACAATGCGTGCTTTCTAAAGCGGCAAAAGTCAAATCGGTAGCGAGATTTGTATGGGGGCTATATCTAAATCTGAACCGATCTAACCGAATTTCCGCATAGGTGTTTCTACTTGGATTATAAGATGTTGTGCCAAATTTAAAGAAAATCGGGTACAATATGTCTTTTCTAGAGCGGAAAATGTCAAATCGGGAGCGAGATTTGTATGGGGGCTATATCTAAATCTGAACCGATCTTACGCAATTTTTGCATAGGTATTTCTAGTTGGATTATAAGAAGTTGTGCCAAATTTAAAGAAAATCGGGTACAATATGTGGTTTCTAGAGCGGAAAATGTCAAATCGGGAGCTACATTTGTATGGGGGCTATATCTAAATCTGAACCGATCTTACGCAATTTTTGCATAGGTGTTTCTAGTTGGTTTATAAGAAGTTGTGCCAAATTTAAAGAAAATCGGGTACAATATGTCGTTTCTAGAGCGGAAAATGTCAAATCGGGAGCGAGATTTGTATGGGGGCTATATCTAAATCTGAACCGATTTGCCTCAAAATAAATAGCGTTCGTCCTTGATCCACAAAACTTATTTGTGCAAATTTTTATTAAGATCGGACTATAATTGCGACCTGTAATTTGATTACAAAAATAAATGGACAGACGGACATTGCAAAATCGACTCAGAAAGTGATTCTAAGTCGATCGGTATACTTAAAAATGGGTCTATATCGCTTTCTTTTGGATGTTACAAACAAATGCAAAAAATAAAAATTTTAATTTTCTTTAAAATCGAAAAATACGAAAAGTAGTAAACTTTGAGCCGATTTCTAAAATATATCTGATTTCCCGATTTGTAATGTTAATATCGCAAAATAATCCTTGGGTCCTTGTCTAATTTTGATTTTTTACAAAATTCAAAAATGTCAACTAGAACAAAAGTTAATGAATTTTGGGCGATGGATTTTGATTCTGAACCACTGTGCGGCGAAAAACTGTTATAACAGCTTTGGCCAATATTTCATGAAACAAACAACAACCCAAAAGTTTTGCAGTCGCGGAACTTTGAATTGTGGGGGAGGGGGGGTGATAGGGGCAGGTTAGGCGGGGTTAATGCCGGAATATCTATCACCCAGGTTAATCACGGAATTAAAAACCAGCTCTTAAGTGGTCTTTGTTTAGCGATCAATCATGTTTTTCAGTTAGTTCGAGGTGAGGGGGTTGTCGGTTGGGGATTTAACAACATTATGTGGTAAACAATCTGTGCGATGGCATATTTGCGAGTGCAATTGGTGAAAGGGTGAAAATGCATAACATGTCGTTGAAAGTGGAGGAGCTCTAGTCGAGATTTTTTAGATGGTGGTGTTCGAAAAATGGTAGCAAGTGGAAAACAAGGCGGCGATAAATAAGTCAGATAACAAAATGGAAAAATATGGATGTGTGCGACTATCACAATTAATTTTTGGAGCATTTTTTGTGGAGCAACAATTATTTTTTCGGAGATAGGGATGAGCCCCTTTGTTATGATCTACCGGGAATTACAAATAAAGGCAATTGCTACAGGAGCATTGTAAGTCCTGCTTCACGTTCTGCCGATAGATGTAGATGGTCCCTTTGAACATAGAGCTTGCTCATCGTGGTCAAAGGTGTGAAAAAGGGGTAAAATACAGAAAAAGCCCCAAAACTGCCTCGGAGGCGCCCCCAGACGGGTTAATCGTAAGGCTGACCCCATTTATGTTCCCTCCCCGACATTTTTTTCGAACACACATGACCGGTGTAATTTCTCTGTATATATAGGATGGACCATTTAACATTTTAAATGTGAGCTTTCGAATACTTTGACTTTGAAAGGTAGAATAACATTCCGATTTTTATTCGTAGGGTGTGAAATGGGGCAATAAGGGATAAAAAAGGGTTCATATCTAACGACAACAACTGTAAACACGAAATTCGCTGTGTACTTTCCTCTAATTGAGTAGATACATAATATAAAAGTATTTTTTTCAAATTCGTACTTTTAAGGGATCAAATGGGAATAGAGGGATAAAAATGATACCCACGAAACGGCTGCACCTAGAATAATGAAATTTGGTGTATACATTCCTCTGATTGCGTAGACACGTAAAATAAACAGATTTTACAGAGTCGTACTCTTAAGGGGGTAAAATAGGAAAAAGGGATAAAAATGGTACCAAACAAATGGCTGCACCTAAAACAATGAAATTCGATATATTCATTCCTCTGATTGCGTAGACACGTAAAAAATAGATTTTTCGAAATTCATACTTTTTGGGTTTAAAATAGAAAAAGGGGATACAAATTGTACCAACCAAATGACCGCAGCAAGAGTCAAGAAATTCGGTGTATACATTCCCCTGACTGCGTAGACACGTAAAATAAAATGTTTTTTCCAAATTCGTACTTTCAAGGCATACATTGGGTACAGGGGATAAAAATAGTACCAACTAAACGAATACAGCTAGAATGATGAAATTCAGTGTGTACATTAGAGCGTACCAGGTTACAAGTAAAAAAAAAAAGTTCGCCGTACACCTTCGAATATGAAGTATTATTGAAAGGTAGTTTCAAAAAAAATTTTTTTATTTTTTTATGCCGAACGTAGGGGTCGCGCTTTTACATTTTTCTATATAACTTCTGCATTTATAAACGGATTTTAAAGTGTGATACATCGATGTTTTTGTCCGATTTTTTTGTCTTTGAAGTCATTGAGCTCAAACATGATTCATGATTTTATGCGAGCTTTAATTTTCGATTATTAGAGTGGTACATTAGGGTAGTAGCAACTGAGAAATGATGGGTAAGTACCAGAAGGGGGTGCTTGAGCTCAATGACTTCAAAGACAAAAAAATCGGCCTCGTCGAGACAAAAACATCGATGTATCACACTTTAAAATCCGTTTATAAATACAAGTTATATAGAAAAATGTAAAAGCGCGACCCCTACGTTCGGCATAAAAAAATAAAAATTTTTTTTTTGAAACTACCTTTCAATAATACTTCATATTCGAAGGTGTACGGCGAACTTTTTTTTTGAGGTACGCCCTAGTGTACATCCCTCTAATTGTGTAGATACGTAAAATAAAGAGAGTTTAGATAGTCGTACTATTGAGGGGGCAAAATTGGAAAAAGGGCATAAAAATGGTACCAACAAAATGGCCGCTGATAGAATCATGGAATTCGGTGTATACATTCCTCTGACTGCATAAAATATTTTTTTCCAAATTCGTACTTTATTTGGTTGCTTTTACGACAAAAAATGGTAGAATCATGAAGTTGTCTTATACCGCGTACGTGAGAGATAAGGTATTTTCAAAATCTATACTTTTGAATTAAAAATAGGAAATACAACCAACCAAACGACTGTAGCTGAAAATACACTCTCTATCCACCAATATTTAGGGTATTTATGATTGCTCCTTTATATTTACTTTATGAATTGAAGTATTGTATCCATTATATATACATAGTATACAAATATAGGTAGCCTTGGCTTATTAATTAAATTTCTTATTTTCATACAGTTAAAATTTGTTGCGGACATTTCTCTTGTAGCTTGGAAGCACCACAAAAAAATAAAGGTTTTAGCGTGCGAAATGGGACAAAAAGGGATAAAATATGGTACCAATGATACGGCAACAGCTAGAATCATGAAATTCGGTGTGTACATAACTCTAATTGCATAAACACGTAAAATAGAGGGATTTTTCGAAATTCGTACTTTTAAGGGATATAATTAAAAAGAGGGATAAAAATGGGACCTACCAAACCGCTGAAGTTGAAATCATGAAATTCGGTGTATACATTCTGACTATGAAGACTCGAAAAAGGTTTTTTTTTTCGAAATTTGTACATTTGGGCGGAGAATGGGGATATCTTTAAAATTTATACTTTTCTTATCACTTTGTCTGTATCTGAAAATGCTTCTTTCTAATGGCGACTGACAATAGCCTAATATTTAGGCTTGTTCACTTTCACAATTTCAGCCTTTTATTTATATATAGTAGTCGATTTTAAACAGTGCGCATAAGTATACATTATAGTTTGAAATAGTAAACAAATATAGTAAATGTGCATAAAAGTATCACAATTTCCGTAATATGGTACTGTGCTTCTAAAGGGTGATTTTTTAAGAGCTTGATAACTTTTTTAAAAAAAAAAAACGCATAAAATTTGCAAAATCTCATCGGTTCTTTATTTGAAACGTTAGATTGGTCCATGACATTTACTTTTTGAAGATAATTTCATTTAAATGTTGACCGCGGCTGCGTCTTAGGTGGTCCATCCGCTTAGTCCAATTTTGGCATTTCCACGTTTTTGAGTAACAGAGACCCAATTGGTGCGAACGGCGACGAATCGAAAATTGGTGGTCATCATTAACACTGGCCGATACAGCTGCGATATTTTCTTCAGTTCGCACTCTACGTAAGCGTGTTGGTGGTTTAATGTCCAACAATGTAAATTTGGTGCGAAATTTAGTCACAATAGCCCGAATAGCCGCTTCAGTGGGTCGATTAAACTGACCATAAAATGGAAGCGCGCAATGAACTTTCTTAACAGAGCACGCATTTTGATAATAAAATTCAATAATTTGCAAGCGTTGTTCGTTTGTAAGACGATTCATGATGAAATGTCAAAGCATACTGAGCATCTTTCTCTTTGACACCATGTCTGAAATCCCACGTGATCTGTCAAATACTAATGCATGAAAATCCTAACCTCAAAAAAATCACTCTTTATGTAAAGTCGACATCCTTTAATCTGCTGGTAATTCTGTGGAATGCACTCCGTGGTGGAGGGTATATAAGATTCGGCCCGGCCGAACTTAACGCCTTCTTACTTGTTTTTTTACTGGATTGCTCCAATGACAACACTCCCCAATTTTCATAACTCAAATAATCACAAAATGCTCTAATTTTTTTTTAATAAAAAGTTTTTTGTATTTTTCATAAATATTTACAATAGAATAAAATAAAATAAAATAATAAAAATAAATGACAAAATATAAAATAACATTATATAAATAAACAATGAAGGATGTCTAATGTATGTAATAACATGTTGTTTTGTGTGGTGTGTTCGTTTTTTCTATGAGACATGAATGCGCAAAGTATTTTCGATGTTTTGCATGGAAGAAAATGGACTAGACTAAAATTAGTTGCGGTCTGATGCGGTTACTTTAATAGCCACCCGAAGCAGACCAGCCTGATGAGGGACCTGATGGATAAGGATAGGCGGCGCTGCTGCCGCCTGAACCATGAGAACTGCCACCGGCTGTAGCAGCGGCAATAGCAGCGATCTTGGCATCATCATGGCCGGAACCGCCGCCATAACCACCACCGCCGCTGCTGTAACTGCCACCGCCGCTGCTGTAACTGCCACCGCCGCTGCTGTAACTGCTGCCGCCACTGTATCCGCCGCCGGATCCATGAGAACTGCCGCCTGCTGTAGCTGCAGCAATGGCAGCAATCTTGGCATCATCATGGCCTGAACCACCGCCGCCATAACCACCACCGCCGCTGCTGTAACTGCCACCGCCGCTGTATCCACCGGATCCATGAGAACTTCCGCCTGCTGTAGCCGCAGCAATGGCAGCTATCTTGGCCGCGTCATGAGAAGAAGATCCACCATGTCCGCCACCATAACCGCCGCCGACGGAGCTGTAACCACCACCATAGCTGCCGGAACTACCGTGGGAAGAGGAAGACGAAGTAGCAGCCGCAATGGCAGCTATCTTGGCAGCATCATGAGAGGAAGATCCACCATGGCTGCCGCCATAACCACCGCCGCCAGAGCTGTAACCGCCGCCGGAACTGTAGCCACCGCCATGACCTCCTGAACTGCTGCCAGCAGCTGCTGCTATGGCCGCGATGCTTGCAACTCCATGAGCACTACTATGACCGCTGGAACCGCCATATCCACCGCCTCCCGAACTGTGACCGCCATAACCACCGCCTCCCGAACTGTGACCGCCTCCCGAGCTGTAACTGCTGCCGCCGCCTGAGCTATAACTGCCACCATGACCGTCAGCACTTTCCTGGATAACAGCATAGGTGTTGACATGAGCGCCTGAAGAAGATCCACCATGACCGCCGCCATAACTGCCACCATGACCACCGCCATGACCTCCTGAACCACCATCAGCGATAACAAGTGTTTCGTGTCCACCCGAGGAAGAACCGCCATAGCCGCCACCATGACCACCGCCATAGCCGCCACCATGACCGCCTGATGAACCGCCTTCAGAGATAATAACAGTTTCGTGTCCACCTGAGGAAGAGCCGCCACCGTGTCCGCCGCCATAACCGCCACCATGTCCGCCGCCATAACCGCCGCCATGACCTCCCGAACCGCCTTCAGAGATAATAACAGTTTCGTGTCCACCTGAGGAAGAACCGCCATGTCCACCGCCATAACCGCCGCCATGACCACCGCCATAACCGCCGCCGCCGCTGCCATGACCTGCGGAACCACCATCAGCAATAATAAGAGTTTCGTGGCCGCCTCCAGCGCTGTATCCACCACCGAAAGCTGCACCATGACCGCCGCCGAAGGAACCACCATGACCGCCTCCGTAGGATCCGCCATGACCACCACCGCCGCCGCCGCCATGACCGCCACCATCAGCAATAATCAGAGTCTGGACTTCAGCTCCTCCATGGCCACCTCCATGACCACCACCGCCTCCGCCGCCATGACCGCCATGACCACCATCACTGATGAAACCACCGCCCAAAAGTCCACCGGTCAAAGGTCCAATCACATCACCGCCTCCATGTCCGCCACCATGACCGCCGCCGCCGAAATCACCACCTCCGAAACCGCCATGATGTTCGATGTGGCCGCCACCACCACCGCCTCCATGACCGCCACCATGACCGCCGCCACCACCATGATCCCCGCCAGACTCGGGTAAGTGGATGCGTATGTGAACATGTTCAGTGCCGAAGGTCGGCTTGCCATAGGTCAAACCACTTGCTACCAGCAAAACACTCAGCTATAATGGAAAATTGAAGAGAAAAACAAACAATAAATTCACTTTTCCCATTTCACCAACCAAATGGACTCCCTCCCACCCTCTACTCACAATAAACAACTTTGCCATTTTATTCCGATAAATTTAAAATTAATCTACGACGAAAACACCAGCCAACCAAGGATTTGGTTCCTTCTTCTTGTTTTATTTATTTTCTTTCTTTTCTTTTTTTTGGTATGGATTTGCACACCTTTTACCCGAAGCGTATGATCTCGAGTACTTCCCTGCTACGGTGTCAAACCACAAATGATGCGTTAGCTGTCATAGTGCGGCACATTTATACCAACACACTCTTTGCTCGGAGGGGTGTTATGTAAGCCCGAAAATAAAGCTAAACAAGCCGAAAAAACCCACCATGATCAGGCAAGCTCAACACAACTCAGCTCAGCTCAAGTCAAAGCCAAAGCCATGCTGCCACTCTGCGCTGCTATTGCCAATCCGAATCTAGCCAAAAGCAACCGGCCAAACGGCCAACAAACAAACCGACCGACCGACCAACCAACCAACCGATCGAGCGACCTACCTAAACCAGCCGACATCATTTTAATATGACGGCCGCTGCAGAGAAATGAGCAGTCGGAGTTAACGCGAGTTACACGGCCAAAACTTCATTCATTGTCATGGTTCAGCAGCAGCATCAGCAGCCAAACAAATTCCAAAAACAAACGGGGAAAAGTCAGGAAACAATCTCAACAATACTGCACTTCAGCGGCAGCAACAGCAGTCGCATCAACCGAGAGAGTATCTTTCTTTTGAAACAACCAAGTTTCGCAGACACAGTCGTGGTCAAAACAAAAGCAACAAAATGCTGTGATGATAGTTCAAAGAAAGAGAAAATAGTTTGCTTGTGCAGCTTTCTCAAGCAAAGCAGTAACCTCAAACGGAACTGTAGCCGTGACCTTCATGACCTCCTGCACTGATGACAACAGCAGCTGTTATAGCCGCAATACTTGGAGCACTACTATGGCCGCTCGAACTACAGACATCCGTAGTGTAACCACCAAGATAGTCACGCACTGGCATCGCAAGCACTTTCTTGGATAACAGCGTTAGTATTGACGTGATGAGCGCCTGAAGAGGAACCACCATGACCTCTTGAACCACCGTCAGCGATAACAAGAGTTTCGTGTCCCACCATTATCACCGCTATAACAGCTTTGATCCCCGACCAAGATTCGTCGATCTTCATGTTAACTTCGTTGTTCGTGTCCATATGAGAAAGATCCCTTTTGAATCGTCCGTGTTCCCGCCTGATGGTAATCAAAGTTCCGGTATTTAACTCGTCCCATTTCAATGAACTTGGGCACGGGTAATCTCGTAAGTGTGGGACGGACAAATGTCATTGACTTGGTCCATCATGAGCACTACTATGATCACTGGAACAGACAGACTGTCATACTGTAACCTTCAAGACCGTCACACGGGAACCACCAGCACTTTCTTGGATAACAGCGTAAGTATTGAGGTGATGAGCGCCTAACACCATGACATACTGAACCACCACCACCAGCGATATTATGAATTCCGTGTCCACCTGAAAATCCGCCATATATCCATCACCGCTACAACCGCCACGATCCCCGACCGTAATCCGTCGATCTTCCCCTCCAACTTGTTTTGAGAAAGATCCCAGCGATTACATGAATTCCGTGTCCGCCTGAAGATCCATCATTATCACCGCCATAACCACCATGATCTGCTCCAATCTTCTTCTTCCCGCCAACTTGTTCGTGTCCATCTGATAAAGACCGTCACACGGGAACCGCCAGCACTTTCTTGGATAACTGCGTAAGTATTGACATGATGAGCGCCCGAAGAAGAAACGCCATGACCTCCTGAACCACCACCACCAGCAATAATATGAATTCCGTCTCCACCTGAAAATCCATCACCGCTATAACCGCCACGATCCCCGACCGTAATCCGTCGATCTTCTCGCCAACTTGTTCGTGTCCATCTGAGAAAAATCCATCATGATTCGTCCGTGTTCCCGCCTGATGGTAATCAAAGTTACGGGGAATCCTGTAAGTGTGGGACGGACTTCCATACAGATGTCATTGACGATTGGATTACCGCTGCTATAGCCGCAATACTTGGAACATCCAGAGCACTACTTTGACCATTGGAACCGCCTGGAACGTTCTTGGATGACGCCGAAAGTATTGAATTGAGTATCTGCAGAATAATCACCATGACCTCCTTCCTTAACCACCATCAACGATAACAAGAGTTTCGTGTCCAACTGAAGACCCACCATTATCACCTGTATAACCGTCTCCCGAGCCACTTTTAGTGATAACAACATTTTCTTGTCAACGTGCGAAAGATCGGCCATGATCCGTCGATCTTCCCGCAATTTTGTTCGTGTCCATTCGAGGAAGAAAGCGCCTGATCCGTGTCTTCCTGTTATCAGTTTTCTTGTCCATCTGAGGAAGATCGAGCATGATCCGTTGATCTTCCCCCATCTTTTGCATGGCCATCTAAGGATGATCGTCCCTGATTCGTCGATCGTTTTCATTTCCATCTGAGGAAGATCTGTCGATCTTCCCGCAATATTTTTCATTTCCATCTAAGCATGATCGCCCCTGATCCATCGATCTTCCCGCCGTCTTTTTCATGGCCATCTGAGGAAGATTGAGCATGATCCGTCGATCTTCCCGCCATCTTTCTCATAGCCATCTAAGGATGATCGTCCCTGATTCGTCGATCGTTTTCATTTCCATCTGAGGAAGATCTGCCATGATATGTCGATCTTCCCGCAATATTTTTCATAATGATTTCATGGATGATCGCCCCTGATTCATCGATCTTCCCGCGCCATCTGAGGTAGATCGGCCATAATCCGTCGATCTTTCCCGCTATCTTTTTCGTGTCCCTCCCAGGAAGATCGCGCTTGATCCATCTTTTTCACGCCCATCTGAGGTAGGTCGTCCATAATCCGTCGATCTTTCCCGCTATCTTTTTTGTGTCCTTCCCAGGAAGATCGCGCCTGATCCATCGATCTTCCCGCCATCTTCTTCGTGCCCATCGGAGGTAGATTGGTCATAATCCGTCGATCTTTCCCGCTATCTTTTTCGTGTCCTTTCCAGGAAGATCGCGCCTGATCCGTCGATCTTCCCGCCATCTTTTTCATGACAATCTGAGGTAGATCGGCCATAATCCGTCTATCTTTCGCCCTATCTTCTTCATGCCCATCTGAGGCAGATCGGCCATAATCCGTCATTCTTTCCCGCTATATTTTTCGTGTCCCTCCCAGGAAGATCGCGCTTGATCCACATTTTTCATGCCCATCTGAGGTAGGTCGTCCATAATCCGTCGATCTTTCCCGCTATCTTTTTCGTGTCCCTCCCAGGAAGATCGCGCCTGATCTGTCGATCTTGCTGTCATCTTCTTCTTGTCCAGCTGAGGATCCATCCGCCATGATCCGTCGATCTTCCCACCTACAAAAGGGATATCACCAGTTGTCCCATCTCAATGCAATTTGGCACAGGCAATCTTGTAAGTGAGGGACGTCCCCTACAAATTTCATTAACGATTGCACGGACTTCTTACCGCTCTAGAATTGAACTACAGCTAAACCTAAAACCGGATTATTTCTTCATATAGACCACATGGAAATTTTCCCATTGACTTGTCTTCTGCTACAGCTCTCTATAGGAGTATTACCATTGATTTTGTTAATAAGTCTAAGATCACATAGAGTGACAGTGATTCAATAGCGAACTGAGAGTAAATTGGATCATATGAGACCGGATGGGATCGGATGGCTGAAACTGATAATGGTGGAAGTGTCTCATATTGATACAAATGTCCTATACTTTTTTAATGGTAGGCTAATATTTGAATTGTGCTAGGGGTCCAACATATACATTTCTAAAACATTTCAGAGGAGATGTTTAGACCCTAGAAGTTATATACTCTCAGTTTTAAAATTTAAAAAAATTTATTGTTCGAGCGCCCCAGTAGTCGAGTTGGTAGCGTGCTCGGCTATCAGCGTGGGGTTTAAGGGTTCGATTCCCACTAGAGGCTCTGGTCTGTCGCTACAATAACTAGTTACAATGGTCTTAGTCACCCCGGCTTAATCCCTGGATCCAAAATTAGAATATAAATTTACTTTGTATTGTAATTCATAATAAATAAAATAAATTTATTGTTGCTTTTGTTTTGCCCAACACTGCACATGTACATGTGCATGTAAGTTTGAATGACTGTCCGTCCGTAAGTCCGTCTTAATGTCTGAAATCTTCCCCGAAAAAAAAACAAAGCACAAACTCTTAACATAACACAACACATTGTGGTAGGTTGCGGTGGCATATTAACAATTTCATTGTACATACTCATGTTGTTGTTGTTGTGGCTGCTGCTGGCGACCAGCTTTAATACACAACACATGCTCATCATCAACCGCAACAACAACATGCTCTCATGTTTAAACTTGTTTGCAGCAGCTTCATTCAAACACACTTGGATGACCTTTAACTCTCTTCTTCGTTTTTGCCCAAATGATGTTTTAAATATCGCCAACTGTCGGTAAGAGAGAGAGAGAAAGAGAGTGTGTGCACCCGTAAGATTACAGCTATAGTGATAGTGAGAGTATAGGTGTTGCCAGACTATCTTGGTTTACCGGTTGTTCAAGTGGCGGGAAATGTTACGCGATCGTTTGTGTCGTGTTATGATGCTAACCAAAAGAAACCTCAGCGACATTGACCTAAATACGAAAACCAAACCAAAATAAAAAAATTAAATTAAATTGCAATTTTCTGAGGAACATCATACAGCGTTGGTTGTCGCGAAAGCAGTGAACCGTTTGGAACGACATGAATGGGCGGGCGAATTATAGAGCATTAAATTAAAAAAAATGACGCATATGAATATGTACATATGTTTCTTCTTCTGAGTTTTAAATATTTTTACATCTGTAAAAATAATTTCATTTAATTGAGTAGCTTTTGACACTTTAAAAAATCTAAATTGTCACTTGTTTCATTATGAGACAAAATCAATACTTTCCCACGAGCTCACACATCAATTGGGGTTGGTGATCAAATCATGTCATAAAAAAGGTCTGTGCGATCAAACTTTACTGGCGACGCACAGTGGTTCAGAATCAAAATCCATCGGCCAAAATTCAATAACTCTTCTTCTAGTAGGCATTTTTGAGTTCTGTAAAAAATCAAAATTAGACAAGGGCCCAAGGATTATTTTTATATATATTTATATATTTTATATATTTTAGAATTCGTATTTTTCGATTTAAAAGAAAGTTAGAAGTTTTATTTTTGTTATCTTTTTTTAACATATTTTTACGTATTTATTCATAATGCGAAGAAACAATTTTAATTTTTTTTATATTACAGATTTTCACGTTTTCCCGATTTTGAAAATTGAAAAAAAAAGTAATTTCTTTTTTTGATTTTGTCGAACTGTTTCTCACACATTTTAAGAGATTTTGGACTCATTTTTTATAAGAAATTCTGATTTCTTAGCTTTGTTATGACGCCAAAACAAAAAAAAATAAATTTTTTTCTTCCCATTATGAACAAACACGTAAATTTATGTTAAAAAACATAAAACAAAAAAAAAAATAAAAATTTTAATTTTCTTTAAAATCGAAAAATACGACACGACTTTGTGCCGATTTCTAAAATATATCTGATTTCCCGATTTTTAACTCAAACATGTCGCCTAGAATATCAGGTCATACATTCTTCTGTACAACTGTCTGCAGAGACTAACGGTGAACAATTACAGAATTCTGACTCTTAAGCGCTGAAACGTTCTTGTTTTATATTAGGAGGTTAGTAACCATGAATATGGCTGGTATGGAGTACAATACCTGTCAGTAATTTTGTTAGTCTGTAAGCATCGCAAATAGTAATTTGTACTAAGACAAATATTAATTTGTATTAATTTGACAAAATTTCGACCAGATTTTCTGTAAATATAAAATATTAATCCGATTTTCTATTAATACAAAATTTCTAACGACAAAACCGCGACCAAATTTTCTATAAATACAAAATTTCGACTAGACTTTCTATAAATACAATATTCGAACAGATTTTCTATAAAGAAAAAATTCCGAACAAATTTTTTATAATACAAAATTCCGACCAGATTTTCTATAAGTACAAAATTTCGACTATATTTTCTATAAATATAAAATTTCAATCGGATTTTCTATAAATACAAAATTTCGACCAGTTTTTTCTACAGATACAAAACTTCGACCAGATTTTCTATAAATACAAAATCTCGACCAGATTTTCTATCAATACAAAATTTCGATTAAATTTTTTATATATAAAATTTCGACCAGATTTTGTATAAATAAAAAATTCTGACCAGATTTTCTATAATACAAAATTCCAACCAGATTTTCTATAAATAAAAAAATTCGACCAGATTCTCTGTAAATAAAAAATACAAAATTTCAACATGATTTTCTATAACTAAAATTTTGTATAAATAAAAAATTCCGACCAGATTTTCTGTAAATACAAAATTTCGATTAAATTTTTATAAACATAAAATTTAGACCAGATTTTGTATAAATAAAAAATTCTGGCCAGATTTTCTATAAATGTAAAATCTATTAAATTTTTTTATAAACATAAAATTTTGGCCAGATTTTCTATAAAAACAAAAATCCAACCAGAATTTCAATAAAAACAAAATATCGACCAGATTTTCTAAAAATACAAAATTTCGATCCATAAATTGTTCATTTACATCTGAGGAAATAGTAAAATGGGAGCACATAGTCATAAGAATATCTACAAATGCTTAATAAATGTGATCCTGATCCATGTGTTCAAATAACCTCCGGCCAAAGATCCAATAGAACGCTAGTATTATAAAATTGAAGAATCATGACAAAAAAATCTATTTTCAAATCAGAATTATAACTAAGAATAGTTCTACTAAATATCTACTTAACTAAATAGTTAGTACTTGTATATGAAAAACATTTTAGCTCAAATCGATAGAAATGTATAATATATTATACGAAATATATCCCCTATCGAACTGCAGATATCCATTTATCTCCTTCCACTTAAATGAAAAGTGTATCTTGTGATACACCGTATCATGCAATTGAAATTTTAAGTTTTACGTAAATCTCTTCCCATTTCTTTATTCCACTTGTGTTGCGAATAAAATCCAAGAACCAACCAACCAATACATACATAACTAATGTAAAGCTCTTAAAAGGGCTTAGGATTTATATCACACACACACACACACTAGAACACCACACACTTTGGTGAGATAACAAAGACGATTGTGGTCCTATTTCCCAACACCCACAGCCACATCCATATCCACCTACAGAGCCTTAATGTTGTCGGCTGATATGGCAACCTACATCTAACGCAAACATTATGATGCAAGAGGAGGCATTTCATTTAAACAAGATTACACGACATACACGTCCCAAGCATGTTGTCGACAAATCTCTCGCACGACAAATCACCAAGATTTCGAGTTTATCCTCTGAATGAACTGGTACGAATTCGAATTCGAAAAATCACTTAGAGCGCTTATCTGCGCTAATAATCATAACTCAAGTGATAAGCGCGCACAGGTCATAAACTTTAAAAGACCCCAAAAATCCTACTTTGTTGTTGTTGTTTGTCTTCATTCCTAAAGTAGTCGTTTTTGCGTATCTTAAGTATGGCATGTATTTAAATCGACGGCTCGGCGTCTCGTACTTCTGCTCGAGCATTTTATGGTTCCACACCGACAACGACACCGACAGAAATGAGATTAAACCGTTAATTTAATTCTGTTGGATACAATTGTTTCCCGACGACGACGATGGCAACGACGTAGCGCTGCTGTGAAATCTCTTTTTGTTTTCATTTATTCATTTATTTTTTCGTTGTCGCTGCCTAAACATTTACATACTACATTCACAAACACAGCATTTCTCGGCTGTAGCGGAAGCCCAGTAATCTGTCTCAGTGGAAGCTAAGACCTATGCTTTAGGTCGCGCACTGATTTGTTATTGTTATTGCCGCCGCCGTAGGTTGGGGGTATATTTAGTTTGACATTCCATGTGTATTGCTTTGATGCAGGCAAGGACGCCAAGGAGTTACCTAATCAATTATTCAACTATTCAATTATTATATATAAAAAATTTCGACCAAATTTTAAATATATAAAAAGTTTCGACCATTTTTTTATAAATTATATTTTTTTACCAGATTTTCTATAAATAAAAAATTTCGACGAGATTTTCTATAAATAAAAAATTTCGACGAGATTTTCTATAAATAAAAAATTTCGACAAGATTTTCTATAAATATAAAATTTCGACCAAATTTTCTACAAATTCACATATTTCAAGCAATTTTTTATAAATATAAAATTTCGACCAAATTTTCTATAAATACAAAATTTCTTCCACATTTCCTAACAATTTGTACCAGATTTTCTGTAAATATAAAAAGTCGACCACAATTTATATAAATATATAATTTCAAAAACTAAAAAAATATAAATACATACTTTCTATAAATAAAAAAATCGTCCAAATTTTCTAAAAAAAACAAAATTTCGATAAGTACAATATTTCGACTAGATTTTCTATAAATATCAAATTTCAACCAGATTTTCTATTAATATAATATTTCGACCAAATTTTATAAATATATAAAAAATTTCGTCCAGATTTTGTAGAAAAATACAAATTTTCGACCAGATTTTCAATAAATACAAAATTTCGACCAGATTTTCTAGAAATAAAGAATTTCAACCTAATTTTTTTATAAATTTTTTATAAATTATATTTTTTTACCAGATTTTCTATAAATAAAAAATTTCGACGAGATTTTCTATAAATAAAAAATTTCGACGAGATTTTCTATAAATAAAAAATTTCGACAAGATTTTCTATAAATAAAAAATTCGTCCAAATTTTCTATAAAAACAAATTCGATAAGTACAACCAAATTTTCTAAATATATAAAAAATTTCGTCCAGATTTTCTACAAAATACAAATTTTCGACCAGATTTTCGATAAATACAAAATTTCGACCAGATTTTCTATAAATACAAAATTTCGATCAGATTTTCTAGAAATAAAAAATTTCAACCTAAATTTCTATAAACATAAAATTTCGACCAGATTTTCTATAAGTAAATTATTTCGACTAGATTTTCGATAAATACAAAATTTCGACCAGATTTTCTATAAATACAAAATTTCGACCAGATTTTCTATAAGTACAATATTTCGACTAGGTTTCCGATAAATACAAATTTTCGACCAGATTTTCTATAAATACAAAATTTCGACCAAATTGTCTATAAATACAAAATTTCGTCTAAAATTTTTATAAAGACAAATTTTGACCAGATTTTCTATAAGTAAATTATTTCGACTAGATTTTCTATGAATACAAAATTTCGACCAGATTTTCTATAATACAAAATTTCGACCAAATTTTTTATATGTATAAAATTTTGTCCAGATTTTCTACAAAATACAAAATTCGACCAGATCGAAAGATGAATACAAAATGTCGACCAGATTTTCTAGAAATAAAAAATTTCAACCTATATTTCTATAAACATAAAATTTCGACCAGATTTTCTATAAATGTGAAATTTCGTCCACTTTTTCTATAAATATAATATTTAGACCAGTTTTTCTATAAATATAAATTTCGACCAAATTGTCTATTAATACAAAATTTCTACTATAATATTTAAAAAGACAAATTTCGACCAGATTTTGTATAAATACAAATTTTCGATCAAATCTTCTATATATATAAAATTTCGTTCAGATTTTTTATAAATACAGAAAATTCGACCAGATTTTCATTAACTACAAAATATCGACCAGATTTTCTATAAGTACAAAATTTCGATCAGATATTTTATAAATATAAAATTTTGACCTTCTTGTTTCTATAAATACAATTTTGACTTTCTATAAATACACATTTTCGACCAAATTTTTTATAATTATAAAATATAGAAAAATTTTTTAAAATAATAAATTTCGACCATATTTTTTATAAATATAAAATTTTAAAAATACAAAATTTTGAAACCATTAATTGTCCATTTAAATCTATGGAAATATGGAGGCAACTAAGATTCGACTTGACCGTTTTCTTTTAATCCTTTTTGGCATCCCCTTTCAACGAGACCCGATTTTCTTTTCTTGTAGATTTTTTTAGATGTTTTTCTCTGTCCCTCTGTCTGTGTTTATCAAATCTCTTTTGTACAGTAATAGCTTTACAAAAGTAAACCCTGTTCGGTATTGTTTGGATGTTGCTACTGTTACTGGCTCCTGGCTGTAGGTTTATCCCCAGCCCTTCTAAGTTTGTTTATGGATCTAAAACCCATCTTCGTCTAAACAACAGTTTTAGTGGGAGCCATCATGGGCCCACACGGTCGGTCATGGCCGCAGTCATCGTCACCGTCATTGTCACTGTTGCTGTTGTTGTATCTCGTTTCACGCGCTTTGTTAATTAAGTTACTTTTTGGTTTTACTGGTCGCCGGATTGTTTGAATTTCTGCTCGAGAGCGTTTTTCTCGTGTCGTTATTGTTGTTGGTGTCTTCGTTTTATTGTTACAATTTTAAAAGGGCTGCCTGCATCCATGCCTCCGCCACTGTGGGTTTCAATTGCAGGCAGCCAGGCAAGGCAACCTGATGCCACCGAGATGCCAATTGGCACTTGTTTTGCTGCTGCTGCTGTTGTTATTGTTTTTTCTCTTTTTTTGGTTCAGGCGTCATTGTTGCCGTTGCCATTTGAAATATTTTCTTTTTCAATTGTTCGACATAAAAAGTACTTTGGTAATTATTTTGCTTTAATTGTTCAGGGTTTCTGTGTTGTTGTTGCAGCAGCCCCACCAGCACCGGCAACAGCAGCAGCTTTTCTATTTAATCTGCTTTCAATGACGACGATGGGGAGAGAACTTAACTGCTGTTCTTTGTTTTAATTAGAGAAACGTTTATGAGGTCGATGTGATGGGCAAATGATCACAACACCGCCACTATTTGCGATTTACCCCCCGCCGGAGTGCTTCGCGGCGCTGCGGCGATGGTGTTAAGTGGTTCTGGTGTGTGCGGCCCACACAGGTGGGCCACGAGTGTTGTACGAGATACTCGTAACATCACAGGTAGGTCAACAATGTCGAGTGGAGTGTTGGAAAAAGTTTCAAATGGTATTGGGAAAATTGAAATTTCAAGTGTTTTTGCTGCAATTGCGGGCGAAAAAAGTGAAAAAAATAAATTATCTGAGTACGAACGTATATTACACACACACACTCAGTGTATGTATTTTTGTACGTGGGCTTAACATAAGCTTCATTTCGAACACTGCTCGAACATATGTATGTCGAAGTGGATGCACAGAGCAGTTGCAATATAGAGTAAAATTTGGAGCGCACAAATGTTAATACAGTCCTTGAAATTTAATTAATTTCGTTGAAGTAATTATTGACATATGTCAGTAGGCGATCAACCATGAAAAATACTTTAAGGAAATGTCGTCGCAATTTTGTATTAATAGAAAATTTCGTCGAAGTTTTATATTTAAAGAAAATTTGATCGAAATTTTGTTTTTATAAAAAATTGTCGAAATTTTGTATTTATAGAAAATTTGGTCGATTTTTTTAATTATATAAATGTATTTAAGAATATTTGGTCGAATTTTTACATTTATAGGAAATTTCGACGAAATTTTATATTTATAGGAATTCTGGTCGAATTTTTTTTAATTATATAAAAAAATTGTATTTGTATTTATAGAAAATTTCGTATTTAGAAACTATGGACGAAATTTTGTATTTATAGAAAATTTGATCGAAACATTTTTATTATAGGAAATTTGAAGGAAATTTTAAATTAAAAATTTTTTATTAGTCGAAATTTTGTATTTATAGAAAATCTGGTCGAAATTTTGTTTTTAGAAAAAATTTCGTCTGTTCAAATTTTTTAATTATATAAAAAAATTGTATTTATAAAAAATGTCGTCAAAATTTTCATGAAAATTTTGCTCGAAATATTGTAATTATAGAAAATCTGGTCGAAATTTTGTATTTTTAGAAAATCTCGTCGAAGTTTTGTTTTTATAAAAAAAAATCGTCGAAATTTTGTATTTATAGAAAATCTGGTCGAATTTTTTTAATTATATAAAAAAATTGTATCTGTAAAAAATCTCGTCGAAATTTTGTATTTAAGAAAATTTTGTCGGAATTTTTGATGTATAGAATTTTATATTTGTAGAAAATTTGTTCGAAATTTTGTATTTATAGGAAATTTCGACGAAATTTTATATTTATAGAAATTCTGATCGTATTTGTATTTATAGAAAATTTCTTTGAAATTTCGTATTTAGAAAATATGGTCGAAATTTTGTATTTATAGAAAATTTGATCGAAACATGTTTCTTATAGGAAATTTGAGCGAAATTTTAAATTAAAATTTTTTTATTAGTCGAAAATTTTGAAAAAATTGGTCGAAATTTTGAAAAAATTGGTCGAAATTTTGTATTTGTTTTTAAAAAAAAATTTGGTATATATGGAAATTCTTGTCGAAAATTTGTATTTATGGAAACTCTTGTCGAAATTTGCTATTTAAAAAAGTTTCGTCGAAATTTTTATTTGTAGGAATTTTTTTTTATAGAAAACCTAGTCGAAATTTTGAAATAATTGGTCGTAATTTTGAAAAAAAATTGGTCGAAATTTTGTATTTATAGAAAATCTTTTGTTTTTATAATTCGTCTGGTCAAAATTTTTTAATTATATAAAAAAAAATTATTTATAAAAAATCTCGTCGAAATTTTCATGAAAAAATTGCTCGAAATGTTGTAATTATAGAAAATCTGGTCGAAATTTTGTATTTATAGGAAATTTTGTCGAAATTTTTTATGTATACAAATTTATGTATATAAATTTATGTCTGGTCGAAATTTTGTATTGATAAAAAATTTGGTCGAAAAATTTTATTTATACAAATTTTGTCCAAAGTTTTGTGTATTTATAGAAAATCTGGTCGAAACTTTGTATTTATAGAAAATTTTGGCGAAATTTCTTTATGTATAGAAATTTATAGAATGTCTGGTCGAAATTTTGTATTGATAAAAAATTTGGTCGAAAAATTTTATTTATACAAAGTTTTGTGTCTTTATAGAAAATCTGGTCGAAACTTTGTACTTACGGAATCTCTTGTCGAAAATTTCTGTTTAAAAATATTTCGTCGAAATTTTTATTTGTAGGATTTTTTTTATTTATAGAAAATCTGGTCGAAATTTTTTATTTAAAAAATTTTCGTTAAAATTTTGTATTTAAAAAAATTTCGTTGAAATTTTGTATTTATAGAAAATCTGGTCGAAATTTTGTATTTATAGAAAATCTCGTCGAAATTTTGTATTTTTTAGAAAATCTTGTCGAAATTTTGTTTGTTCAGGAAATTTCGTAGAAATTTTGTATTTAAAGAAAATCTCGTCCAATTTTATAATTATAGAAAATCTCTAAAAAATTTCGTTGAAATTTTGTATTTATAGAAAATCTGGTCGAAATTTTGTATTTATAGAAAATCTCGTCGAAATTTTGTATTTTTTAGAAAATCTTGTCGAAATTTTGTTTGTTCAAGAAATTGCTTAGAAATTTTGTATTTAAAGAAAATTTCGTCCAATTTTTATATTTATAGAAAATGTTGTCAAAATTGGTCGAAATTTTGTATTTATAGAAAATTTGGTATAAAAATTTTATTCATAATAATTTTGCTCGAAATATTGTAATTATAGAAAATCTGGTCGAAATTTTGTATTTATAGAAAATTTGGTATAAACATTTTATTCATAATAATTTTGATCGAAATATTGTAATTATAGAAAATCTGGTCGAAATTTTGTATTTTTAGAAAATCTTGTCGAAATTTTGTCTGTTCAAGAAATTTCGTAGAAATTTTGTATTTAAAGAAAATCTCGTCCAATTTTTATATTTATAGAAAATCTCTAAAAAAAATTCGTTGAAATTTTGTATTTATAGAAAATCTCGTCGAAATTCTGTATTTTTAGAAAATCTTGTCGAAATTCTGTTTGTACAAGAAATTTTGTATTTAAAGAAAATCTCGTCCAATTTTTATATTTATATAAAATCTCGTCAAAATTTTGTGTTTACATGAAATTTTGTCGAAATTATATATTTATCGAAATTTGTGTATTTAAAGAAAATCTCGGCGACATTTTGTATTTACAGATAATCTGGCCGAAATTTTGTTTGTATAAAAAATCTGGTCGAAATTCTGTAGTTATGGAAAATCTGGTCGAAATTTTGTATTTTGAAAAATCTATGCGAATTTTTCTGTTTTTAGAAAATTTAGTCGAAATTTTATTTACATGAAATTTCGTCGAAATTCAATATTTATAGAAAATTTCGTCAAAATGTTAACCAAACTAATCAAAATAATCGATATTTATTTAGTTATATGGAATAACGACACTATTTGCCTTTCTTTATATTAAATTATTAAAAAGTTGTTTCTTTTGCATGCGTTACAAAGCCGTGTGGCACATCTTCATGTCGCTTGTCGGGTGTGCAAATTTCTGGCATACCTCACAGCCAACATAATTTTTAATTAAGAAATTGTTGTTTCAATTAAAATTCAATTCAATGGAACACAGATATAATTAAAATACATTTTTGAAATTTATTACTTGAAAATGTTAACATGGCGTAAAACAAATGCAGAAGGCGTAACTTTTCACTTCGCCACCATTACCACCTTAGGGGTGTTACAAGTAGCAGCAGAGGTTGGTGCGGCATTATCCCCCCACCCTACACACTCCCAATCCAAGCGCAGCACGGTGTGGCTGCTGAAATTGAAGACACATGTCATGGCGTATCTATGAAATGCCGCCGCAAAGCGCGCAGCTGATGAAATGAGCTTGAATTAAAAAAGATGCTCCCCGTATCTGTTTTGGATCGGGTTTTATCTGGGTCTTTCTTTCGTTTTCTTTCTTTGTTTTTGTGGTATTTCTTCATTCCAATTTGTTACGTTATTCTGTCGAACATAATTAAGCTAATTTCCCATGATATGTTAATGTGGCTGTCTCTCTGTCTCTCTGTGTGTCTGCCTGCCTGCCTGCCTGTCTTCTCAAGGTCATCTCCCCATTTGATGGTCATTACACTTTTAAAGACATTCTCCCCTCCCCCCACCGCCCTTATTCCAAAAGCCGAACACAAAAAAGAGGTCGGTGTTTTTTTTTCTGGCACAACCACGACTTTAATGACGGGGATCTTATAAATGTTTATGATGCTTCCAGATCAATATCGTTGTAATTAATGTGTGTTTTATGAGTCTTTGAGGCTGTGTTGTGTGGGAATGGTAATTGTGAGATGATCCCTACTAAAGCACCGAGGATTTCCTGATATCAATCATTCCGGACGCTCGTCATTACATCGTTGCAATTGCAAACGAACGAGCCAGTAGCTAACTGTGTCTGTTTGTTTGTATGTACATACGTGTGTCGGCTGTTTCTTGGCCGATAATAACAATAAAAAATTCGAACAAAGATTACCGATACTAACTTTCAATCTCAGGTCTTAAAATCGAACTAAATTGCTTCCTCATCAGGCAGTTTTCAGTACGTTTTCTTCTGGCAGAGACAGCCAATAAATTGAATTTGAGAGGAAACAAACAAAATCCCATAAAACAAAGCATATATCCCGCCATGTAAGGCACAGTGGTTGCGACGAGACCAGTGCGCGCATAATAATAATTTATTAACCATTGAGAAAATTTGGTCGAAATTTTGTATTTATAGGAAATCTGGGTGAATTTTTGGATTTATCGAAAATTTCGTTGAAATTTTGTATTTATAGAAAATCTGGTCGAAATTTTTGTATTTATGGAATTTTAGGTCGAAATTTTGTAATTAAAGAAAATCTGGTCGGAATTTTATATTTAAAAATATCTAGCAGACATTTTGTAATTAAAGAGAATCTGATCGAAATTTTGTATTTATAGAAAATCTGTTCGAAATTTTATATTTATAGAAAATCTGGTCGAAATTTTGTATTCATGGAATTTTAGGTCGAAATTTTGTAATAACAGAAAATCTTGCCGATTTGTATATTTATAGAAAAAATTTTGTGTTTCTAGAAAATCTGGTCGAAATTCTGTATTTACAAAATATCAGGCCGAAATTCTGTATTTACAAAAAAACTGGTCGAAATTTTGTATTTATCGGAAATTTGGTCGAAATTTTATATTTATAGAAAATCCTGTAGAAATTTGGCATTTATAGAAAATCTGTTCAAAATTTTGTGTTTCTATAAAATATTTTTAAATATTTGTATTTATCGGAAATTTGGTCGAAATTTTATATATTTCGAGAATTTGGTCAAAATTTTATATTTATTGAAAATCTGGTCGAATTTTGATATTTACAGAAAATCCTGTGGAAATTTGGTATTTATAGAAAATCTGTTCAAAATTTTGTATTTCTATAAAATCTAGTCAAAATTTTGTATTTATAGAAAATTTGGTCGAAATTTTGTATTTATAAAAAACCTGGTCGAAATTTTGTATTTATCGGAAAATTAGTCGAAATTTTATATTTATAGAAAATCCTGTAGAAATTTGGTATTTATAGAAAATCTGTTCAAAATTTGCAACTGGTCGCAATTTTGTTTTTATCGAAAATCTTGTCAAAATTTTGTATTTATAGAAAATCTGGTCGAAATTTTGTATTTATAGAAAATTTGGTAGAATTTTTTTTAATATAAAAAAAAATTGTCGAAATTTATGTGATCGAAATTTTGTATTTATAGAAAATCTGGGCGCAATTTTGTATTTATAGAAAATCTGGGCGCAATTTTGTATTTATAGAAAATCTGGTTGAAATTTGGTTTTTATGGAAACTCTGATCAAAATTTTTTATTTATATAAAAACTGGTCGAAATTTATTATTTATAAAAAACCTGGTCGAAATTTTGTATTTATCGGAAAATTAGTCGAAATTTTATATTTATAGAAAATCCTGTAGAAATTTGGTATTTATAGAAAATCTGTTCAAAATTTTATATTTCTATAAAATCTGGTCGAAATTTTGTATTTATAGAAAATTTGGTAGATTTTTTTATAAAAAATTTGTCGAAATTTAGTATTTATAGAAAATCTGACTGAAATTTTATATTTATAGAAAATCTGGGCGCAATTTTGTATTTATAGAGAATCTGGTCGAAATTTTGTATTTAACAAAAATCTGGTCGAAATTTTGTATTTATAGAAAATCTGGTCGAAATTTTGTAACTATAGACAATGTGGTCGAAAATTTTTATTTAAGAAAATATGGTCAAAATTTTGTATTTATAAAAATATAAAGAAAAACTGGTCGAAATTTTATATTTATAGAAAATTTGGTCAAAATTTTGTATTATAAAAAGTAGGTCGAAATTTTATATTTATAGAAAAACTGGTCGAAGTTTTATATTTATTGAACAACTGGTCGAAATTTTATATTTATAGAAAAACTGCTCGAAATTTTGTAACTATAGAAAATGTGGCCGAAAATTTGTATTTAAGAAAATCTGGTCGAAATTTTATATTTATAGAAAAACTGGCCGAAATTTTATATTTAAAGAAAATCTGGTCGAAATTTTATATTTATAGAAAATCTGGTCGAAATTTTATATTTATAGAAAATCTGGTCGAAATTTTTTATTTATATAAAAACTGGTCGAAACTTATTATTTATAGAAAATCTGGTCGAAATTTTGTAACTATAGAAAATGTGGCCGAAAATTTGTATTATAGAAATTCTGGTCGAAATTTTATATTTATAGAAAACTGGTCGAAATTTTATATTTATATAAAAACTGGTCGAAACTTATTATTATTTATAAAAAATCTGGTCGAAAGTTTGTATTTATAGAAAATCTGGTCGAAAGTTTGTATTTATAGAAAATCTGGTCGAAATTTTGTATTTATAGAAAATCTGGTCGAAATTTTGTAACTATAGAAAATGTGGTCGAAAATTTGTATTTAAGAAAATCTGGTCGAAATTTTATATTTATAGAAAATTTGGTCAAAATTTTGTATTATAGAAATTCTGGTCGAAATTTTATATTTATAGAAAAACTGGTCGAAATTTTGAAGTTATAGAAAAACTGGTCGAAATTTTGTTTTTATGGAAAATCTGGTCGAAATTTTGTATTTATAGAAAATCGGGTCGAAATTTTATATTTAAAGAAAATCTGGTCGAAATTTGATATTTATAAAAAATCTGATCGAAATTTTTTAGTTACATAAAAACTGGTCGAAATTTATTATTTATATAAAAATCTGGTCGAAAGTTTGTATTTATCAGAAATTTGGTGGAAATTTTTATATATATAGGAAATCTCGTCGAAATTTTATATTTGTCGCTATGGCCATACTTTTGGTTTACTTTCAGGATAATCTGGAAATTTTGTAATATATCTTTTGCGTCCCCAATCCTTCCATTTCCATATACATCACTGTCTTTTACGTTGCTAAACACTGTGCCACGGTAATAATAATACAAATTGTTGTCTGGCCTGGGACACTTTGTTTTTTTGTTTTCGTTGAGCCCTACGAGCAGCGGAAATAATTGAACATTTGTTGTGGCGCTGCAAAGCGCATAACTTTGGCGTAAAAAAGTACTTTCACTTTGCCTCGGACACCAGGCACTGGAAATTGGCCACACTCAGCCAAACAAAAGGAAAAAAACCGAAACCTAAACAAACGTGAGACTTAGAAATTGACCAGAAAGAAAATGAATTATTAAACAGCCCATATCCAAATTCAAGGCAGCTGAAACTGAAACTGCCACAGAAAATCCATTCAAAAAAATCCTTTAAGCCAAAATATTATTAAATACACGTCGTTGTGTGTGGGGTGGCCACAGCCGCCAAATGAAGTGTAACACTTTTCGCTCTCCTTTGATTGTAGCCATTTGGACAACAACAACGAACGAGAAACAGACATCGAAAGCGATAAAGGCGAAATGAAGTCAAACAACACAATTTGTTGTTACTAACTCAATTTCTGCGATGAGGTAATAACAAGATTGATGTTGCACGATTGGCAACAGGTTCATGGCAACATGGGCAACATCAACATCATCAATGAACAACAGCAACTTCAGCGTCAGCATCAGCATCACCGCAAAATATCTGCAGCATCAGTCACTCAGTCAGTAGAGGAGTTGGTTTCCATTTGGCCAAAAACACCAAAAAGCCAAATAAAAAGAAGACTGAAAAAAACACAGAAACCAAAAAACTGAAGAAGTGAACCACCAGCCAGCACCAGCGAACAATGTTACAGCTAATTTTTGTTTCAACTCTTTTTTGTGCGAACGGAGCATAAAACGTGAGCGTATTCACACACAACATTTAACGCTCCGCTGGTGTGTGGTGTGGTATGGTGTGTATGTCGTTTCCATTTGGGCCAAATATAATTGTATTTAGCCTTCAAGACACCTGAATGCAATTCGAGTGTGTATTTTCCCCAAAAAATTTGCAAACAAAAAGAAATGGCAAAAAACTGCAACGCACAGACTTGAAAGTGGCTCACAGCTCTCAGTCAGGAAGTGAACGCCTTCGAAAAAAATAAAAATGCGATAAAGACAAAGGAAAACAATTCAACTTTGTTTTTTTTTTTTTTGGCTGGTGTGGAAGCTACGGAGGAAAAAACCCATCCACCGATTCAGTGAGGTAGTAGGACCTTGTTTGGGAAAGGGAAAATGGGGTTATTATTTTTATCACCGGCAATATCTTCTTCTGGAATTAATTAACAGTTTGTGAAAAACATTTTACCCTTTCAAACAAATACACGCTCACACATTTAAAGCAGCCAATGCCAGTGACGATCCTCTTCGCGGACAAAGAGGACATTTTATATTTATGGCAAATGTGGTCGGAATTTTGTATTTATAGAAAATTTGGTAGAAATGTTTTTAGTTATAGTTTTGGTCAAAGTTTTGCATTTGTAGAAAATCTCGTCGCAATTTTAAATTTATAGAAAATCAGGTCGAAATTTTTGTATTTAAAGAAAATTTGGTCGAAATATTTTATTTATAGAAAATATGCTCTAAATTTTATATTTATAGAAAACTTGGTAGAAATTTTGTATTTTGATTTATAAAAAAATTGAGAGAAATTTTGTATTTATAGAAAATCTGATGCAAATTTTGTATTTATAGTAAATCTGGTCGAAATGTATTATTTATAGGGAATCTGTTCGAAATTTTGTATTTATAGAGAATCTGGTCGAATATTTATATTTATAGAAAATTTAAGCTAAATTTCGCATAGAACATCTGGTCGAAATTTTTCATTTAAAGAAAATTTGGTCGAAATTTTAAATTTATAGAAAATCTTGTCGAAATTTTTTATTTAAAGAAAATTATTTATAGAAAATCTGGTCGAAAATTCGTATTTATAGAAAATTTGAGCTAAATTTCGCATAGAAAATCTGGTCGAAATTTTTTATTTAAAGAAAATTTTGTCGAAATTTTGTATTTATAGAAAATTTGGTCGAAATTTTTTATTTAAAGAAAATTTTATATTTATAGAAAATTTGGTCGAAAATTTATATATATAAACTTTTGTCCAAATTTTGTATTTATAGAAAATTTAGTCGACTTTTTATATTTATAGAAAATCTGGTCGAAAATTTGTATTTATAGAAAAATTGGGTAACATTTTATATTTATAGACAAATTGGTCGAAATTTTACATATTTATTATATATCTGTGGTCACAACCCTTAACAGCCTAACTCGAGTTATATTATATGCTCTCAATTTTGGTTTTTAAAAATATCTGAAATAATGAATTTTTAAAAATTTTATATATAAATATTTATAATATAGATGGTCGAAATTTTAATTTATGGAAAATCTGGTCGAAATATTATATTGATAGGAAATTTGGTCGAAATTTTGTATTTATGGAAAATCGGATGAAAATTTTGTATTTATAGTAAATCTGGTCGAAATTTTGTATTTATGGAAAATCTAGTAGAAATTTATTATTATGGAAAATCTAGTCGAAATTTATTATTTATGGAAAATCTGGTCGAAATTTTGTAACTATAGAAAATGTGGTCGAAATTTTTATTTATGTAAAATCTGGTCGAAATTTATTATTTATGGAAAATCTGGTCTATATTTCGTATTTATAGAAAATCTAGTCGAAATGTATTAATTATGGAAAATCTGGTCGAAGTTATTTATGTAAAATCTGGTCGAAATTTTATATTTATAGAAAATCTGGTCGAAATATTATATTGATAGAAATTTTGTATTTATGGAAATTATGTATTTATAGAAAATCTGGTCGAAATTTTGTATTTACGGAAAATCTAGTCGAAATTTATTATTTTTGGAAAATCTGGTCGAAATTTTTGTATTTATAGAAAATCTTGTAGAAATTTTTGTATTTATAGAAAATCTGGTCGAAAATTATTATTTATGGAAAATCTGGTCGATATTTTGTATTTATAGAAAATCTAGTCGAAATGTATTATTTATGGAAAATCTGGACGATATTTTTGGAGGGAAAATTTGAGTTAAATTTCGCATAGAAAATCTGGTCGAAATTTTGTATTTATAGAAAATCTGGTCGAAATTTTGTATTTATGGAAAGTCTAGTCGAAATTTATTATTTATGGAAAATCTGGTCGAAATTTTGTATTTATAGAAAATCTTGTCGAAATTTTTGTAGTTATAGAAAATCTGGTCGAAATTTATTATTTATGGAAAATCTGGTCGATATTTTGCAGTTATAGAAAATCTAGCCGAAATGTATTTTTTATGGAAAATCTGGTCGAAATAAATTATTTATGTAAAATCTGGTCGAATTTTTGTATTTATAGAAATCTGGTCGAAATTTATTATTTATAGAAAATCTGGACGATATTTTGGAGAGAAAATTTGAGTTAAATTTCGCATAGAAAATCTGGTCGAAATTTTGTATTTATAGAAAATCTGGTCGAAATTTATTATTTATAGAAAATCTGGACGATATTTTTGGAGGGAAAATTTGAGTTAAATTTCGCATAGAAAATCTGGTCGAAATTTTGTATTTATAGAAAATCTGGTCGAAATTTTGTATTTATGGAAAGTCTAGTCGAAATTTATTATTTATGGAAAATCTGGTCGAAATTTTGTATTTATAGAAAATCTTGTCGAAATTTTTGTAGTTATAGAAAATCTGGTCGAAATTTATTATTTATTGAAAATCTGGTCGATATTTTGCAGTTATAGAAAATCTAGCCGAAATGTATTTTTTATGGAAAATCTGGTCGAAATAAATTATTTATGTAAAATCTGGTCGAATTTTTGTATTTATAGAAATCTGGTCGAAATTTATTATTTATAGAAAATCTGGACATTATTTTGGAGAGAAAATTTGAGTTAAATTTCGCATAGAAAATCTGGTCGAAATTTTGTATTTATAGAAAATCTGGTCGAAATTTATTATTTATAGAAAATCTGGACGATATTTTTGGAGGGAAAATTTGAGTTAAATTTCGCATAGAAAATCTGGTCGAAATTTTGTATTTATAGAAAATCTGGTCGAAATTTTGTATTTATGGAAAGTCTAGTCGAAATTTATTATTTATGGAAAATCTGGTCGAAATTTTGTATTTATAGAAAATCTTGTCGAAATTTTTGTAGTTATAGAAAATCTGGTCGAAATTTATTATTTATGGAAAATCTGGTCGATATTTTGCAGTTATAGAAAATCTAGCCGAAATGTATTTTTTATGGAAAATCTGGTCGAAATAAATTATTTATGTAAAATCTGGTCGAATTTTTGTATTTATAGAAATCTGGTCGAAATTTATTATTTATAGAAAATCTGGACGATATTTTGGAGAGTTAAATTTCGCATAGAAAATCTGGTCGAAATTTTGTATTTATAGAAAATCTGGTTAACATTTTTTATTTATAGAATATTTCGTCCAAATTTTATATTTATATGGAAAATCTTGTCGAAAATTTTGGTTTATAGAAAATCTTGTCGAAATTTTACATATTTATGGAAATAGGGTCGAAATATAGTTTTTACAAAAAAACTGGTCGAAATTTTATATTTATAGAAAATTTCGTCGTTATTTTTTTACAATTTTAATCTGGTTGAAATTTTTTAATTATAGAAAATTTGGTTGGAATTTTAGTATTTATAGAAAATCTAGTTGAAATTTTGTATTTATAGAAAGTCTGGTCGAAATTTTGTATTTATAGAAAATCTTGTGAAAATTTTATGTATGTATGGAAATAGGGTCGAGATTTTGTATTTATAGAAAATCTGGTCGAAATTTTATATTTATAGAAATGTTGTTTTATAGAAAATCTATTGAAATTTTACGTTTATAGAAAATATGGTCGAAATTTTGTGTTTATAGTAATTTTTTATTTAAAGAAAATCTGGTCAAAATTTTACAATTATAGAAAATTTGGTCGACATTTTTGTAGAAAATCTAGCCGAAATTTTATTAAAAAACTGAGGATATTTGAAGATGATCTGGAGATTTTTGACTATAGCTCTCGTCTCCCAAATCCTTTCATAACCATTTGTCCACTCGAATCCATCCATCTGCTCACCCTCATTAATCTGACCGTTCATCTACGCATTTGTCAGTCCATCCATCCGTATGTCAGTCTAGTTGTCTGTCCCTCTGTCTATCTGTTTCTTTGCCTATCCTTCCGTCAGTCTATTTCTCCGTCCCTCTGTGTAGCTGTTTCTTTGCCTATCCTTGCGTCCAACCGTATGTCAGTTTATTTGTTTGCCCGTCTGTACGTTTATACGTCTGTCTGTCTAATGGTATACCAACCCGATGACACCTCATTATTATTTGCATTACTTAGTAATGACAGGCCATTACGGCCTGCATTACTTTGAAGTATGAAATAATGACCTCCTTGTAATGCTTTAAAACAAGTAGTTCTTCATCAATGTTTTGCTATACATTGAGTTGTGCTTTAGTGTAGCTTTGTCTTGCAGACATTTCTATGTTGCTCAAAGATTGAAACAATTTGATATTTTCGATTGGCGACACAAATTTAGTTGCTCCATGTCAATCGAAGTGTGCACATGTTACCCGGAATCTGAGTTATTGTAAATGAGCCACATAAGTATGGATAGAACCTCCAAAAAAAATTTGCATTTTGGACTATTGTAGACCTGATCTCCAAACCCAAATTGCGAAAACCTCTCAACCTTCCTTCCTATGACTTTGGAGCAGGTGTGGCGCCTGCTGATCCCTATCGAGGAAGTACGACGATGTCTGCCAATGTTAAAATGTGCTACCAACCAAAATTATTACCGCCTTTTTTGCAAGGAAGGAAAGAAAAATTAAACGAAAAATGTTGCATCATCGTTGCTTTTCATGACTGAGAGAGAGAGAGTGAAGAAGACGCAACCCCTCCCCCCGACAATAAAAAGTGAAGAAGTGCAATGAAACTGAAAGTCATGGCTTAAATACACACAATCATACGGCACATAATCGTTTATAGCGATGAACGTGAGTTTGGCCGGAGTGCCACAAACATATGAGCAGACGTCGCACATGCTAGCTTTAGCGAGAGTACAATAATGTTGGCTGATTTGGTCTTTTGGTCGTAACATTGGCCGGGTTGTACTGCCGCCGCCGCCGCCGCCGCCGCACAAAGTCAAAGTTAAACGAAAGACTAACTGGTTTTGTAGGTTTGCCAATAACCACCCCTCCCCCTCCCACCAACGTCCTCAGACCACATAAGACTTAATCGTGCGAAGGGGGTGAGCAGAGGGGTAAAGGAGAGGAGGGTCCTCAATGTATAATCGTTTGAATTGCAGTGCCACAAAATATCAGGCAACAGCAGGCAGCAGTCAGCAGCGGCAACATGAACAGTCAGCCAGCCAGCCAGCATATGAAGATGATTAAAACGAACATGATGGCATGCAGTCGCATCTTCCTGTGTCACACGGACGGTTGGATGAATGGACGGACGGAATGGAATGAACAGAGAAACGAGCAACACCGCATAACTCGATTTAAGCTCAAGCACACACACACGCACACATACACGAGCATTCATACATTAAGTATCCGTTGAGAGGGAGAGGAAGTCGTCGAGTTAGGTTAGGGTTTCCTCGTAATGTCAAGTGACAAAACAGCAACACGCTTCCGCATAATGTACTGGCGCAGTGTCATCTCGGGCTGCAGCAGCCTCTTCTTTTCGCATCGGATGTTAATGATTTTCCGAAGAAGAAGAAACAGCCAACCTATGGTATTTTTTCGAATTATGTAATATTGGGAAGATGTTGATGATGATGATGGTGATGTTGGCGTTGATGATGCTGATAATGATGTTGTTGTCGTTGCAGAAGATTATATGTATGGACGGGTTTTGCTTTTCCCCGTCGCATGTGAATCCTATGCTAATGCCGATTTTTATGGTTATTTCGTTTTTCGTGCTGTGAATTGCATGCACATGTGTGTGGGCTGCTGCTGGTGTCGCTTATTGTTTGTTTTTTTTTTCTTTTTTTCTTTCTCTCTTCCTTCTGTAATGCCGCCACATCCGAAATTTGAATTTGAAAGAAGACACCAAATCTGCTTTGGATTAAATTACAGCTGGGCGAAAACTCGAACTCGTTTTTGGGGATTTGCAAAGGATTCGCCTGACAAAGCGTTTGATTAATTCAAAAATTCCAGCCGAAACGATCATTAAGTAGTAGGGTATGGGTTTGCTTTGAGAGCAGGAGTGTCCTTTTTTTGTAAGGAACAAAGAAAAGTGTTTTTTTTCTTCAGCAGATTATTTTCATCATTTTCTATTCAATGTTTTTTTTTTCTAAAGAATATTGAGCCAACAACATGAGCTGGTTTATTTACTTATTTCATAGGCATGGTATAGAGTCCTAGCCAATAGGAAAGTTTATCATTTATTTATTTATTTATAAGGTAAAATATAGATCTCTGTCAAAGGAAGAAAATTGAACTGTAGTTGGAAAAGGAAAAATAACTGCGAAAGAACACCAACAAATTAAAAATGTTTTCTAAATGTTTGGAATGGGCTTATTTTTACCTTTCTATCATGAAACAAGTAAAAACGGCGTTACGTTCGGCCGGGCCGAACTTTATATACCCTCCACCATGGATTTCGCTCCACAGTGGCTGTCGAGTCGCAGAAATATTACAGGAAAATATAATTTTTTTAAATGTAGCCAAACTAAATCAAATACAAATATTGAAAAAATAATTTTACAAATAAATATAATATTTTGTTTTAGTTTTTTCGTTTGTATTTTTTTGGTCTGTAATCAATATTTGATTTGAACTGGGATATTGTCCTGGCTCAAGACCATTTTGCATCTATATTTAATAGAATGCAAATTTATTTACAAATGGCATGGTGACATTTATCTTGAGCCAGGACAATATTCCACTTCAAATCAAATATTGATTACAGACCAAAAACAAAAATGCAAACGAAAAAACTAAGACAAATGAGCGTTGGCACAGCAGAAGTATTGCTGGGTAACTATAACTGCATACACACATACTTACATATGCAACTCAAACGTAAATTCGGCAAGTGAGTTGTGCTTCTCGTTCGTTTGTGAGAATCATCTCCTTATAGAGGCCGGTTTTGATGTTGAAAAGTCGCTGCGAAGCCACTTGAAAAGACTTTTGACATGGTCGAAATCATGATCGTGGTAGTCCAAGTAATAAATGTCACCATGCCATTTGTAAATAAATTTGCATGGTCTTGAGCCAGGACAATATCCCAGTTCAAATTAAATATAATATTTTTATTATTTCCAACCACGCTTATAGGGCATGTCTACCAATAGGTTTACATATCGAAATAATACTTTAAGTCAATCCAAAAAATAAATATTCTTATATTTATATATTCAAAGAGCTTAAATACCATAAATATTGGTAGATAGTGGTTGTTACACTTGGTTGTATTTCTATTTTAATTCCAAAAGAACAAACTTTGTAAATCCATTATATCACGTACATAGTGCAAATTAACCTAATTTCATGATTCAACCAATTTTTGCCGTACGTAAGTACGAATTTGGAAAAAAATATTTTGCGTGTCTATGCAGTCAGAGGAATGTATACACCACTTTACCCTCTTAAAAGTACGACTTTCTAAAATCTATTTATTTTATGTGACTACGTAGCAAGAGGTATGTAAACACCGAATTTCATCATTCTAGCTATAGCCGTTTAGTTGGTACCATTTCTATCCCTCTGTTCCCATTATATCCCTTGAAAGTACGAATTTGAAGAAACCTTTATATTTTTCGTGTCGTGGAATGTATTCTCCGAATTTCATTACTCTAGCTGTGGTCATTTGGTTGGTACTACCTATATCCCCTTTTTCCATTTTAATCCCAAAAAGTACGAATTTTACGACTATAGGAAGCATTTATGAAAAATTTGGACGTCCTAGCTCCTTTCGTTTAGATGCTAGCGTTCTGTCACAGACGGACGGACATGGCTAGATCAAATTAGAATTTTATGACGATCAAGAATATATATACTTTATAGGGTCTGAGGTCGATATTTCAAGGTATTACAAACGGAATGACTCCTGGAGGTGGAGGGTATAACAAGATATAGCAAATTAAAATCGGTTAAGTATTTCAGAAGTCTTCTGTAACTTCCTTCTCCTGAATGTGCACACCTTTTTGAAAAAGTCGTATTTATACACTCCACGAGAGTATTATGTCTTTGTGCATTTGTTTGTAACACCCAAAAGGAAGGGCGATAGAGCCATTGTTAATTATACCGATCGGCTTAGAATCACTTACTGAGTCAATTTAGCAATGTCCGTCTGTCCATCTATTGTTGTAATCACGATACAGGTCACAATTGTAGCCAGAACCAAACGAAACTTTGCACAACGAAGTTTTTCGGGACAATTACGAACGCTATTTAATATGAAAAAAATCGGTTCAGATTTAGATATAGCCCCCATACGAATTTCACTCCCGATTTGACTCTTTTCACTCTAGAATCCACATATTTCAACAGATTTTCTTCAAAATTGGCAAAACATCTTATAGTTCAACTAGAAACACCTGTGGTAAAAATGTGTTAGATCGGTTCAGATTTATATATAGCCCCCATACCAATTTCACTCCCGATTTGACCCTTTTCACTCTAGATACCACATATTTTAACAGATTTTCTTCAAAATTCGCAAAATATATAATATATATATAGCTCCCATACAAATTTCGCTCCCAATTTGAAATTTTCCGCTTCAGATTCCACATATTTTAACAGATTTTCATCAAAATTGGCAAAACATCTTATATTTCCACTGGAAACACCTGTGGTACAAATGTTTTAGATCGGTTCAGATTTATATATAGCTCCCATACAAATTTCGCTCCCAATTTGAAATTTTCCGCTTCAGAATCCACATATTTTAACAGATTTTCTTCAAAATTGGCAAAACAGCTTATAAATAAACTAGGAACACATATGGTGAAAATGGGTCACATCGGTTCAGATTTACATATAGCTCTCATGCAAATTTCGTTCCCCCAGAAACCGCATATTTTCAGAGAATTTCTTAAAATGGGACACGTTATACTTCAACTGGAAGAACTTATTGTGAAAGTTAGTCACTTCATTCCATGTTTGGATATATCCCCGATACAAATATTATTCTCGATTTGACAAGTTGGACCAGGTCAGTGATTAGGAAACATAAAATTTTTTCCCGTTTTCACTTTTTTACTGAATTGGATTGTATTCCGATAGAAAGTGGAGTGTATCATATAGTCGGCCCCGCCCGACTTTAGCCTTTCCTTACTTGTTTTTTCACTGATAAATTGGTCTTAACTCGTGAATTTTTTTTCTATTTTTTTTTCCAAAAATACGTATACAATATTTTTATGAGAAGAATACATACAGAAACTTTCAAAACAATCGCTGTTATCGAAGTCAAAAATCTTACCGATTAACATGGAATGACTCACATAGACTGACTGTAGCCGAATTCATTGACTCAGTGGACATAGGCACATTTATAGGAACGAACGATTAGACGATTAGGATAGGATTTACTTTAAGTACTGAAGCTACGGCCCACAGTGGGTTTCATACATTTGAATGCAAAAAATATAGGGAATGCTTGTAGATGATGATGAAATGTAATTAAGAAATGATGAAACGGAATTAAGAAAAATACGAAGTTTCATCAAAATGATTTTTTTATTCAAAATTGTTTGTTTTGTTTCGAATATTTTGAAATTTTCCACAGACTTTGTTGAGCTATTGGTGAAAGTTCTTTGATTTTTTTTTTTGAAAAATTTAAAGAACAGACACTCTCGCTTTTTTGTTGCAGCGAGAAGTAGACAGAGCTAATTTCATTTTTGTTCCAAGACAAACATTGAATTTTATAAAGTCATTTCAATTCACTCATAACTACTTAACTACGTATGCAATACAAATGACTATTTTAATTAAAAATAAGGCGATGCTTTTCAAAAAAACCGACAATGAATCTAGCATTCACTGAAAATATTTTGCATGCAGACATTTATGAGTTACATGACTTCATCAAAATGTTTGTAAGACATAAAATCATATTTTAATAAAACTAGAATTATGAATTTTTTATTATTTCTATAAAATTGCATCATAATGTATAAAGTACTTTTGCCAGCCAGTGTCACTGTGCGGCGAAGGGGTCTGTTGAATATGGTATCTTAAAGCACTACCTCAAATGGAGCATCTTAAGCACTTGTGAGATATCCAGCAAACCTGGTCTGCACCTTAAAACACAAATTGGCGGATTTTATAAAAAATCATCAAAAACAATACTAAATTCGAAAGAAGTATTTTGTTTGCGAATGGATTGTGCTAAAGAAGAACAAGTAAAAAAGGCGTTAAGTTCGGCCGGACCGAACTTTATATACCCTCCACCATGGACTGCATTCCACAGAGGCTGTCGATTTTCGTAGAAGTGCAGTAAAATTACAGGAAAAAATATTTTTTTTAATATATCAAACAAATAAAAATATTGAAAAAATAATTTTATAAATAAATATAATATTCTTATTATTACAAACCACGCTTATAAGGCAAGGCTACCAATACGTTTATATATCGAAAAAATACAAGCAATTCAAAAAATAAATATATCTTATATTTATATTTTCAAAAAAAGCTTAAATACCATAAATATTTGTAGGTAGTGGGTGCTACAGTTTCTATTTTAATTCCAAAAGTACAGATTTTGAAAATCCATTATCTCACGTACATAATGCAAAATAATTTATCTTCATGATTCAGCCAATTTTTGCCGTAAAAGTAGGAATTTGGATTTTTTATTTTGCGTGCGTATGCAGTCAGAGGAATGTATACACCGAATTCAATGACTCTAGTTGCGGCCATTCGGTTGGTACCATTTTTATCCCCATTTTCCTATTTTACCCCTTTAAAAAAAGTAAAAAAAAATACGACTATCTAAAATCTCTTTATTTATTATACGAGTCTACACAATTAGAGGGATGCACACACCGAATTTCATCATTCTAGGTGTAGACGTTAAGTTGGTACTTTTTTTATCCCACGGTACCCATTGTATCCCTTGAAAGTACGAATTTGGAAAAAAAACTTGTTTTTTCACGTAGTCAATGAAATGTATACTCCGAATTTAATGACTCTAGCTGCGGTCATTTGGTTGGTACTATTTTTATCCCCTTTTTCTATTTTGGCCCCAAAAAATTTGGTTGGTACTATTTTTAGCCCCTTTTTCTATTTTGGCCCCAAAAAATACGAATTTCGAAAAATCAGTTTATTTTCCGTGTCTACACAGTCAGAGGAATGTATACACCGAATTTCATTATTGTAGGTACAGCCGTTTGGTTGGTTCGATTTTTTTCCCTCTATTCCCATTTTATCCCTTAAAAGTACGAATTTGGAAAAAATACTTTTATATTATCTATCTACTCAATTAGAGGAATATACACACCGAATTTTGTGTTTCTAGCTGTTGTCGTTTAATATGTATCATTTTTATCCCTTTTTTGCCCCCATTTCACCCCCTACAAATAAGAATCACTTTATGGTGCAGGGGAATGCGCGTACCAAATATCAAGCAAATATAAACAGACATATTCAAAAAACATGCTTAAATACGCTAAAATATTAGGGATTATTATGGGTATTTTTAGTCCTTGTGAGGGAAAAATTTTTTCCCTTTGGTCCGATTTCGCCCCGTTTCAATCCAACCGATCTACGATTATAAGACGCATTTATGGAAAATTTTAACATTCTAGCTCGGACAGACGGACGGACGGACATGGCTAGATCGTCTTAGAATTTTATGACGATCAAGAATATATACTTTATAGGGTCTCAGGTCGATATTTCAAGGTGTTACAAACGGAATAACAAAGTTAGTATACCCCAATCCTGGAGGTGTAGGGTATAAACATGGGACAACGCATAAAAAATCAAAGATTACTTTTAGTTGGAAATATTCACAACATCTTTAGAAACCAATTAGTTTTATTATTTCTGCTATATATATTTTGCTATATATATAGATAAGAATCTCTAGACCATTTTCAGTTGAAATTGAGAAAATTCAAATTGAATTTGAGAAAATACAAATTGAAAATTAGAAATGAAATTTTAAATTGAAATTTGAAATTCGGAAAAGAAATTAAAATTGAGAAATTGAAATTGAAAATCAGAAATGAAAATGGATTGAATTGAGAAAGGAAAACTGAAATTCAGAAATGAATTTGAAAATAAACAAATTGATATTCAGAAATTTCATTTTAATTTTTCTAACTTAGAATTGTTAATTTCTCAATATCAAATTAATATTTTTTTATTTTTCCGTCTTCACAGTCAGAGGGATGTATACAACGAATTTTATGATTCTGGCTGCAGGCCTTATGCTTGGTACAAGTGTAACCCCATTCGCTCTGTTTTCCCCTGAAAGCACAAACTTCGAAAAATTTTTAATTTTGAGCGTCTACAAAGCCAGAGGAAATTATACATTAGATTTTTATTATTCCAGCCGCAGTCATTTGGTCTGTACCAATTTTATCCCTTTTCTCCCATTTACACCCTAAAAGTGCGATGCTTTTGATGATACCACCCTCTTTCGCCCTGTTTTCCTCATAAAAGTAAATTTTTCGAAAAATACCTTTTACTGTCCGTCTACACAGTTTGATTGTTTTCTTTTTATCCCCCTTTTCCCAATCTACACTTTTAAAGTACAAGTTTCGAAAAAATATTCATATAAAATTTTGAGTCCCGCACACATTTTATTGTTGCAATTCGTTGTTAATAATTGCCTGGGTTTTATTTTAGAATCCCATGACTTTTCCGTCGAAAAAAAATATTTATTTTAAAGAAATATAAAATTTCTGATGAACGAAATCTGCTATAAGTGAATGAGCTTTTGAAATTGAAATTTAAAAAATTGACATAATGTCCACTGTAGACCCCACCCCGGAGACTGCTGTCATCACACTGAAAGTGAAATATGAATTTCGAGGCGTAGCAAAAACAAGTGGATAATTAAATCAATAGTTTATGACGAATATTCCGTTGAAAGAGAGAAAAACCCTCGACAGCAAAAGTGACCCACATATTTATGCAGATTTGCGTCCGGGGTATGTATGCGAGTCTCTGAGTGTCTGTAAGTGATGTCAGTGGACAATTTGCATTTTGCCGTCTTGTTAACCCGCCATCTGTTAGATAATCCCACAGCCTCTATTGTGGACCAGAAATTGATAAATTTTTCGGAAGACATTCAGACAACAAAATAATAACAATTCCCTGTTACAGGTTAGCATAACAATAGCACCACATGGGCCGGCACTCGTCACTGGCCACTCGCCACTCGCCACTCAGCAACGCAAAAAAGCGATAACAAACCCGTTAGATGCTCGTTACGATGTCCAAAAGAGGTGTTACCAAATATGCCATCAGAGCCACATGCAGGCAGGCAGGGGAGCTGTTGACTAATTTGCATTTTAAATTTAATCATTAGTTTATGAATGCTTTTCAAATAGTCTTTAATGTTTTTTTCTTCAAGATTTTTGTGATAAATGGAGGGGGGGGGGTCAAATTACAACACTCATATGCAGAGCATTCGTTTTGCGTTGAAAATGCCAAATGATTGAAATGATTTAATTTTATTGAGAAACACATACCTACGTGTCGATGTGTAGCAGCCAAAACATTGGCCGATAACAATCATCGACAACGATTTACTTTTGTTAATTGTTCGACCGAAACTCTCGACTAACAACAATTCAACATAATCAACGGCTTTTTGAAAGATTTGAATTCAAACAATATGGTTACATCACAACGCTTGAGATGAGCCAGCTATGTCGTCGGATCATTGTAGAGCTGTTGTTGTAAACGTTTTTGTTTATTATTGTTTTTTTTTTAATGAAAACAACAATTATTGAAAAATCTACAAACTGGGCAACAACGGGGGTTTGTTTGATTGAAGAGGAAACTTAGTTTATTATCATATGTTACGGTAGGTTAATATCGGGCCGATGTGGCCACTGGCCAGTAACTTGCATTTGCTTGCTGTGTATGGACAGCGTTAATTTGCAAATTTCATTTAAGAAGCAAAATTAATACAAATTAGGATAAATATTAAATGTCGAAACTCACATAAATGTCGTAAAGGAATTTATATGATTTCTTTAAGCCGGTATAACTAAATTGTGATAACAAAAACGTTAATAAAATGCTAATTTTTCACTCAATGGAAAAAATGTTCACATTGACGACAACAATCAAATCAAAAAATTTTGAAAAAATATATATTAACTATCTATTTATATATATAAAAGAGTTGCGTTACTGACTGACCAATAGGGATGTATAGTTGGAGCAAAAAGTCGATTTTTTGGCTTTTGCAAATATATGAAAAGTCGACTTTTCGACTTTTGAAAAATCGATTTTTCGACTTTTGAAAATTCGACTGTTGCAAATAAATAAAAAGACGACATTGCAAATTAATGAAAAGACGACTAGACCAAATCAAAACCAAATCGAGAGCCATTTATATTGGATATATAAATCTGAACCGATCTTGCCCACTTTTCGCATAGATGTTTCTAGTTGTTGTGCCAAATTTGAAGAAAATCGGATAAAGGCTTTGTTTTCTAGAGCGAAAAAAGTAAAATCGGTATTCAATAACTTAAATTCATTGATGCACAAAGTCGAAAAAAGTCGACTTTTGGCAATGGTAAAGTCGATTTCAATTTTGGACTTCTTCCTCCCAAAAGTCGATTAATCGATTAGTCGAAAGTCGATTTATAGATCCCTACTGACCAGCCCCCAGACCAAACAGCTGAAGCCAGGGTTATGTTAGTAAGGGTAGTTCCCAAATAATAAGAAAGGGTTTTACAAAAATCGTACTTTTAGGGGGTAAAATGGGACAAAAAGGGATAAATATCAAACCTTCGTCCTGACTAAACGGCAGTAACTAGAAACATGAAATTCGGTGTGTTCCTTGCAATGACCATGTAGACGAGGGATTTTTCGAAATTTGTACTTTTAAGGTAGGAAAGAGACAAAAAGGGATAAAAATGGTACCAATTTAGGTATTGCAGCTATAGTCGTGGAAATCGGTATCTACATTTCTTTGACAACGTAGACTTGCAACATAAATGGATTTTTCGAAATTTGTACATTTAAGGGGTGAGCGGGACAAACAGGGATAAAAATGGTACCATCTAAAGTATTACACCTAGAATCGTGAAATTTGGTATGTAAATTCCTTTGAATTCCCATGTAGAAGAGCAGTAAAATTGGATTATTCGAAAATTGTGCTTTTAAGGGACTTGAGGGATAAAAATGGTACCAACTAAAATATTACACCTAGAATCGTGAAATTTTTTATGTAAATTTTTCTGGCCATATAAAAGCGAAGTAAAATTGGATTTTTCGAAAATTGTACTTTTAAGGGACTTGCGGGACAGAAAGGGATAAAAATGGTACCAATATAAGTATTGCAGCTAGAGTCCTTAAATTTGGTATGAAAATTCCTCCGACCACGTAGAAGAGCAATATAAATGGATGTTGCGAAATTTATACTTTTTTAGGGTAAGCGGTATAAAAAGGGATAAAAATAGTACCAACTATAGTATAGCAGCTAGAATTGCGAAATTCGGTGTATAAATTCCTGTGACAACGTAGAAGCGCAGAATAATTTGATTTTTCACCATTTGTACCTTTAAGAGGGAGCCAGACAAAAAGGGATAAAAATGGTACCAATATAAGTATTGCAGCTAGAGTCCTTAAATTTGGTATGAAAATTCCTCCGACCACGTAGAAGAGCAATATAAATGGATGTTGCGAAATTTATACTTTTTTAGGGTAAGCGGTATAAAAAGGGATAAAAATAGTACCAACTATAGTATAGCAGCTAGAATTGCGAAATTCGGTGTATAAATTCCTGTGACAACGTAGATGCGCAGAATAAAATGATTTTTCACCATTTGTACTTTTAAGAGGGAGCCAGACAAAAAGGGATAAAAATGGTACCAATTTAAGTATTGCAGCTATAGTCGTGAAATTTGGTACGTGAATTCCTCTGACAACGTAGAAGCGCAAATTTAAACGGATATTTTGAAATTTGTACTTATAAGGGATGAGCGAGATAAAAAGGGATAAAAATAGTACCAACTATAGTATAGCAGCTAGAATCGTGAAATTCGGCGTGTATATTTCTCCGACCACGTAGGCGCTCAATATAAATGGATTTTTCGAAATTTGTACTTTTAAGGGGTGAGCGAGACAAAAAGGGACAACAAAGGTACCAACTAATGTGTATTGCTGCTATAGTTGTGAAATTTGGTGTGTAAATTCCTCTCTGAAGGTTCTGCGGTTGTAATTATACACTTTGCAACACCCAAAGGAAGGGAGATAGACCCATTGTTAATTATAGCGATCGGCTTAGAATCACTTTCTGAGTCGATTTAGTTTGAAAAAATTGGTTCATATTTAGATATAGCCTCCATACGAATTTCACTCCCGATTTGACCCTTTTCACTCTAGAAACCACACATTTCAACAGATTTTCTTCAAAATTGGCAAAACACCATATATTTCAACTGGAAACAACTGTGGTAAAAATGTTTTAGATCGGTTCAGATTTATATATAGCTCCCATACAAATTTCGTTTCCAATTTGAATTTTTCCGCTCCAGAATCCACATATTTTAACAGATTTTCCGCAAAATTGGCAAAACATCTTATATTTAAACTAGGAACACCTGTGGTGAAAATGGGTCACATCGGTTCAGATTTCTCATACAAATTTCGTTCGCCCAGAAACCGCGTATTTTCAGAGAATTTCCTCATTACTAAATTCAAAAGCCAGAGAGTATTTAGAAATTCCATTTAAACAACATCATAATCCAAGAAATTTCTCATTTAATGGAAATACACAATTTAAATAATTTCTGAATTATTTTTACATTCCCCATTACTAAATTCAAAAGCCAGAGACAATTAACAATTACATTGAAGCAGCATCATAATCTACGAGATTTCTCATTTATTAGAAATTCACAAATTAAATAAGTCATAGGTAGAGTCTTTTTTTATCATTCATCTAGTTGACCTCTGTGCTTTTAATACAATTGTCTTTTTTTGTTATTGTTGTCATTGTGAACCACTGTACCACCTGTCTGCAACTTGTTATTATTATTTAGTTGAAAACAATTGAGTATTGTTGAAATCAATATTTCTATTACAGCTTCCCTTGGATGTTATTTGTTTTCAAATCTCAACAAATATTAAGACCATCGTGGGACAGTTGGCACAGTTTGGATAACTTCCAAAAGTATTTATTGACTTATTCTTCTTCTTCGTCGGCTTCCCACCAGATGCACTTTAGTTGTTTTGAAACAATAATAGCAACAACAAAGAAAGAAAAAAGAAGAAAACCTTTGTTGGCCGGTGGTTTTATCATGAAGATGAGTTCATTTGTTGATTCGTTCAGAGAAATAGTTTAAGTAGGTATTGAGGTAATCGCAGTAGACGTCAACAAATGTGAAGCATTTGTACGTGGAACACATATCAGGGCAACAACGAAAAAAAAGCACTTCATTCACAGATTCATTCACTCACTAGCTCATCATTCAAATCTATACAACCATCCATCTGTCCGTCCGTCCGTCCCTCAGTCAGTCATTCAGTCATTGAGGCGCACAAGTGGTGATTATTACAAATAACGATGCAAAGTGAAGAAATGTGACGAAGAAGGAGGAGGGCAAAAAGATGATAAAATAATAATAACAATAATTTCATTTCATTTCATTTCATTTTTGCATTAATTAACATTTCTTCGAAAAAGTTTAAGCACGTTGTGTGAATATAAACAAATAAACAAAACGAGCGCTTGAAAAAATAAAACAAGAAAAACAACAACAAACAAGACTAACAAGTTTATAAGCATCTCAGTAAACAACAACAGCAGCAGCAGCAGCAAAAACAATGTTAATTTTGTAATAATTATGAAAAGCCGTCACACACTCACACAAAACTAAGTCAACAGGCATACATACATACTTCTTCTATTCAAATATCTGCCCGTACGTCCCACAGTGGCATATTTTCAAACAAGCTGCGGCAAAAATTAGAAGGAAACGACCTAGGACCTTGCAAATTCGCACACATCCCTTATATAGTCAAGTTGGATCAAAAACTATTTTTAGCCTCACGAATTCTATCTTTGAGGTCTTGAATCAACGCTGGGCTGTGGCGTAGACCTTATCTTTCACGTGGCGCCCAAAGGAAGAAGTCGCCAGGTGTTAAATCACAAGATCTCGGTGGCCAATTGTGATCACCTCTTCGAGAGATAACACGGTCCGGAAACATTTCCCGTAACAGAGCAATGGTTTCGTTGCTTGTGTGGCACGTAGCGCCGTCTTGTTGAAAGTAAACGTTGTCCAGATTAATACCATCCAACTCCGTCCATTAAAAAATCATTAATCATCTCTCGATAGCGCAATCCATTCACCGTAACTGTTGATCCAACCTCAGTTTCGAAAGTGACCCCGCCGGACCATAAACCGCACCAAACAGTCACACGATGAGGATGGAGAGGCTTCTCAACAATAACGCTTGGGTTTTCCGAGCCCCCGATGCGACAATTTTGCTTGTTGACGTAGCCACAGAGGTGGAAATGGGCCTCTAGATGATTTTCGATGGAATTCCGGATCATTTTCATTCATGAATTTTAATAATTTCAATGCGTTGTTGAGGTGTGTATCGTTCCATTTTTAGTAATGGTGTAGTTTCTACTTGTCAAATGTCAAAGAATAAAAGCTTCAAAAGCGACAGCTACCGAAATACCGGGTGATTCAAAATAACACCTCTTGTTGGAAAACCCTGTAATACTTCAAGCCAATTCAAAAAGTAAATAAAGAGTGATTTTTTTGAGGTTAGGATTTTCATGCATTAGTATTTGACAGATCACGTGGGATTTCAGACATGGTGTCAAAGAGAAAGATGCTCAGTATGCTTTGACATTTCATCATGAATCGTCTTACAAACGAACAACGCTTGCAAATTATTGAATTTTATTATCAAAATGCGTGCTCTGTTAAGAAAGTTCATTGCGCGCTTCCATTTTATGGTCAGTTTAATCGACCCACTGAAGCGGCTATTCGGGCTATTGTGACTAAATTTCGCACCAAATTTACATTGTTGGACATTAAACCACCAACACGCTTACGTAGAGTGCGAACTGAAGAAAATATCGCAGCTGTATCGGCCAGTGTTAATGATGACCACCAATTTTCGATTCGTCGCCGTTCGCACCAATTGGGTCTCTGTTACTCAAAAACGTGGAAATGCCAAAATTGGACTAAGCGGATGGACCACCTAAGACGCAGCCGCGGTCAACATTTAAATGAAATTATCTTCAAAAAGTAAAAGTCATGGACCAATCTAACGTTTCAAATAAAGAACCGATGAGATTTTGCAAATTTTATGCGTTTTTTTTTAAAAAAAAGTTATCAAGCTCTTAAAAAATCACCCTTTATAAGACAGCAATCTTCAAACAAGCTTACAGTTGGTTGTATTTCCATCCTATTTTAATTCCAAAATTACAAATTTTGAAAATCTATTATCTCTCACGTAAAAAGTGCAAGATAACCTAACTTCATGATTAAAAAAATGAAAAAAAAAATACAAATTTGGAAAAACTTTTATATTTTTCGTGTCTACGCAGTCAGACGAATGTGTACACCGAATTTCATCATTATAGCTGTAGCAGTTTAGTTTGTACTATTTGTATCCCTTTGTCCCAATTGTATCCCTCTGAAAGTACGAATTTGGAAAAACCTTTTATTTTTCGTGTCTACGCCGTCAGAGGAATGTATACTCCGAATTTCATGACTCTTGCTGCGTTCATTTGGTTGGTACTATTTTTATCCCCTTTTTCTATTTTAAACCCAAAAAGTACGATTTTCAATAAATCCGTTTATTTTACGAGTCTACGCAATCAGAGGAATGTATACACCGAATTTCATTATTCTAGGTACAGCCGTTTAGTTGGTACCATTTTTATCCGTGTATTCCCATTTTACCCCTTAAAAGTACGAATTTGGAAAATATACGTTTATATTATGAACATATCTACTCAATTAGAGGTTATGTATACACCTAATTTCGTGTTTCTAGCTTTTGTCGTTTGATATGTACCATTTTTATCCCTGTTCGTCCCATTTCACCCCGTACGAATGAGAAGCACTTTTTGGTACGCCTTTTTGTTATAGGGGAATTCGCATACCCAATATCAAGTAAGTACAAGCAGACATATTGAAAAAAATATGCTTAAATACTCTAAAATATTAGGGGTTATTATGGGTATTTTCAGTCCTTGTGAGGGAAAATTTTTTCCCTGTAGACCGATTTCGCCCAATTGTAATCCCAACCAATCTATGACTATAAGACGCATTTATGGAAGATTTGGACGTTCTAGCTACTTTCGTTTAGATGCTAGCGTGCTTTCAACAGAAGGACGGGCATGGCTAGATCGTCTTAGAATTTTATGACGATCATGAATATATATACTTTATAGGGTCCCAGGTCGATATTTCAAGGTGTTACAAACGGAATGACAAAGTTAGTAGAAAATTGTCGGTGCCACGCCCAAATAAATTTTTTAGTTTTTTAAGATTTTCGATATTTTTGATAAATTATTATTTTTTTGTAATCGATGACAAACGGCTATTATAACTTTATAAATAACTTAAGATTGGTCCAATAATTATAAGCGTTCGCATGTCATAATAAACCCGACATCCTTAAGGTATGCTTTTAATAAAATTTTCCAAAATACATTAACAGAGAACAACGAAGAAAGTATTGTTTCATTTTTGGCTTAGAAGATTTTAGCATTTCAGTAATTAAATCGATGTTGGCAGCTATAAGCAGAATATACATTTTAAAATGAATAAATAAGCAAATAGTGTGACAATATTTGTAAATGCCGAGGCATCGGCCGGCCTCGCGAATATAGTTTTTTACTGTAGAAAATTAAAGAATACTAAATAAATAAAATACAACCTTCAGCAAGTAAACCACTGTCTGAAAAGGAAAGCAAAAACGTAATTACACTTTCTTGAATGCAAAAGAACATCTCAAGAGCTCCTATTTTCTACGAACTAAACGAATGTATCGTATTGATACATGGTTTCCGAGATACATCCCAATAAAATAACCTATCTTATGAGGAAATTTTCAACTATTTTAGCATTTATGAACTTTAAATGCAACCACAGCTAAATTTAGCAGCGATAGTGGCAAAATCTTTTAGAATATGCTTAATAGGAATGTTCTTTGCCAGATTCAATCAGTAAAGTCAAGGTGCATACAATTTAGGAGTTTTTGTCGCTGATAAAAATGAAGGGTTGCAGAATTTTTTTTTTCAAAACATGCAAAATATCAGAATATTATGGGGTACAGGAGGGCATAGAACCGAATGATCAGGGTTTTCCAATTCCACTGACAGCCACCATTTTTTTGTGTGAATCGAAACACTGTGCTTCCCTTCGGCGGACTCATCATTTGTTTAACAAATGTCATTTAATTCACAGCGACTGTGTATATGTATGTATGTATATTAGGCTGGGTCGCGGTTCATACAAATGGAAAAACAATTTCCAGTCACTCCACGATTGCAGAATATTTCGCTCCTAGATCAAGCCGTCTGTGATCTAAACGCTCCTGAAAATATCCCTAAAAATCATGTTTTTCCCGTGTAATTTTTATTGCGCTGCTTTTTTGTCAAAATTTTTTCTCAAATGACAGACCCTTGAAAGCACTTTAAATATAAATTTTGATTCTTGTCTTAGAGTAACTTATTTGTAGAATTATTGGACCTTTATAGTAATTTTTTGTGTTTTTTCATAGTGACAACTGAACAAATTTTCGTCTTTGGTGTTAGGATTTTATAAAAAATAAATGAATGATGCCTAAATGATATACATCGGACTTAAATTGACGCCATAGCGCTCATTTTTGTAAAAAGAGTTTGATATTTTTGGCTCTGAAAATCCATCTCCTGTATTAAATTATTTTACAAACAAGGAGTCAGTGACGTAATTTTTCGTCCGGTATTCAACATTTAGGTATCATTCGAAAGGTATTAATTCCTTCTACTTATTTTTCAATACAAATCTTTTGAAATGTTTCCAAGAAATATGAGTTTTTAGCTGTCACCTTGAAAAAACAGAAAAAGATCAATATAAACGTACAATAAACGACCGTTGAGTTATTCTAAGACAAGAATAAACTTTTTTATTTAAAGTGCTCCCAAGGCTCTATTAATTCAGAAATTAATTTGGGCAAAAATGCATCATAAAAAACATGTAAGGAAAGGCTAAAGTCGGGCGGGCCGACTATATGATACACTCCACTTTCTATCGGAATACAATTCAATTCAGTAAAAAAGTGAAAACGGGAAAAATTTTTGTATGTTTCCTGCTCCAATTTGTCAAATCGAGAATAATATTTGTATCGGGCTATATCCAAACATGGAATGAAGTGACTAACTTTCACAATAAGTTCTTCTAGTTATGCTCAATTTTAAGAAATTCTCTGAAAATACGCGGTTTCTGGGGGAACGAAATTTGTATGAGAGCTATATGTAAATCTGAACCGATGTGACCCATTTTCACAATAGGTGTTCCTAGTTTAAATATAAGATGTTTTGCCAATTTTGAAGAAAAGCTATTAAAGTATGTGGGTTCTAGAGCGAAAAAATTCAAATTTGGAGCGAAATTTGTATGGGAACTATATATAAATCTGAACCGATCTAACACATTTTTAGCACAGGTGTTTCTAGTTGAAATATAAAGTGTTTTGCGAATTTTGAAGAAAATCTGTTAAAATATGTGGATTCTGGAGCGGAAAAATTCCAATTGGGAACGAAATTTGTATGGGAGCCATATATAAATCTGAACCGATCTAACACATTTTTACCACAGGTGTTTCCAGTTGAAATATAAGGTGTTTTGCGAATTTTGAAGAAAATCTGTTAAAATATGTGGATTCCAGAGCGGAAAAATTAAAATTGGGAGCGAAATTTGTATGGGAGCTATATATAAATCTGAACCAATCTAACACATTTTTACAACAGGTGTTTCCAGTTGAAATATATGGTGTTTTGCGAATTGTGAAGAAAATCTGTTAAAATATGTGGATTCTAGAGCGGAAAAATTCAAATTGGGAACGAAATTTGTATGAGAGCTATATGTAAATCTGAACCGATGTGACTTATTTTCACCTCAGGTGTTTCCAGTTGAAATACAAGGTGTTTAGCGAATTTTGAAGAAAATCTGTTAAAATATGTGGGTTCTAGAGCGGAAAAATTTAAATTGGGAACGAAATTTGTATGACAGCTATATATAAATCTGAACCGATCTGACTTATTTTCAGCACAGATGTTTCTAGTTTAAATATAAGGTGTTTTGCTAATTTTGAAGAAAATCTGTTAAAATATGTGGATTCTAGAGCGGAAAAATTCAAATTGGGAACGAAATTTGTATGTGAGCTATATATAAATCTCAACCGATCTAGCACATTTTTTCCACAGGTGTTCCTAGTTAAACTATGAGATGTTTTGCCAATTTTGAAGAAAATCTTTTGAAATATGTGGTATCCAGCGTGAAAAGAGTCAAATCGGGAGTGAAATTTGTATCGGGGCTATTCTAAATCTGAACCGATTTTTTTTCAAATTAAATAGCGTTCGTCCTTGTCCCGAAAAACTTTGTTGTGCAAAGTTTCGTTTGGTTCTGGCTACAATTGCGACCTGTATCGTGATTACAACAATAGGTGGACAGATGGACAGACAAACGGACAGACGGACATTGCTAAATTGACTCAGAAAGTGATTCTAAGCCGATCGGTATAATTAACAATGGCTCTATCACCCTTCCTTTTGGGTGTTACAAACAAATGCACAAAGACATAATACTATCGTGGAGTGTATACAAATGATTATAGGTGTTTTCATGAGCGTTTAGATCACAGATGGCTGGACCCAGTGACGAAATATTTTGCAGAACATCATTAAACAATCCAAACTTTATTTCTGGGGGTGACCGCTGCAATTTATTTCTGTGACCCAGCCTAATGTATATAAGTACGTTTCACGACGACACAGTTACACTTTTGATTAAAAAAAAGAAAAACAGAAACCTGTCAAGCGACATATTTACATTCATATCACCATGTACATCCAGAGTGTCACATACATTCATCTGAAACAGAGCAAATCCGAATTACCAAAAAAAAAACAACAACTGAAAACAACAACAACAATGTCAACTGAATGAAAGATACACAGATGTGTTTGTGTGGTGTGGTTGCAATGATTGTGAATATTTGTAACAACGAATATTTGTCAACGATACAATTGGCAACAATGGCGGCAGCAGCAATTGTAACAACGGCGGCAACATCAACCCCATCAACGTCCACGAACAACAACATCAACAAAATTTATACGAAATTGTCGAGCAAATTAACCGGTTGTTGGCCGACTAATTATGATGGATAATGAACAAAACCGAGCAATGAAATTGCGGTAGATGACGTTGTTGGGAAAGTGGCAAAAATTCGCGTTAGTTACTCGACACATGTTTCCGGTGGAGATAATCTCGGCCTGGCATGGATGTGTGTGTGTGCTAATGCCACACAATGAAGTTCAAGGTCTCGGGGGTTGGAAAGTATGGGGCAGGAGATATTAGAGTAGGATTTAGAACAAGGGATTTGTTGAAGGAGAGATCATGGCAATATATGACATAGGACATGGTAATGGATTTGTTTGACCGGTGTGATCCCTATTGCCGTCAAATGCCATGGTCAGATTAAAGGATTCACGACATATCTCAATACAGTCGATCCTGGATAAGTGGGAGCTCTAGGGACAGGTCATTTGAGAAATACCTAATCTGCCAAGTCGTGCCTTTTATAGCGTTTGCGCCTATTGGAATAATTTTACTTTGATAAACTTTGACCTTGTTCTTCAAATGAACGGGCCACAGTGGTTCAGAATCACAATCCATCGGCCAAAATTCATATCTTTTGTTCTAGTAGACATTTTTGAGTTCTGTAAAAAACCAAAATTAGACAAGCACCCAAGGATTGTTTTGAGATATTAACATTAAAAATCGGGAAATCGGATATATTTTAGAAATCGGCACAAAGTTGAAAATTTTTCGTATTTTTCGATTTTAAAGAAAATTAAAATTTTTATTTTTTGTGTTTTATGTTTTTTAACATATTTTTTCGTATTTGTATATAATGTAAAGAAAAAATTTTATTTTTTTTAATTTATTTTTTTTGTACTACAGATTTTCACGTTTTTCAGATTCTGAATAGTAGTCATATTTTTACAGAAGAATGATCGGATGATGTTTCTAGTCCAAAATCCCCATCAAACTGTGCCACGTTTCGGAAGCATTTGTTTGACAAAAATTATTCTAGGATTTTCTGAAACCCAAATGCGTCAGTTTTGATGATTTACAAAGCCCCCCACCCCAAGTTTGATTGGGCTTCAAAATAATTCATGATACATTGGGCGAGCTGATTTTTCCATATCCCTAAAAGTATGCTATGAAAATAACGAATGATCAATGCGATCAAAATCAATGGCTCACAGTGGTTTAGAAACAAAATCCATCGGCCAAAATTCAATAACTTTTGTTCTAGCAGACATTTTTGAGTTCTGTAAAAAACTAAAATTAGACAGGGACCCAATTAACCCAAGATTATTTTGAGATATTAACATTAAAAATCGGGAAATCGGATATATTTTAGAAATCGGCACAAAGTTGACTACTTTTCGCATTTTTCGATTTTAAAGAAAATTAAAATTTGTATTTTTTTGTTCTTATGTTTTTTAAACATATTTTTACGTATTTCTTCATAATGCAAAAAAAATATTTTTTTTGTGTTACAGATTTTCACGTTTTTCAGATTTTAAGAGATTTTGCACTCAAATTTTTATTAGAAATTTTGGATTCTTAGCTTTACTAAATATATACCCCAACCATAAACCCAATCATAATATGATGATCTTCAAATATGGCTTCATAATAATGATATTATGACTACTCCAATCATAATATGTTGTTATTCGAATATGGTTTCAACAATCATATTTCCCCTCTGCATGTTGGATGTAGTCATGATGATGACGTTATGATTAGCTACAACCATACTATGATTACACCTATCACAATATGTTGTTCTTTAAATATTTCCCCTCTGCGTTTTGGATATAGTCATGATGCTGATATTATGATTAGCCATACTATGACTAATCATAATATGATGATCTTCAAATATGGCTTCATAATAATGATATTATGATTACTCGAATCATAATATGTTGTTATTCGAATATGGTTGCAGCAATCATATATCCCCTCTTCGTGTTGGATATAGTCATGATGCTGATATTGTGATTAGCTACATCCATACTATGATTACACCTATCACAATAAGTTGTTCTCTAAATATTTCCCCTCTGTGTGTTGGATATAGTAATGACGCTGATATTACGATTAGCCATGGATTATCCCAATCATAAACCCAATTAATATGATAATCTTCAAATATGGCTGCAGCAATCATATCTCATCTATGCATGTTGCCTCATAATTCATGTCTTGCTCATTTCCATTAATTTAGAAAACTTTTCGGTGAATTCTTGGGCTATCAAATCTATCGGGATATTTCTTTGGAAATCGGTGAATTCCAACCGGGTAATGCTCACAAAACATTACAATAGTGTGACTTTGGCGGCAATAAGTACGCCGGTAGTCTACTCAGGTAGTCTACACATCCCCAACTTCCAACCCAGGGATATGATGTCTGCTGGTTCCACTAAACCATGTCGTGAAGTTATCGCAGATCTAACGTTAGCAAACAACACAATTCTTCAGGGCAGCGTTTTTTTGGACTACGAGCCTCTGCAGAAATGGATTACCCAGGACAATGCCGCCACAAATCTTCAAGTTGGTTTTATAACGCAAGAACTATAGTTTAGTTGTAATGAATATTGTAAAAAATATACTTTTTGAACAAATGTCTGACTTTGGACCAACACAACTTTTCTTTAAAAAATTTAAAGAAATATATACATATTTGGAAAGGCTGAAGAGTTCCAAAAGAGAAAAGAGTTGCAAAAAGTCCGTTGTTTTAGTTCAAAACTCAATTTAGTCAAGATTTTCGGGTTTCCTGATATTTGAAATTTTCAAGTGAAAATATGTAGATCGAGCTCTTCATATTATCGGCCCTGTGATAGCTTCCACAGTGGTTTCAAATCACCGTGATTTCGTGTTTTTAAATCTTCAAAAGTCTGGTTTTTTCTACTAATCTCTTTTTTTTATGATCTAAGAATAATTCCATCGAAGAACAAAAGTTTTGAAGTAAAACTCAAAAATTAAAAAGATGAATCCACGAAAAAAGCAGTGGTTTGAAACCACCGTGGAAGTCATCACAGGGCTGTGTAATTCGTGATTCAGCTGTTCACTAGGTCCTCTGTTTTTATTTCCTACAATTGTGTACCACACTGTGCTGAGGTTGTACGAAAGAATCAAGAATCAATTTTTGTACTTTAAATCTATATCTTTCCATTTCGAATTCAAATTAAATTATTCATAGCAAAAAAAAAAACTTGGCAACACTATGTCTGTTAAATGACTCAGCGGATATGTGGCACTACCATCAGCGATTCAACATTCACAACATTAACTCACTCCCACTCCCACCATGTAAGGGCTGAGCTGACTCTGCGTAAACATGTGTTTCTGTCAAGGCACATGCGTATCCTAGCGGAGACAGACGACATTGGTGTTAACAGACAACAACGCGCTGTAACTCGAGCGTAGCGTACATGTGTAATTTTCGCTAGACTACCGCCTCTCCCGCCGCCAATGGCCCAGAAGATCAAAGGGAATACATACATATGCATGTATGTCGGTATGTACATAAATAAATGTTTACATATCAATCTTTGTCTGTGGTAAGAAAAAAAATTGTTGTTGTTGTTTTTTTTTTGTAAATTTTGTATCCGAAAAGTGTTAGACACATATAAAGTAATTTAACAAAACGCTTATTAAATATTTACGCTCAATGGCTTTAACATATGCCTGCTTAGATTTAACAGCTATGTGCGGATAGACTCGTAAAAAGGCCCAGCAGCCAATCCCCTCACCTTTCCATTAAATACAAAAGCAAGTTCCAGCATCACCAGCCTACCCATCGCGGCCCGTCCAATGTGTGTGAAAGTGAAGTTAATCAAATCAAGCCCATGTTATGTCAATGTCGCCGCCGCACAGTGGAATATTTGCAAACAAGCTGCGGCAAAAGATAGAAAAAATAGAGCAGGACCTTGTCCACACATCACTTATATCGTCAAATTAGATCAAAAACTAGTTTTTGTTCAAATCCGCCCACAACCACGCCTACCTCTCATGTTAGTTAAAATGAAGCAAGTAAAAACGGCGTTAAGTCCGAACTTTATATACCCTCCACCATGGATTGCATTTCACAGAGGTTGTCGATTTTCGTATAAGTGCAGTAGCATTACAGGAAAATTACATTTTTAATATAGCCAAACCAAAACAAATACAAATATTGAAAAAATAATTTTATAAATAAATATAATATTTTAATTATTTCAAACCATTATTTATTTCAAATCAAATAATAAATTATCATATATATTTTTATTTTCAAAAAGCTTAAGTACCATAAATATTGGAAGATAGTGGGTGCTACAGTTGGTTGTACTTCCATTCTATTTTAATTCCTAAAGTACAAATTTTGACAATCCATTATCTCATGTACATAGTGCAAAATAACCTAACTTCATGATTCAACCAATTTTTGCCGTAAGAGAAAGAGTACGAATTTGGAAAAATAACTTTTTATTTTGCGTGTCTATGCAGTCAGAGGAATGTATACACCGAATTCCATGATTCCAGCTGCGCCCATTTGGTTGGTACCATTTTTACCCGCTTGACATTTCTACTCAATTAGAATTTCATCAGTCTAGCTGTAGTCGTTTAGTTGGTATTTTTTTATCCCCCTGTACCATTGTATCCCTTGAAAGTACGAATTTCGAAAAATCCGTTTATTTTCCGTGTCTACGCAGTCAACGGAATGTATACTCCGAATTGCATGACTCTAGCTGCGGTCATTTGGTTGGTACTATTTGTATCCCCTTTTTCCATTTTAACCCCAAAAAGTACGAATTTCGAAAAATGCGTGTATTTGCCGCGTCTACGCAGTCAGAGGAATGTATACTCTGAATTTCATGACTCTAGCTGCGGTCATTTGATTGGTACTATTTTTATCCCCTTTTTCATTTTAACCCCAAAAAGTACGAATTTCGAAAAATCTGTTTATTTTAAGTGTCTACGCAATTAGAGGAATGTATAGACCGAATTTCATGACTCTAGCTGCGGTCATTTGATTGGTACTATTTTTATCCCCTTTTTTCATTTTAACCCCAAAAAGTACGAATTTCGAAAAATCTGTTTATTTCAAGTGTCTGCGCAATTAGAGGAATGTATACACCGAATTCCATGAGGAATGTATACACCTGCGGCCATTTGATTGGTACTATTTTCATCCCCTTTTTTCATTTAACCCCAAAAAGTACGAATTTTGAAAAATCCGTGTATTTTACTTGTCTATGCAATCAGGGGAATGTATACACCGAATTTCATTACTCTAGGTACAGCCATTTGGTTGGTACCATTTTTATCCCTCTATTCCCATTTTACCCCTTAAAAGTACAAATTTGGAAAAAATGTTTTTATATTATGTCTCTACTCAGTTAGAGGAATGTACACACCGAATTTCGTGTTTCTAGCTGTTGTCGTTTAATATGTACCGTGCTTTCAACAGACGGACGGACGGATGGACGGACATGGCTAGATCGTCTTAGAATTTTATGACGATCAAGAATATATATACTTTTTAGGGTCTCAGGTCGATATTCCAAGGTGTTACAAATGGAATGACAAAATTAGTATACCCCCATCCTGAAGGTGGAGGGTATAAAAACGTCATAATTTTTGTATCTTTATATATATGTGAATACAAATCATTACCAGTGATTTCATTTGAGTCCACAATTAAATGAAAATTGCCAGTGCCACGCCCAACGCCCAAATAAAATTTTTAGTTTTTTACGACTTTCGAAATTATTGATAATTTTTTTTAATCGATGACAAACGGCTATTATAACTTTATAAATAACTTCCAATAATTATAAGCGTTCGCATGCCATAATAAACCTTACATCCCTAAAGTATGCTTTAAATAAAATTTTCCAAAATACATTAACAGAGAACAACGAAGCAAGTATTGCTTCATTTTTGGCTTAGAAGGTTTTACCATTTCTGTAATTAAATCGATGTTGGCAGCCACAAGCAGAATATTCTTTTTAAAACGAATAAGTAAGACAATAGTTTAACAATATTTGTAAATGCCGAGGCATCGGCCGGCCTCGCGAATATAGTTTTTTACTGTAGAAAATTAAAGAATACTTAATAAATACTAGCTTCAGGTAAACCACATTCTGAAAAGGAAGACTAAAACTTAATTACACTTTGTTAAACGCAAAAGAACACCTCAAGAGCTCCTATTTTCTACAAACTAAACGAAATTTCAATACGGCACATGGTTTCCGAGATACATCCCAATAAAATAAGCTCTATTATGATGAAATTTGCAACTATTTAAGCATCCCAATAAAATAATCTCTGTTCTGATGAAATTTGCAACTATTTTAGCATTTATGAACTTTAAATTCATCCACAGCTAAATTTAGCAGCGATATTGGCAAAATCTTTTGGAATATGCCTAATAGGAATGTTCTTTGCAAAATTCAATCAGTAAAGTTGAGATTTAGGCCTATGAAATTTCGGAGTTTATGCCGCTGATAATACACTGTGCGCCGTCTTCCAACGCTTCACCAAAGTTCATGCCATAAGTTGATGCCATAAAACAGCATTTACAAGTCAAATCATTGACGACAACGCAGCGAGCAAAAAATAGCACTCCCTGCTGCTGAGGACCAGCAGGGACCAGGGGCCACCACCTCACCTCCCAGACCTCACATGTGAACCCCATTCGCATCCCTACCCCAACCCCTTTACGCAGTTTACACGTTTTTACGAGTACTGACACATTTGTGTAGCGATGGCAAGAAGAGGAGAGAAGAAAGGGAGGTTGATGTGGTGCTCTTTCAAAAAAAAATTAACATAAAATTTACGACATTTACACAGAAAATGGCCAAAAATTATTACCTTTTGATGTGCTTTAATGTTGTAAATAAAATTTGCTTAACATAGACCCCCAGTCCCCACCCCTCTCTCCACACACAAACCCAGTCACACAGCCTATTACAGCTTTAATGTCGTCATAATACAATCACTTATCGATAGAGCGGGGTCGGTGGCAGTTGTTTGAAAATGAGCCTTATTTATTCCCTGGGAATTTTATTCAAGGCTTAACTTATCTGCCATCGCAAATTGTTTGACAAACAATGGGAGTTTATCGTCGCATTATAACGAGTATCGACTACTTACGATGAGTAGATTATCATCATTGCTCAGGCCCTGGTGGCCAATTGGTTGGAGGAGCGTGTGAGGCCTCAGCTTTTCGTTACATTATCGATTAAAGTGCTTGAAAGTGCTCTTAAAGAAGGTTAGGTTAGGGGTTGAGCAAAGTGACTGGGCGAAGAAAGGATGTAGTTTCCAAATTCAAGGGAGAGAGGTATAAGTGTTTCGAATTTTGTTATTGATACATAAACTATAGGATGGGTCACGAAAATAAATTGCAGCGGTCATCCCCCAGAAATGAAGATTGGATTGTTTATGTTGATGATCTGCAAAATACTTCGTCAACTGGGTCAAGCCATCTGTGAGCTAAACGCTCTTAAAAACACCTCTAAAAATCATGTTTTTCCCGTGTGATTTTTTTACGTTGCATATTTGCCCAAAATTTTTTTTTCTGAATTAATAGAACCTTGGAAGCACTTTAAATATAAATTTTGATTCTCGTCTTAGAGTAACTTATTGGTCGAATAATTGGGAGTATTTTTTGTGTTTTTTCATAGTGACAACTGAAAACATTTTCGTATTTGGTTTCAGTATTTTATAAAAAATAGCTGCAGTCAAGACCTTTCGAATGATGCCTATATGATGACCATCGGAAGGAAATTGACGTCGCAGCGTTAATTTTTGTAAAAATAGTTAGGAAATTTTGGCTCTGAAAATCCATCTCCAGCATTTAATTATTTTACAAACATGGAGTCAGTGACATCATTTTTTGTCCGATATTCATCACTTAGGCATCATTCGAAAGGTATTGATTCCTTCTATTAATTTTTCATAACTCATCTTACAACATGTTTCCAAGAAATATGAGTTTTTAGCTGTCACATTGAAAAACCACAAAAAATCAATATCAAACGTCCAATAATACGACCAATGAATTATTCTAAGACAATAATAAAAAATGTTATTTAAAGTGCTTTCAAGGGTCTATTAATTCAGAATAAATAGGCTACACCATAAAACAAGTAAAAACGGCGTTAAGTTCGGCCGGGATAGATTGCATTCCACAGAGGATGTCGATTTTCGTAGAAGTGCAGTAATATTACGGGAAAAAATATATATATTTAATATAGAAGCAAAATGGTCTTGAGCCAGGACAATATCCCAGTTCAAATCAAATATTGATTACGGACCAAAAAAATACAAACGAAAAAACTAAAACAAATGAGCGTTGGCACGGCAGAAGTATTGCTGGGTAACTATAACTATACTAACTATAACTAACTATACCTGCATATACACATACATACATATGCAACTCAATGAGATGCTTGTAAGATGGCATGTGTGCTTTATTACTTTGAGCGATTTTTTAAACGCAAATTCGGCAAGTGAGTTGTGCTTCTCGTTCGTTTGTGAGAATCATCTCCTTATAGAGGCCGGGTTTGATGTTGATAAGTCGCTGCGAAGTCACTTGAAAAGACTTTTGACATGGTCGAAATCATGATCGTGGTAGTCTGCAGCAAAGTAATTAATGTCACCATGCCATTTGTAAATAAATTTGCATTCTATTAAATATAGATGCAAAATGGTCTTGAGCCAGGACAATATCCCAGTTCAAATCAAAAATATATATATTTTTAATATAGCCAAACCAAAACAAATACAAATATTGAAAAAATAGTTTTATAAATAAATATAATATTTTAATTATTTCAAACCACGCTTACAAGGCAGGTCTATCATCGAAATAATACGTCAAGTCAATCCAAAAAAATAAATATCCTTATATATATTTTCAAAAAATGTTAAATACCATAAATATTGATAGGTAGTGGGTGCTACAGTTGGTTGTATTTCCATTCTATTTTAATTCCAAAAGTACAAATTTTTTAATCCATTATCTCATATACATAGTGCAAAATAACCTAACTTCATGATTCAACCAATTTTTGCCGTAAAAGTAAAAAGTACGAATTTGAAAAAAAAAATGTTTTGCGTGTCTATGCAGTCAGAGGAATGTATAGACCGAATTCTATGATTCTAGCTGCGGCCTTTTGGTTGGTACCATTTGTATCCCCTTTTTTATAGTTTACCCCTTAAGAGTACGGATCTATTTATTTTACGTGTCTACTTAATAAGAGAGATGTACACAGCGATTTTTTTCATTTTAGTAAGTCGTTTAGTTGGTGCTATTTTTATCCCTCTGTACCAATTGTATCCCTTGAAAGTACGAATTTGGATAAAACCTTGTATTTTTCATGTCTATGCAGTCAGAGGAATGTTATGCCAAATTTCATGAATCTAGCTGCGGTCATTTCGTTGGTACTATTTTTATCCCTTTTTTCCATTTTAACCCCAAAAAGTTCGAATTTCGAAAAATCCGTTTATTTTATGTGTCTACGCAATCAGAGGAATTTTTACACCAAATTTCATTGTTTAGGTGCAGCCGTTTGGTTTGTACCATTTTTATCCCTCTATCCCCATTTTATCCCTTAAAAGTACGAATTTGGACAAAATACTTTTATATTATGTATCTATTCAATTAGAGGAATGTATACATCAAATTTCGTGTTTTTAGCTGTTGCCGTTTGAAAGGTACAATTTTTATCCCTTTTTGCCCCATTTCGTCCCCTACGAATTAAAATCACTTTATGGTGCACGTTTTTGTTAAAGGGGGAATGCGTATATCCAATATCAAGTAAGTACAAAAATTTTGAAAAAACGTGCTTAAATACTCTAAAATATTAGGGAATATTATGGGTATTTTTAGACCTTGTGAGGGAAAATGTTTTCCCTTTGCGCCGATGTGGCCCCGTTTCAATCCCAACCGATCTACGACTATAAGACGCATTTATGGAAAATTTGAACGTTGTAGCTCCTTTCGTTTAGATGCTAGCGTGCTTTCAACAGACGGACGGACGGACATGGCTAGATCGTCTTAGAATTTTATGATGATCAAGAATTCATATACTTTATCGGGTCTCATGTCGACATTTCAAGATGTTACAAACGGAATGACAAAGTTAAAATACCCTCATCCTGGAGGTGGAGGGTATAAAAATTACACGGGAAAAACATGATTTTTAGAGGTGTTTTCATTAACTTTTAGCTCACAGATGGCTTGACCCAGTGACGAAATATTTTGCAGATCATCAGTAAACAATCCAATCTTTATTTCTGGGGGTGAGCGCTGCAATTGATTCTCGTGATCCATCCGACAGGACATGTATTGGCGTGGCGTTGTATGAAATTTTGCCCTCCTAATCAGTTTTCATAGAAATTTCTAATGAGATTATAACTTTGCCAAAAAAAAGTTTAAGAGAAACGACATTTTCTGAACTGAATTAACTGAACTAATTCAAATTTCCGACGCATTCAATTTTTAGCATATTCAGACATAGTTTAGATTTACTGCTACACTTTCGTGCTTACGTACGCGCTCTGTATATTTTCGAACAATTAAAATAAATTGTGCCGGGGATGACATTTCAATAAAAACTTTCTGTTCGAAAGAAAAGTCAACTTTTCAATTGAGCGTTAAATTGCACTTCCACAAAGTAATGGCTGGATGGGATGGACAACTTTAGAACAAACAATAGAAGGAAGCTAGACAGACACTCATTCATGTGTGTGTGTGAGAGTGTTTGCTATGGCTTTAGATTTGGCCACAAAGATTAACTACACGACACAAGTAGTAGCAGCAGTAGTAGTAGTGGTGGTTGTAGAAGAAAACAGGACATTGAAAGGATTATTATACTCTTAATTTTAATGAAAAACAAACTCATCTAAAAATGATGATATGCATGTCCTACATTACACATTTAAAGACCCCACTTTTCCATTTCCATATAAAGGGTGATTTTTTAAGAGCTTGATAACTTTTTTTTAAAAAAAAACGCATAAAATTTGCAAAATCTCATCGGTTCTTTATTTGAAACGTTAGATTGGTCCATGACATTTACTTTTTGAAGATAATTTCATTTAAATGTTGACCGCGGCTGCGTCTTAGGTGGTCCATCCGCTTAGTCCAATTTTGGCATTTCCACGTTTTTGAGTAACAGAGACCCAATTGGTGCGAACGGCGACGAATCGAAAATTGGTGGTCATCATTAACACTGGCCGATACAGCTGCGATATTTTCTTCAGTTCGCACTCTACGTAAGCGTGTTGGTGGTTTAATGTCCAACAATGTAAATTTGGTGCGAAATTTAGTCACAATAGCCCGAATAGCCGCTTCAGTGGGTCGATTAAACTGACCATAAAATGGAAGCGCGCAATGAACTTTCTTAACAGAGCACGCATTTTGATAATAAAATTCAATAATTTGCAAGCGTTGTTCGTTTGTAAGACGATTCATGATGAAATGTCAAAGCATACTGAGCATCTTTCTCTTTGACACCATGTCTGAAATCCCACGTGATCTGTCAAATACTAATGCATGAAAATCCTAACCTCAAAAAAATCACTCTTTACATTTCCCTTCATGTACCAACTACTACTGTGAGCGGCTGTTGCTGATCTCTTCTGTTCCTTTTCGATTTGGCGCTATGTGTGTCAATGCCTATGTATGTGTATGTATGAGTGAGTGTTTAAAATGAGAAAAGTTATACTAGGCTGCGACCGGAGCTGAATGATAGCAGCAGAAAAAATAATCACATTCCAATCGTATGCTACGTGACCTTTATGAATGATTATTAAATGAAACTTGTGGCCAAATAATACTCGCAAGAATTCACCACATTTACCAGTGGGACAGGCGGCGGGAGGGCGGGGACCGGCGAAGGAAAATGTCCGTAAAATGCATAAAATATACATGCCACATATGGAAATACTCACAGCCGCCCACATACGCGGCTACGGAGGCTATGAAGAGCTACCAAATGAGCTTATGAGTCGAGACCAACATATACGACTACTCTTACTTCGATGCAAAAGTGATGCACAGTGTTTCGAAACGAAAGGGACATTTGTAATATTGACGACCATTGGATCAGTGCATGGACAGCAAGAAGCACTGTGTCTTGAGTGCCTTAAAATCTACTTTATTTACTCTATTTTCAACATTAATGCCGAAAACACTCAAAGACCTACCTTGCGATTTCTTTATTATCATCTCATATTTTCAAGATTAATACCAAAAACACTCAAAGACTACCTTTGCGTTTTGTTTATTTGCCACGTCCTATATTTTCAACATTAATGCCGAAAACACTCAAAGACCGACCTTGCGACTTCTTTATTATCATCTCATATTTTCAAGATTAATGCCAAAAACACTCAAAGACAGCTGTTGTTTTTCTTTATTTATCATTTCATATTTTCAAGATTAATGCCATAAACACTCAAAGACAGCCATTGGGATTTGTTTATTTTTCATATCATATTTTCAACATTAATGCCGAAAACACTCAAAGACCGACCTTGTCCCACAAACGATTCATTGGATCAGTCAATCGCTTGTGGGAGAACAAGAAGCACTGGGTTTTACGTGCCTTAAAATCCACTTTATTTACTCGATCCTATTCAGAAACCCTGATCAAGTGCCTCATTCAATCAATCGCTTTTTATACTCAATATCTTGAAATCTTGGCCTAGGGAGACCATAAGAAGAAGAAGAACGGTCCGATGATGACACGTTGAGGCTGTATTTGTTTCTCCACCCTGAAACCCAAATGCTACAACTTTGACTTTGAAGCTGGAGATTGATAGAAATCGCCCAGATGCCGAGCTGAAGATTAGATCTGCAAAACTCGCAAAGATACATCTCGCTCTAGTTTGGTTTACGAGGCCGGGAGCTCCAGGAAGTGCCACGTTTGAATTCTCGTTCTAGGTTAGGGTGGGTAGGTGATGTCTGTCAGATAGTAACCGGCGACTTACTTTTCAGGACCTATGAACCTTTTGATCTTGTTAGACGTCGACAAGATAAAAAAGTTCGTAGGTCCTGAGCAAAGTGTTCAACGCGTTTTTCCCTCTATTTCCAACATTAATGCCGACAACACTCAAAGACCGACCTTGCGATTTTTATATTATCATCGCATATTTTCAAGATTAATGCCAAAAACTCTCAAAGACACTCAAAGACTGCCTTTGTATTTTATTTATTTGCCACATCCTATATTTTCAAGATTAATGCCAAAAACACTCAAAGACAGCTATTGCGATTTGTTTATTTATCATTCCATATTTTCAAGATAAATGACACAAACACTCGAAGAATAGAAGATGATCGGTCTTTGAGTGTTTTCGGCTTTAATTTTGAAAATATATGACTGTAAACAAATCATATCGGCTGTCTTTGGGTGTTTGCGGCATTAATCTTGAAAATATGAGATGATAAAGAAGCAAATCCTAACGGCTGTCTTTGAGTGTTTCTGGCATTAATATTGAAAATATCATATGACAAATAAAGAAGAGCTGTCTTTGAGTGTTTTTGGCATTAATCTTTAAAATATGAGATGATAAAGAAACAAATCCTAACGGCTGTCTTTAAGTGTTTCTGGCATTAATATTGAAAATATCATATGACAAATAAACAAAGGCTGTCTTTGAGTGTTTATGGCATTAATCTTTAAAATATGAGATGATAAAGAAACAAATCCTGACGGCTGTCTTTGAGTGTTTTTGGCATTAATCTTGAAAATATGAGATGATAAAGAAACAAATCCTAACGGCTGTCTTTGTGTGTTTCTGACATTAATATTGAAAATATCATATGACAAATAAAGAAGAGCTGTCTTTGAGTGTTTTTGGCATTAATCTTTAAAATATGAGATGATAAAGAAACAAATCCTGACGGCTGTCTTTGAGTGTTTTTGGCATTAATCTTGAAAATATGAGAAGATAAAGAAACAAATCCTAACGGCTGTCTTTGATTGTTTTTGGTATTAATATTGAAAATATAATATGACAATAAACAAGGGCTGTCTTTGAGTGTTTTTGACATTAATCTTGAAAATATCGGATGACAAATAAATAAACCGCAAGGACAGTCTTTGTATGTTTGTGGCATTAATCTTGAAAATATGAGATGTCAAATAAACAAGGCTAGTCTTTGAGTGTTTTTGGCATTAATCTTAAAAATATGAGAAGACATATATATATATATATATATATATAAACCGCAAGGACAGTCTTTGTATGTTTGTGGCATTAATCTTGAAAATAAGATATGAAAAAATAAACAAATCACAACAACTGTCTTTGAGTGTTTCTGGCATTAATATTGCAAATATCATATGACAAATAAAGAAGAGCTGTCTTTGAGTGTTTTTGGCATTAATCTTTAAAATATGAGATGATAAAGAAACAAATCCTAACGGCTATATTTGAGTGTTTCTGGCATTAATATTGAAAATATCATATGACAAATAAACAAAGGCTGTCTTTGAGTGTTTATGGCATTAATCTTTAAAATAAGATGTGAAAAAATAAACAAATCACAACAACTGTCTTTGAGTGTTTTTGGCATTAATATTGAAAATATCGTATGACAAATAAACAAGGGTAGTCTTTGAGTGTTTTCGGCATCAATCTTGAAAATATGAGATGACAAGTAAATAAACCGCAAGGACAGTCTTTGAGTGTTTGTGGCATTAATCTTGAAAATATGATATGAAAAAATAAACAAATCACAAGAACTGTCTTTGAGTGTTTTTGACATTAATCTAGAAAATATGAGATGTCAAATAAACCAATCACAATGGCTGTCTTTAAATGTTGGTGGCATTAATCACCTTCATTGTTTGATCTTCTTTTGAAGTTAGAGCACTATCAGAACAGCGATTTAATTCTCTGCCTGGAAATACTTTCCCTTCTCCTTCCTTTCTCCTTCTCCGGAGAATCTTTATTTATTATTCTGTTATTTGTTTTGTGCAATCACTGTGCACAGTTGCATTACGATGCTGCCCAGTCAGGCCATAAAGAGCTGAGGCAGCTGGCACAGATGCTGTGCTCGGTGGTTAAATCGCTGTGGAAAACTAAACGGAAATGGGGGTCCCAACGACGACCAACCGAGCGACCATAAGCTGACAGATAAAAACAATGTCAGTTGGGTTTTCTGGTACGTTCCACGTTCGTCCTTTTATTGTTTGTTTGTTTGTTCATTCGTTCGTTTCTTTTTTTTGTTACTATAAAATTTGTTTGTTTTCGTTTTGTTCTTGTTGCTGTTGCTGTAAAAATTGCAAACGGAAGCGGAAATATTTAAATGTATGCACATCCAGGGAGAGAGAGAGAGAAAGAGAGCACGGAAGATTGCATGCGAAAGAGACGAATGGACGAACGGGGAATAAGGGACGGCCTTTAGACTTTTATGCCTACTAGCTAAACGTGCACACACACATCCACAATCACATTCACATCCTCATCTTTATCCTTATCCTCATGCATACAGATGTGTTTGTAAACATGACATATGCCATTGGAATATGGTTGTGATTTAACAGTAACAGTGACAGTAACATTATGTATGTTACATTTAGGACAATAAACACACGAATGAATGAATGAGTGAGTGAATGAAGGGATGTCTCTGTGCAACATTCATAAATGACAATTTTATTCATGCGTCACTCAGTTCTCGGTATTCAGCGAGGAGGGGTTTGTTATGGGGGAGATAAGGTCAAGTGGTTGACATTTGATATGGTGTTCGAACTTACTGATCGCCATATTGCCAAATTTTTTCATACTACGAATTTCAGGGACTGTCTTTGAGTGTTTGTGACAAAAACCCTTTGGAGGAAAGCTGCAAGATCTACGGCAAACTCCAGCCGATATCTAATATATTCAGAGAGAGAAAGCCGTAAGTACTGAAAACCCAGCGGCTTACACTTAATGGAAGTGCGAAAAGTTTCAGGTAAATTTTCACTGCAAAAGTCTTTGAGTGTTTTTGGTATTAATCTTGAAAATGCGATATGACAAATAAAAAAATCACTGCGAAAGTCTTTGAGTGTTTGTGGCATTAATCTTGTAAATATGATATGAGAAATAAGCATATCGGAAAGGCAGTCTTTGAGTGCTTTTGGCAATAATCTTGAAAATATGATATGACAAGGACAGTCTTTGATATTTGTGGGATAAATCATTAAAATATAAGATGATAAATAAACAAATCACAAGGGCAGTCGATGAATGTTTTTGATATTAATCTTGAAAATAATAAAAAATTATAAACAAATTACTAAGACATTTTAGAGTGTTTGTGACATTAATCATGAGAATATGATAACGGTAAATAAACAAATCGCAAGGGCAGTCTTTGAATGTTTTTGGCATTAATCTTGAAAATATGATATGCCAAATAAATCACAAGGGTCGTCTTTGAGTGTTTTTGGCATTAAACATGAAAATATGAGATGAACATAAACAAATCGTAAGCTTAGTCTTTGAGAGTTTGTGGCATTAACCAATTTCCGTCCTTGCGCCCATATGAGGACAGCTGTTTAATGGGAGACATTTGAACCAGAGTTTTTTCTGAGCATTAATGGGTTAATCTTGATAATATGATATGACAAATAAACAAATGACAATTGCAGTCTTTGGGTTGACTATATTCTATAGTTTTTCATAGAAATTATCCTGGAATCTGGTAAAATTAATAGCCATAAATTGCAAACTCTAAACAAAACGTGTGTCAAGTGAACCGTAGTCGTAGAAAAAATCCTCAAAAAGTAAGGATAAAATAGAAAAAAATTATAATCCATGTTCAAAGAAGCCCCTTTAACGGAGAGTAAAGGATTATCTCAAAATTCAAAAATATTTCAAATAAACGGCTTTCAAATATTGCAATTAACAAACAAATAATTGTTTTATAATGTTTTATTTTTATTAGGATGGGGGATATTCATTTTGTCATTCCGTTTGTAACTCCTTCAAATATTCATAGGAGACTCCATAAAGTATTTATATTCTGGGTCGTATTTATATTCTGGTCGGTAAAATTATAAGACGATCCAGCCATTTCTGTCGGTCTTTTGAAAGCACGAAAATTATCCCTAAATGTGTCTTATGGCTGCAGAGCGGTTGAGATTGAAAGTGGGTGAAATCGCCCAAGAGAAAAAAATTTCCCTAACGCTAAAAATAGCCCCATCAATTTTTTGAAAACCAACAAACAAATTTTGAAAAGCATTTTTTTTAAATCAACAAGTAAATAAAAAACAAGTAAAAACGGAGCTAAGTTCGGCCAGGCCGAAATTTATAGAATGCATTTGAAGAAGAAAATTTGGACCTCCTAGCTCCTTTCCTTTAGATGATAGCGTGCTTTCAACAGATGAACGGACAGACGGACGGACATGGCTAGCTCGTCTTAGAATTTTATGACGACCAAGAATATATATGCTACATAGGGTCCCAGGTCGATGTTTCAAGTTGTTACAAACGGAATTGCAAAGTCCTGGAGGTGGTGGGTACAAAAACAACTTTTTTTGTGATACCAGCTACAAATATATATACATGTCTATATATTTGAAATTTCAATCAAATTTCTACTATTTTTACAGAAAATCATTTTAGCCATATGTCCCGCAAAAATGAAAATTTTGTAAAAATATCCAATTTGTATTTGGTGATCGTGAGATCGTACAAATAACATGAAAGAATTTTAACTCTAGCGATTTTGTTGTAAAATAAATGTCCTTTTTGAAAGAACTTTTTTGGGTTTCTCGAAAAAAGGGAGAGGAGCTAGAGAGTTAAGATATTCCACAAAAATGGTCCTCATGAAATTCCACAATATAATTCTGACAATAAGAATTCTCTTAGACATTAACTTACAACACTTTTTTTACTTAGTAAAGGGTGATTTTTTAGCTATTATCTTTTTGGCAACACTGGTTTAAACAGCTGACGCACGTTTCGTGTTTTGTTTCACTGTCAAACATCTTCAGTTTGGTCTATAATTTAACCAAACGAACAACGCTTGCAAATTATTGAATTTTATTATCAAAATGCGTGCTCTGTTAAGAAAGTTCATCGCGCGTTCATTGTGTTCAGCGACGAAACTCATTTTTGGCTCAATGGGTACGTAAATAGGCAGAATTGTCGATTTTAAAGTGAGTGAATTAGCCAGAAGCATTGCAAGAGCTACCAATGCATCCAGAAAAAGTCACAGTTTGGTGCGGTTTATGGGCTGGTGGCATCATTGGACCGTACTTCTTCAAAGATGATGCGAATCGTAACGTAACTGTGAATGGTGAGCGCTACCGTGAGATGATATCCAACTTTTTTTTGCCCAAAATGCAAGAGCTTGACTTGCATGATATGTGGTTTCAACAAGACGGTGCCACATGCCGCACAGCACGCGCAACAATGGACTTATTGAGAGGCGAGTTCGGTGAACATTTTATTTCACGTTCGGGACCGGTCAATTGGCTGCCTAGATCGTGCGATTTAACGCCGTTCGACTATTTTTTGTGGGGCTATGTTAAAGCTCATTTCTATACAAGCAAGCCCGCTTCAATTGACGCATTGGAAGACAACATTGAAACATTTATTCGTGAGATACCGGCCGAAATGTTGGAAAGAGTATGCCAAAATTGGACTAAGCGGATGGACCATTTGAGGCGCAGTCAAGGTCAACATTTGCATGAAATAATCTTCAAACATTAAATTATATGGACCGTACTATCGATTCAAATAAAGATTTCATGCATTTTTCTGAATTTTATGTGTTTTTTTTTTTGAAAAACTTTCCTATAGCTTTTAAAAAATCACACTTTATAAGCTTCCTTCGTCCAAAAAAAAAACAAAAAAGATAATTTGAATAACATATAAAATGAAATTATTATTATTTATAATTTCTAGACGAACAACCTGTAAATATTTATATATTTTTTTATTTTTTTTTCCAAATAAAATATTTTCAGTTTTCTTAAATTTTTGGTAAGGAAATATTACTTTTCCATATTAAAATAATGTTGTTTGTTTATTTTTTTTTCAATTTTGAGCAGAATGAAAAGAGGTCTAAGTCAGTGCCAGTAGAGGTCAGTCTGAAAGTAGTGGCTCCCATAGAAGAACCAACGTTGTCGATTTTTTTATAAATGTTGGATATAGTAGTACGATATTCTAAGAAAATAATGTTGTGCTTTGGTGAAAAAATATTTTTCAATTGACTCAAACATAAACCATTACAGAACGGATATAGTGTGACTTAGACCACTGTCCAACTAACTGACGCATTTATATTAAATATTTTTAATTTTGCTAGCAATCTCGTTTATAATTGTTGTAGAGTAGTAGGAGGAACACCATGATGAGCTTCTTACTGACACTATTACCTATTATATAAAAAAGAAATAAGAAATTTGTTAAAAATATTTTTTTTTTTGGCGAATTTATAATTTTCTGCATAAGAGTCATTCCATGTCAAGCGGTACGGGTTTTGACCTGCGATTGTTTTGAAAGTTTGTGTATATATTCTTCTCATAAAAATATTATAAACGTATTTTTGGAAAAAAAATGAACATTTTTTTACGAGTTATGACCAATTTAACTGTGAAAAAATACTACTTTTTTCAAATGCTGTGTTCATTCAATCGCCTGTAACTCCTGAAATATTTTACCGATTTTAATACCTTGTTATACCTTGTTTTGAAGGTAATTTCAATTACTTTTAAAATATTTTTTTGAGATTTTTCATTGTTTTTATGCCTTGTGTTTATGAACTAATGAAAAAATTATAATTTTGATTATTTTAAAAATAGAAGCCATCATTTCACCACTTTCAAACTCACACAGTCGCTTAAAAATATACCTAAGCACAATACTTTAAAATCCAAATCATTTCGAAAATCCAAATAAAATAATTAAAATTGCAAAATCTTTAGAAAAATCTAACCCTGCTATAGCACGCCAAAATATTTTAAAAGTAATTGAAATTACCTTCAAAACAAGGTATAACACATTAAAATCGGTAAAGTATTTCAGAAGTTACAGTCGATTGAATGAACACACCTTTTGAAAAAAGTAGCATTTTTTTCACTGTTAAATTGGTCATAAATCGTGAAAAAAATTGCAAAATTTTCCAAAAATTTTAAATTTTTTTTCCAAAAATACGTATACAATATTTTTATGAGAAGAATACATACACAAACTTTCAAAACAAATGCAGCTATCGAGGTCAAGAACCGTACCGCTTGACATGGAATGACTCATAACTAGAAAAAATTTGCTTGAAATTAGAAAAATAAAAATAAATTTTGTGTCTCTACCGCAAAAAAGTTACAATTTTTTTAAAGTTTGCTTTGATTTATTTTCACTCCTCCCTAATGCCTAAAATTTCTAAATTAAAAATTATTATTATATTTTAAATTATCTTATTTAAAATTCTGCCCGATAAGAATATATAGCATTATTCGCTTTATAGTAAAGTACATATAGGATGGGCCATGTAACATTTTAAATTTGAACTTTGACTTTGAAAGGTAATTCTGCCTTTTCATTTTCAGATTTATGTTTGACATTTGCAAAATGGGACGCTATACATAAAGGGTGATTTTTTAAGAGCTTGATAACTTTTTTTTTTAAAAAAATGCATAAAATTTGCAAAATCTCATCGGTTCTTTATTTGAAACGTTAGATTGGTCCATGACATTTACTTTTTGAAGATAATTTCATTTAAATGTTGACCGCGGCTGCGTCTTAGGTGGTCCATTCGGAATAGCCCGAATTTCTTCGGAAATGTTGTCTTCCAAAGCTGGAATAGTTGCTGGCTTATTTCTGTAGACTTTAGACTTGACGTAGCCCCACAAAAAATAGTCTAAAGGCGTCAAATCGCATGATCTTGGTGGCCAACTTACCGGTCCATTTCTTGAGATGAATTGTTCTCCGAAGTTTTCCCTCAAAATGGCCATAGAATCGCGAGCTGTGTGGCATGTAGCGCCATCTTGTTGAAACCACATGTCAACCAAGTTCAGTTCTTCCATTTTGGGCAAAAAAAAGTTGGATATCATCTCACGGTAGCGCTCACCATTCACAGTTACGTTACGATTCGCATCATCTTTGAAGAAGTACGGTCCAATGATGCCACCAGCCCATAAACCGCACCAAACTGTGACTTTTTCTGGATGCATTGGTAGCTCTTGCAATGCTTCTGGCTGATATCCACTCCAAAATCGACAATTCTGCCTATTTACGTACCCATTGAGCCAAAAATGAGCTTCGTCGCTGAACACAATTTCTTTCTTTCTGAACTTTCTTAACAGAGCACGCATTTTGATAATAAAATTCAATGATTTGCAAGCGTTGCTCGTTAGTAAGTCTATTCATGATGAAATGTCAAAGCATACTGAGCATCTTTCTCTTTGACACCATGTCTGAAATCCCACGTGATCTGTCAAATACTAATGCATGAAAATCCTAACCTCAAAAAAATCACTCTTTATATATAAATTGGGAAATATTAAATACTTACTTCCAAAGTAGCGAGTCTTTAACGTTTGGAAACATTTTCAAAAAGTAATGGTTTGAATTTGTGATTTAAGAAAATAGTTTTCAGGCTGTAGGAAAATCTAATCTACGTCCTGGTATCCCTGCTTTGCTTTACCCACTATTTTCCCCATAATTATCTTTCCTACCTTGGTTTGGGATAATTCTAAATTGTGTGTGTACATCTGTTCATCTCTTTCGGCCTGTCTAACGCGGTGTGAATGAGACCGAGTGCCGTTGTGTGAGTGAGTAAGTGTTTGTGCGAGGCATTGAGCAAACAGATGAGACTTCTGGCTGCTCTGGGGTTAGGCCTTTCAGCCGGAGATGTTTTGTAATGAAATCTTAAAATCCAAAAAGTCGAATGAATTCATGTTTTGCCTTTTTGTGTTCTTTTTTGCAAATTAATTTAATTTTTTTTTTGTAAATTCTGTTTTTCTTTCAATTTATTTGGGTCATATTAAATAAATACACATGAACGTGTACATGTACATGTTGGTACATACGTTCCATCAGACCGACCGAGCCAACCACCACCAGCACCACCTCAGGTCCTTTAAATTCACAAACTTTTGGTGTTGTGGCTGCTGTAGCTTGTCGGTGGGCTACACCAATAAATTTTATTTCAGCGCACGTTTGGCCATAAAATGTTGGACAGGACGACGACGACGACGACGAGGACGAGGACGGGCATACTTGACTGCTTCACAAAGAGCTATAAACATACCTGAGGACGTACAGCTTGACCAGTGGTACAGTTTGTCAGGCTGTTTGAGGGGCGGTGGTGGGATCGTGGGGGCCATGGGAAATTTAAATAAAAACAAAACAAACCTCGGAATTTAGTTCGGAACAAACAGTCCGTAAACAGCCAAATGCCATATAAGTCCGAGTTTTGTAGGCGTTTCACCACCACCACTGGCATGAGTGCAAGTGAGCTTGTAAATTTCCTCTGGTCTGGTTGTTTATTTCACTTCAGCTGTACGAACGAACGGGAATGATTAAAAATGAGCAGACATGAAAAATGTAAATTATAAATAGTGTAAATTAGGAAATTGCATGTTCCGCCGTACTTTAGCCGCCTGCAAATGCTTATGATTTTCTCCGTTGTCGTTGTTGTTGTTGTTATTGTTGACGTTGTAACTTTTGTTCGCTCGCATTTTCACTATTTATTGGGCCACTAAGAGCCATTCAAATCACCTCAAGTTATGTAATACTAATTAAATCAATATAAGCGCCTCAAGGTATGCAATGTGATTTGGAAATTTTGGCCAAGTTAATTTATTTCCCATCATCACTCCATTCCACAATGCACAGGTATAGGCCATTCATTACACAGGACATTTATATAGTCAAATTTGAAGGTTGAAATGCTTTATTTTTATTTTTTTTATTTTTATTTTTATTTTTATTTTTATTTTTATTTTTATTTTTATTTTTATTTTTATTTTTATTTTTATTTTTATTTTTATTTTTATTTTTATTTTTATTTTTATTTTTATTTTTATTTTTATTTTTATTTTTATTTTTATTTTTATTTTTATTTTTATTTTTATTTTTATTTTTATTTTTATTTTTATTTTTATTTTTATTTTTATTTTTATTTTTATTTTTATTTTTATTTTTATTTTTATTTTTATTTTTATTTTTATTTTTATTTTTATTTTTATTTTTATTTTTATTTTTATTTTTATTTTTATTTTTATTTTTATTTTTATTTTTATTTTTATTTTTATTTTTATTTTTATTTTTATTTTTATTTTTATTTTTATTTTTATTTTTATTTTTATTTTTATTTTTATTTTTATTTTTATTTTTATTTTTATTTTTATTTTTATTTTTATTTTTATTTTTATTTTTATTTTTATTTTTATTTTTATTTTTATTTTTATTTTTATTTTTATTTTTATTTTTATTTTTATTTTTATTTTTATTTTTATTTTTATTTTTATTTTTATTTTTATTTTTATTTTTATTTTTATTTTTATTTTTATTTTTATTTTTATTTTTATTTTTATTTTTATTTTTATTTTTATTTTTATTTTTATTTTTATTTTTATTTTTATTTTTATTTTTATTTTTATTTTTATTTTTATTTTTATTTTTATTTTTATTTTTATTTTTATTTTTATTTTTATTTTTATTTTTATTTTTATTTTTATTTTTATTTTTATTTTTATTTTTATTTTTATTTTTATTTTTATTTTTATTTTTATTTTTATTTTTATTTTTATTTTTATTTTTATTTTTATTTTTATTTTTATTTTTATTTTTATTTTTATTTTTATTTTTATTTTTATTTTTATTTTTATTTTTATTTTTATTTTTATTTTTATTTTTATTTTTATTTTTATTTTTATTTTTATTTTTATTTTTATTTTTATTTTTATTTTTATTTTTATTTTTATTTTTATTTTTATTTTTATTTTTATTTTTATTTTTATTTTTATTTTTATTTTTATTTTTATTTTTATTTTTATTTTTATTTTTATTTTTATTTTTATTTTTATTTTTATTTTTATTTTTATTTTTATTTTTATTCTTATTCTTATTCTTATTTTTATTTTTATTTTTATTTTTATTTTTATTTTTATTTTTATTTTTATTTTTATTTTTATTTTTATTTTTATTTTTATTTTTATTTTTATTTTTATTTTTATTTTTATTTTTATTTTTATTTTTATTTTTATTTTTATTTTTATTTTTATTTTTATTTTTATTTTTATTTTTATTTTTATTTTTATTTTTATTTTTATTTTTATTTTTATTTTTATTTTTATTTTTATTTTTATTTTTATTTTTATTTTTATTTTTATTTTTATTTTTATTTTTATTTTTATTTTTATTTTTATTTTTATTTTTATTTTTATTTTTATTTTTATTTTTATTTTTATTTTTATTTTTATTTTTATTTTTATTTTTATTTTTATTTTTATTTTTATTTTTATTTTTATTTTTATTTTTATTTTTATTTTTATTTTTATTTTTATTTTTATTTTTATTTTTATTTTTATTTTTATTTTTATTTTTATTTTTATTTTTATTTTTATTTTTATTTTTATTTTTATTTTTATTTTTATTTTTATTTTTATTTTTATTTTTATTTTTATTTTTATTTTTATTTTTATTTTTATTTTTATTTTTATTTTTATTTTTATTTTTATTTTTATTTTTATTTTTATTTTTATTTTTATTTTTATTTTTATTTTTATTTTTATTTTTATTTTTATTTTTATTTTTATTTTTATTTTTATTTTTATTTTTATTTTTATTTTTATTTTTATTTTTATTTTTATTTTTATTTTTATTTTTATTTTTATTTTTATTTTTATTTTTATTTTTATTTTTATTTTTATTTTTATTTTTATTTTTATTTTTATTTTTATTTTTATTTTTATTTTTATTTTTATTTTTATTTTTATTTTTATTTTTATTTTTATTTTTATTTTTATTTTTATTTTTATTTTTATTTTTATTTTTATTTTTATTTTTATTTTTATTTTTATTTTTATTTTTATTTTTATTTTTATTTTTATTTTTATTTTTATTTTTATTTTTATTTTTATTTTTATTTTAGTATTTTAATAAAAATATTCGTTACTGCAATTAAATAAATTAAAATGTAGTTGTATAAAACGTATTAGATATTATTGCACACATATATTGCACATCTGCAAATACATGCAACATACATATGTATGTATGTGCTCATAATCAAATTAAGAATGTCAATTATTTTCTTGTGTCACATCATCAATTTGTTGCCAACATGAAAAACACAAAAATCTGACAACTGGCATGAATTTGTCGAATTTTTTCCGCTTTGACGCACCATAGATTCAGCAATAAATATTTTGTTTTTATGATGAACATATTATTCATACATACATTTATGTATGAAGAACAGAAGCAGTGAACACATCTGCCAAAGTGTGATATGACAAGAACCTGACTGGCTGACTGACACATCTGCAGATGCCATGACATTTGAAAAGTTCATAAGGCCGAGCGCGAAGGTTTTGCTCTAAACGGATTCCGATGGGGAATTGAGTGAAAAAAGCATTCGACAGAAGCCTGTTTTCCATGAATTTTTAAAACAAAAAGTATTTCCCATACAAAGCAAGTGCAAACGGCGAAAAGTTGCGAAAAAGTTTCTTTTTCTCACGCTCTCTGCGCCCGTGCGTGTGTATGTGTAATTTTCTGTGCCATTTGGTGTGCCTACGTGTTGTCGAGTACATGTACTCGTACATACAGGGAAATGCCTTTTTTCGAACTTCCACCATATGATGCGGATTCTTTGTAACGGGGCAATGAGGACAAACTTTCGCAAATTTAGGTTTGCTGCTGCAACTCTCTGTTACGCGAATTATTGGGTGAAAATCATGTTTCCGTGTGAAAAGTTTGAGACTACATAAGTTTATAAATAAGGTCATTACAAAAATGTTTACATTGAAATGTCTTTATAAATGTTGGAAATTGGATAACTATGCACGAGCTCAATTTTCAAATTGCAAAAGTTTGGTGTAAGTTTTATCCGATTTCTGTCTATTGTGATTCAATGCTTCTGCCTTTTTAATCCATGTTTTTATTATTCAACTACTTTTCAAAATATTTTCATATTTATTTCATTTTCACATTCCGTCCCATGGAGGCCCCTACTGATGTCAAATGTGTGACAGATCCTCATATTTTCTCAGAACATTCTTAGCCTCTATTTTCAATCCTTAAGGTGGTCCTCATACGATTTTTTTATTTTTTATAAAGAAAGGCTCAAAAACACCATGGACTCACCCCAAAAGGGTTAACTGTAAGACCACCCCACTCGTTTTCACTCCCCAACATTTTCTCTAAACCACTCCCTCTTTATAAAATTTGCTCCCGCCGCTCATCCTAGTGGTGTCAAATGTAATTGCCTCAAGGAGGCCCCCAGTGGTGTTAAATGTATGACACACACATTTTCTCAGAACCCTTAAGGTGGTCGCCGTACGATATTTTTATTATTTGTAAAAGAAAAGCACAAATGTTCCCCTTAGTCGCCCCTAAAGGGGTTAAATGTAAAATTAGGGGTTCTAACGTATCGAAATCGAATTTTGAAATTTTTGAGATTTGAAATTTTTTTAAAGTTTTTAATACTTTTTTATTTAACTTTTTTAGTGTTATTTTTTTAATTTTAATTTTAAATTTTAAAATATTTTAAATTTAGTAATATTTTTATATTTTTATATTTTTATATTTTTATATTTTTATATTTTTATATTTTTATATTTTTATATTTTTATATTTTTATATTTTTATATTTTTATATTTTTATATTTTTATATTTTTATATTTTTATATTTTTATATTTTTATATTTTTATATTTTTATATTTTTATATTTTTATATTTTTATATTTTTATATTTTTATATTTTTATATTTTTATATTTTTATATTTTTATATTTTTATATTTTTATATTTTTATATTTTTATATTTTTATATTTTTATATTTTTATATTTTTATATTTTTATATTTTTATATTTTTATATTTTTATATTTTTATATTTTTATATTTTTATATTTTTATATTTTTATATTTTTATATTTTTATATTTTTATATTTTTATATTTTTATATTTTTATATTTTTATATTTTTATATTTTTATATTTTTATATTTTTATATTTTTATATTTTTATATTTTTATATTTTTATATTTTTATATTTTTATATTTTTATATTTTTATATTTTTATATTTTTATATTTTTATATTTTTATATTTTTATATTTTTATATTTTTATATTTTTATATTTTTATATTTTTATATTTTTATATTTTTATATTTTTATATTTTTATATTTTTATATTTTTATATTTTTATATTTTTATATTTTTATATTTTTATATTTTTATATTTTTATATTTTTATATTTTTATATTTTTATATTTTTATATTTTTATATTTTTATATTTTTATATTTTTATATTTTTATATTTTTATATTTTTATATTTTTATATTTTTATATTTTTATATTTTTATATTTTTATATTTTTATATTTTTATATTTTTATATTTTTATATTTTTATATTTTTATATTTTTATATTTTTATATTTTTATATTTTTATATTTTTATATTTTTATATTTTTATATTTTTATATTTTTATATTTTTATATTTTTATATTTTTATATTTTTATATTTTTATATTTTTATATTTTTATATTTTTATATTTTTATATTTTTATATTTTTATATTTTTATATTTTTATATTTTTATATTTTTATATTTTTATATTTTTATATTTTTATATTTTTATATTTTTATATTTTTATATTTTTATATTTTTATATTTTTATATTTTTATATTTTTATATTTTTATATTTTTATATTTTTATATTTTTATATTTTTATATTTTTATATTTTTATATTTTTATATTTTTATATTTTTATATTTTTATATTTTTATATTTTTATATTTTTATATTTTTATATTTTTATATTTTTATATTTTTATATTTTTATATTTTTATATTTTTATATTTTTATATTTTTATATTTTTATATTTTTATATTTTTATATTTTTATATTTTTATATTTTTATATTTTTATATTTTTATATTTTTATATTTTTATATTTTTATATTTTTATATTTTTATATTTTTATATTTTTATATTTTTATATTTTTATATTTTTATATTTTTATATTTTTATATTTTTATATTTTTATATTTTTATACTTTTATATTTTTATATTTTTATATTTTTATATTTTTATATTTTTATATTTTTATATTTTTATATTTTTATATTTTTATATTTTTATATTTTTATATTTTTATATTTTTATATTTTTATATTTTTATATTTTTATATTTTTATATTTTTATATTTTTATATTTTTATATTTTTATATTTTTATATTTTTATATTTTTATATTTTTATATTTTTATATTTTTATATTTTTATATTTTTATATTTTTATATTTTTATATTTTTATATTTTTATATTTTTATATTTTTATATTTTTATATTTTTATATTTTTATATTTTTATATTTTTATATTTTTATATTTTTATATTTTTATATTTTTATATTTTTATATTTTTATATTTTTATATTTTTATATTTTTATATTTTTATATTTTTATATTTTTATATTTTTATATTTTTATATTTTTATATTTTTATATTTTTATATTTTTATATTTTTATATTTTTATATTTTTATATTTTTATATTTTTATATTTTTATATTTTTATATTTTTATATTTTTATATTTTTATATTTTTATATTTTTATATTTTTATATTTTTATATTTTTATATTTTTATATTTTTATATTTTTATATTTTTATATTTTTATATTTTTATATTTTTATATTTTTACATATTTATATTTTTATATTTTTACATTTTTATATTTTTAAGAACACTTTCATGTTTTTCTATTATTCGTGACACCTTGGTGTAGCTAAGTCGGTCTAACCGTTCTCAAATCTCTTGTAGCAGATTTCAACTAGAAATTGCCCACTTAACAATTCAGTCCTTGTTTAAATAGTAAATAAGATTTGCCATTTTATTAAATAAACCTATTCGATATTTCCATTTAAAAAACATTTTATTATGCACAACAGCAACAATAGCAATAACAAACAAAGGGGAAGAACGTTCCCCCTTTTTTGGCCATTTGCATCCATCAAATATTTATTTATTCATTACAAGCAACAACAATGGCTTTTGTAAAATATTAGACAATTCATTTTTGTGGATTTGTTTTGCACTTTTTTCACTCGTTCTTTTCTTTTTTGTGTGTGGTAATAATGAAGCAAAAATATTCAATTAAATTATGCTGCTGGTTGTGTTACAATAACTAGGAAAATATATTTACATACATATACTGACACATGCCGCACTCACACACACACATAACCACATATCGATATATATATATATATATGATATGTGCGAACGAACATCCTGACTGGTACTCCTGCCAAACTGTCTACGGGGAAATCAATCTGCGCCATATTGTGACTCATAAAATAACGAACAAAATTCAATGCTTTTTTAAGGAGCTTGCAAACAGGAGTCAACACCAGCAGCACCAACGCCAGCACCGGCAAAAGGAGCAGTATCACCAGCAAAAAATTGAATTCAATTTTGAATGCAAAAAAGGATACGTTTTACTAACAAAACGAACGAACGAGCAAACAAACAGTCAGTCCTTGGTGTGCTCCTCATTCAATATGTGAAAATGTTTAACAACAAAGAAAGCTCGCTCACGGAAGACGATATTGGTTGGAGCTGCTACTAGGTAGGGATTGACATTGAGGGAGGCGTAGGCTTGGTGATATGATTATGGTTAAGGCTACGGAAGTCAAGAAGAAGATGGCTGGGTATTTCCTCGGTGCCTTGATGTACAGTGGTTTTAGGCGAAATGGGCATAATAATATTAGTTGTTTTAACACCAAGGTTAATTAGACAAAAAGGGAAAATAGTTGGAGATTTATAGATAGGTCTGCTGTCGAAAATACAAAATTAAAATCTGCCCTTACTCAATGTGTTTCATTTTCTCCATTGTAGAACTATAATCGCGAGGCCGACCGATGTCTTGGCATTTACAAATGTTGATAAAAAGAAAATTCTGCAGACATCTATTAATTACCACAAAAGGTAAAACTAAATGCAAAAGCCAACCTGAAATTAGTCATCATTTATTGCTACAGCAATAAAAGCAGTTGAAAATTTGTTTGTACAGCATACCTTTAGGGACAATATTTTTTCCTGTATTCAATAAAGGGTATTTATTTGTTACTACAGCCCTAAAAGTATGCATTGTAAAATACACATGTTACAATCAGTCGATACGTTTATAGGAATGATTTGCTAGGATATTTGGAATGATTTATTAATTAACACAAAACGGTGAGTCATTATTAGCCCCTGATTTTTTTTCTTAAAATGTAAATGATGACCATCAGTTATCGATTCGTCGCCGTTCGCAGCAATTGGGCCTCTGTTACTCAAAAACGTGGAAATGTCAAAATTGGACTAAGCAGATGGACCACTTGAGGCGCAGTCAAGGTCAACATTTGCATGAAATAATCTTCAAACATTAAATTATATGGACCGTACTATCGATTCAAATAAAGATTTCATGCTTTTTCTGAATTTTATGTGTTTTTTTGAAAAACTTTCTTATAGCTTTTAAAAAATCGCCCTTTAGTAGAAATGTATGGCAAATATTTTTGTAGAACATTTTGGCCCGTTAAACCCCTGTTTTAGTGGTACTTTTTACTCTTTTGTACAAAAGGGCCCAAAAAGACCCCTACATTGAGGAGCTGGAGGTTTAAAATGTTCTACAAAAAGGTTCCTCGTATTGTTCTTAGTAATATTGCTTAACACATCCTATACCTAAAATGCAAGGATCACAAGGTTTTCTATGGCGATTCATCATGAGAGTGTGCAAAAGGGAGGAATATATATGGGCCACGAAAATAAATTACAGCGGCCACTCCCCAGATATGAAGATTGGATTGTTTAATGATGATCTGCAAAATAGTTCGTCATTGGATCAAGCCATCTGCGAGCTAAACGCTCCTGAAAACATCTCTAAAAATCATGTTCTTCCCATGTATTGTCCTGACCCTTGGAAGCACTTCAAATAAAAATTGTTATTATTGTCTTAGAATAACTCGTTGGTCGCATTATTGGATGCTTAGATTGATTTGTTGGTGGGTTTTCAAAGTGACAGCTACAGTTATTTCTTGGGAACATTTTGTAAAAGGTGTTATGAAAAATAAATAGAAGTATTCAATACCTGTCGAATGATGCCTAGATAATGAATGGGACTCCGTATTCGTGAAATAATTTAATACAGGAGATGGCTTTTCTGAGCCAAAATGTTCAAACTCTTTTTACAAAAATTAGCGGTGCGATGTCAATTTACTTCAGATGTTCATCATTTAGGCATCATTCTTGACTGCATCTATTTATTTTTTATTATTTATTTATTTTTGTTTTCAGTAGTCACTGCGAAAATCCCCCCCAAAAAAATACTATAAACGTCCAATAATTCGACCAATAAGTTACTTAAAAACAAGAATCAAAATTTGTATTTAAAGTTCTTTCAAGGGTCTATTATTTCAGAAAGAAATTGGGAAAAAATGTAACACAAAAAAATTACACCGGAAAAACATAATATTTATGGTTATTTTCAGAAGCGTTTAGCTCACATATGGCTTGACCAAGTGACGAAATATTTTGCAGATCATCGTTAAACAATCCAAACTTTATTTTCGTGGGGTAACTGGAAATTGTTTTTCCAGTTGTATGGCCCGCGATCCAGCCTAATATACACGTGTATTCTTTGTTTACCACCACTAACAGAATCCGTTGTCAGAACCTTGTTATTTCACTCTATTCCTCGAGTGTCTGAGACATAGACGTATTTAATTTCATTATTTTTGTTCCCTGCGAACCACAGTGCCTTTCTTAGAACCATCAACAACTGCATGTAAACATGTTGGTCCTTTACCCAAAATAACCTTCAATTTGTTTTTCTACTTCTTCTGCTCTTCCATGGTATTTTCATATACACCCCCCCCCCCCCCACTCGCAACTTCTTCTTGCTACAATGCTATGCTCTTCTCTGTTCATTGTTTTTTTATTTCATTATTAACTAAAGTTTATTGCAATTTAAATACGATCAAAGGCAGAACAAAAACTAACGAACGAACGAAACCAGCGAACGAATTGCACATGTTTTCGAGAAAAACTGAAACGGAAAGAGTCGTCTATGATAGTGTGCGAGTGAGTGTTTGTATCTCTCTCACTCTCTCGCTCTCCGTGTTGGTGTGTTTTGGTATCTGTGTTAAACGAACGAACACTGCTTTTTTGATGAGGTCAGCTTCATGCAACAGCTGTAAAGTGAATGTTATTAAAACAACAATAGCAACAAAAAACAACGACGACGACGACGCTATCCTTCCGTGGCCGAAGCGAATGTAAAGAATAATATTTGCCGTTTTTAGCCTTTTAGTTGTCTTTATGTGTGTGTGTGTGTGATTGTTTGAGTGTTCTTCGCTATTGGTAAATGGGTATTGGATTGCATTGGCATTGGGAGTTTTGTGTAAGGACACTCAAAGTGGATTGTTTTAAACCCCCACCCCCACCCCTTGAAACAACATTTAGAGGAGAATGAAACAAAAAGAAAAGAAATTAAAATTAAAACTAAAATTAAAAAATAGCTACAGCAACAAATATAATTTAAACTGCGGTGCAAATAGAACTATTTGTAGAAGAAACATTTTTTAGGTTGGAAAAAATTGGCGTTTTATTTTCTAACAAAAAGGGCTGCACTTTTAAGCTCTTGGCAATAAAACCGGATTTTTGGTTATTTTTAAAAGAAAAGCAAATAAATGTTAATGTGTTAAGGATATCAATGGTAAATTTTGTATAAGCCTAAAAGTATGCCTTGGAAAATACATTATTAGCCCCTGATTTTTTTTTTCTTAAAATGTGAGCTGATATCTTTGGGTTTTATTTTTTATTAAGTTATAAGAGCTGGTTATCATCGAGTAAACTATTCGAGAAGTTTTATCTGAGATCGTAAAAAATAACAAAAAAGTCCATGTGGGGGTGGTACTAGCATTTTTCAATTATTTGAGAACTCAAACGAAATCACTGGTAATCATATGTATTAAGGTAAAAGCAACGCGTTAAAGTTATTCAGGCTTATTATGAAAATGGGCGTTCAAATCAAATATCAATAGTAAATAAAAGTATGCCTTGGAAAATACTCATGTTGCAAACAGCCCACCAATTTATAGGTAGCGATTGTTTTCTTTTCTAACAAAAAGGGCTTCACTTTAAGGCTCTTGGCAATAAAACCGGATTTTTGGTTATTTTTAAAAGAAAGGCGAATAAATATTAATGTGTTAAGACTCATAACAAAGGATATCAATAGTACATCTTGTATAAGTCTAAAAGTATGCCTTGGAAAATACACATGTTGCAATCAGTCAATCAATTTATAGAAATGATTTGCTAAGATATTTGCAATGATTTATTAATTAATTTATAATTTATTTAATTAAAAAACGATAAGCCACTATCCTCTGATTTTTTTGCAAATGTTAAGCTGATATATTAAGCGTTAATTACTTATTATGTCATCGTTGGCAACCAAGATTAAAAAGAGTTTTATTTGAGATTTCGAAAAAAATAAAATTTTGCAAAAATAATTTTCCATGGCAAGCGGTACGATTTTTGAACTCGATAGCTGCTATTGTTTTGAAAGTTCGTGTATATATATTCATCTCATAAAAATGTTGTATACTTATTTTTGGAAAAAATTAGTAACATTTCTTTCACGACTTATGACCAATTTAACAATAAAAAACATTTTTTTTCGAAAAGGTGTGTTCATTCAATCGCCTGAAATATAATAATAAATATTTCATTATTATTATATTTCATTCATAAATAATAATTTCATTTATTTTTAAAATATTGAAGTACAATTTTATAGCCGGCTTATATTTTTTAAAGTTTTTACAATTTTATTTTTTTTATTTTGATTTTCGAAATGATTGAATAAATGAATGAATAATTATTTTTTTAACTTTAAAGTAGTCTTATTAGGTTGGTTTTATAGCGATTGTGTGAGTTTGGAAGTGGTGAAATGATGGCTTCAATGATCACTTCAATTTTCAAATATTAAAACAGTCATAGCTCCTTAAATATAGCCTCTAGGACAAAAAGGACCATAATCTGCGATCACTATATTCAAAAATTCAATTTTCAAATATTAAAACAGTCATAGCTCCTTAAATATAGCCTCTAGGACAAAAAGGACCATAATCTGTGATCACTATATTCAAAAATGCAATTTTCAAATTTTAAAATAGTCATAGATCCTTAAATATATACTCTAGGACAAAAAGGACCATAATCTGTGATCACTTTATTCAAAAATTCAATTTTCAAATTTTAAAACAGTCATAGCTCTTTAAATATAGCCTCTAGGACAAAAAGGACCATAATCTGTGATCACTATATTCAAAAATACAATTTTCAAATTTTAAAACAGTCATAGCTCCTTAAATATAGCCTATAGAACAAAAAGGACCATAATCTGTGATCACTTTATCCAAAAATGCAATTTTAAAACAGTCATAGCTCCTTAAATATAGTCTCTAGGACAAAAAGGACCATAATCTGTGATCACTATATTCAAAAATTAAATTTTCAAATTTTAAAACAGCCATATCTCTTTAAATATAGCCTCTAGAACAAAAAGGACCAACTGTATCTTGTTTTAAAGGCAACTCCCATTACTTTTAAAATATATATTTTCAAGTTTTCACAATTTTATTTCTTTTATTTTGATTTTCGAAATGATTATATTAATTGATTTTTGTGAAATTTTAAAGTAGTGTTATGAGATGTCTTATTTAGCGATCGTGTGTGAGTTTGAAAGTGGTGAAATGATGGCTTATATTTTTTACGAATATTTTTGCAAAATCGACCAGAATTTAAGTGAAAAATCATCGGAATGATTATTTCTTTATTAGTTTATTAAATGAAGCTAATAAAAACAATAAAAAATTAATAAGATATTGTTGACGGAAATAAAATATTTTTTTTTAATTTTTTGTAGTGAGCTATCAAAAAATAAAAAATATATATTTTCCCTAAAATTACTTTATTTTGATTTTTTTTTATTATTTTTTAGTGCTATCGAGGACAAAAATCGGTACCATTGTGACATGGAATGACTCATATGTGTATTCTCCAGAACCACCACAAAAGATTTCAATGGTAAATTTAATTTAACCCTAAAAGTATGCTTTGAAAAAATGCACTAGATCAATTTTTAGGAATGATTTGGCCGGATATTTGTAATGATTTATTAATTAACAAAAAACGGCAAACCATTAACCCCTGATGTCTTGCATATGTTGCGCTGATATAATAAGTCTTAGTTATTTATGAAATTATAAGAGCTGCTTACTATCGATAAAAATATACGAGGAGTTTTATCTAAGATTTCGAAATCGTAAAATATAAAAATTTGCATATTTGCAATTTGTCGGGGCACTGGTAATTTTCATTTAATTTTGGGCTCAAATGAAATCACTGGCAATGATTTCTATTATCGCCAGTATATTAAAATAAGGAATATATGACGAGTTTTTCATTTTAAGTTACATGTGATGGGAGGCGGATTCAAGCAGTAATTTGTTTTTGATCTAATTTGACTATGCAAGGTGTGTGACAGTTCAAGGTCCTAGTACTATATTTTCTGATTTTCGCAGCACAGTGTAATATCTTAACACTAACTGCGGCAAATATTAGAAGGAATAGAGCTAGGACCTTGAACACATCTTTATATCGACAAATTAGATCAAAAACATTTTTTTTTTAAATCTCTCCACAACCACACCGACAATGAAAAAAACGTCATAAATTTCTTATTTTACTATATATGTTAATACAAATCATTACCAGTGATTTCAATTGAGTCCGCAATTAAATGAAAATTGCCAAATACAAATTTTAATTTTTTACGATTTTCGAAATTGTTGATAAAATTTTTTTATTTTTTAATCGTTGGCTATTATAACTTTTTAAATAACTTAATATTAATATATCGGCCCAATATTTACATGCGTTCGCATGCCATAAAACCTTACATCCCTAAAGTATGCTTTAAATAATTCTTCGAAATTACATTAACAGAGAACAACAAAGAATGTATTGCTTTAATTTTGGCTTAGAAGGTTTTACCATTTTAGTAATTAAATCGATGTTTGCAGCTATAAGCAGAAAATTATTTTTAAAACAAATAAATAAGACAATAGTTTGACAATATTTGTAAATGCCGAGGTATCGGTCGACCTAGCGAATATAGTTTTGTACTGTAGAAAATTAACAATACCAAAAAAACAACCTTCAGATAAACCACTGCCTGACAAGGAAAGCAAAAACGCAAGAAAAAAAAACTTCTCAAGAGCTCCTATTTTCTACGAACCAAACGAAATTTCAATACGATACATGGTTTGCGAGATGCATACCAATAAAATAACCTCTCTTATGATGATATTTTCAACTATTTTAGCATTTATGAACTTTGAATGCATCTAGCAGCTAATGTTAGCCGCAATATTGGCAACATCTTTTGGAATATGCTTAATAGGATTGTTCTTTGCAAAATTCAATCAGTAAAGTCCAGATGTGGGCGCATGAAATTTTGGAGTTTCGACGCCTGTTCATATAAATTCGTTTGAAAATAATCTTAATTTGATTTAGTTTTTCTAAAATTCCCAGCTAAATATCTGCGGCTCTTTAAAGCTTTGCTCGTTTTTTCGCTCTTTAAATCTGCTGATTTATTTAATTTCCAAATTCATATCCTAAGTTTTAATGCTGCGTAGCCCTTCAGCTGTTTACCGATCCATTTTAAATTTCACCAACAACTTTATTCTTCAACCGAGCTTCAAACGTCATTGCATTCGCCGCCACCGCCTCATATTGATTTCAAAACCACTCAAACCCATTAACCAAGAGGCACCACGAACCATGGCACACAAACTGCGTGTGCATATGTGCGCTTGTACATTAGGGTGGTGCTCATATTACAATATTGACAAAGTTTGGCTAACATATTCACTTGTTTTTATATCGTCAAAATAAAAAAGATAAATCGCCATTTATCGCAAGGATATTCCCATCGAACATAATTTTTTTTAAATTTGTGTTCCGAAGGAACTAGGTGAGGCTTCTTCATTCCTAAGCTTGTCCTGGGATGTCCTTCTGTCAAAATATGGTGTATATCGAACTGTCTCAAAAGAACTAGGTGTGGCTTCTTCTTTCCTAAGCTTGTAAGCTCGTCCCTGGGATATCCTTCTGTGCCAATAGGGTGGATATCGAACTGCTAGAGTGGTGACTAAAGTCAGATTATTTAAGCCGTAGTTGATCCTGGGTTGTCTAAGTGGCGAAAAAATTTCCACATCCTATTTTTGTGTTTAAGTGTCCTGGAGAAGGGGATTCAATAAAAAAATTCCCCATTTTTAAAATATCTCTATACCAAGGACCACCCTAATATGCCGTCGCATATGTCCATACATGCACATATGTTTATAAGTATGCTTGCAGTCGTCGGGTATATTTATATATAGCCCAGGTCGTGGTTGGCTTTATAAGACTAATTAACAATAGACCACATTTGCTAGCGCAACTTGGCCAATTCTCAGGACAGGGCAGAGGACATAGGACAGACAGGAGGACAAATACACGTAATAATAATGGCTTTTGAGTAATCACTTACTTACAAACCGTTGACTTTTTAATGGCACAATTAGCAACGGCAACGAGAACGTCAACGCTTGAAAGCAAATGTGGAGCAAAATTATACGAATGCTAATAATAGGAGTGTTTTATTTTGAAAAAAAAAAAAAAAAACAGTTTTGGCAGTGTTTCTATTGCTAAACATTTTTGGTGCTTCGTTACAGTGTTATCAAATGCAGAAATATATAATTTATGAAAATAGTTGAAATTTTCTATTTTAATTTTTAATAGAATTTTTAAAATGTGATTCCACAGATGTGAGAACAATTAGATGTCCCAGATGTTGAAAATGCCATTTTCGAATTTCGAAAAAACAAAAGTTGTGCTGAATTGTGCTAGGTTTGTGCCCAATTGTGTCGTAGAAAGTTTTTCGAAAAATTGAAAATTGACCGAGATATTGCGAAAAAACTTTTTTTCAAAAAAAAATCGCTGGGATTGCCATTTCGTTTTTTTGCAAAAACAAAAGTTGTGCTGGATTGTGCTAGCGGAGTACATAATTGTGCCGGTTTTAAAAAAGTTCTATCTCAATCCGTTTTCGAAAAAATCGCTATTTTCGAAAAAAATCCTAGAATTGCCATTTTGTTTTTTCGCAAAAACAAAAGTTGTGCTGAATTGTGCTAGATTTGTGCCCAATTGTGCCGCAAAAAGTTTTTTTGGTCAGCAATTGTGCTAGGTTCTTCTAGAGGAGGGTGTTATTGTGCCGTTTCAAGCTAAGTTCTATCTCAAACCGTTTTCGAGAAAATCGCTAATTAAAATTTTGGCGATTTTTCAAAAAAATGCTCTAATTTTGTTAAAATCGCGATTTTTGCAAATCCAAAAACTGTGCTGAATTGTGCTCGCCTAGCACAATTTTTTCGTGATACATCAAAAAGTGTTCATTTCAATGGTTCATAAAAATAATCGCCATTTTAACTTTTTAGCCATTTTCCATATAACTTTGCAAAAACGCGAATTTCAAAAATCCAAAAGTTGTGCTGGATTGTGCTCGCCTAGCACAATTTTGCTATCATATTCCAAAAAGCGCCAACTTTTTGTAAAAGTCCCAAAAACGCCAAAAATTCTACAATTGCCATTTTGTTTTTTCGCAAAAACAAAAGTTGTGCTGGATTGTGCTAGCCGCGTAGACAATTGTGTATACAACTTTCGTTTTTGCGAAAAAACAAAATGGCAATCCCAGCGATTTTTTTTGAAAAAAAGTTTTTCGCAATATCTCGGTCAATTTTCAATTTTTCGAAAAACTTTCTACGGCACAATTGGGCACAAACCTAGCACAATTAAGCACAACTTTTGTTTTTTCGAAATTCGAAAATGGCATTTTCAACATCTGGGACATAACAATTAGTCCGAATGTATTCATTTTAATATGGAAATATACGAAATGGAATTTCATTCATTATTATATCCTCCACCTCCAGGATGGGGGTATACTAACTTTGTCATTCCGTTTGTAACACCTTGAAATATCGACCTGAGACCCTATAAAGTATATATATTCTTGATCGTCATAAAATTCTAAGACGATCTAGCCATGTCCGTCCGTCTGTCCGTCTGTTGAAAGCACGCTAGCATCTAAACGAAATGAGCTACAACGTTCAAATTTTCCATAAATGCGACTTATAGTCGTAGATCGGTTGGGAAATCGGCCCAAAGGGGAAAATTTTTCCCTCACAAGGACTAAAATTACCCTTAATAATCCCTAATATTTTAGCGTATTTAAGCATGTTTTTTGAATATGTCTGTTTATATTTTCTTGATATTTGGTATGCGCATTCCCCTTATAGCAAAAACGTGATTCGTGTAAAGTGATTCTTATTTGTAGGGGATGAAATGGGGCAAAAAAAGGAATAAAAATGGTACATATTAAACGACAACAGCTAGGAACTTGAAATTCGGTGTTTACATTCCTCATTCCTTTATGTATATACTCACATGATATAAAAGTATTTTTTCCAAATTCGTACTTTTAAGGGGTAAAATAGGAATAGGGGGATACAAATGGTACCAACCAAATGACCGCAGCTAAAGTCATAAAATTCGGAGTATACATTCCTCTGACTGCGTAGACACGGAAAATAGACGAATTTTTTGAAATTAGTACTTTCAAGGGATACAATGGTACAGAGGGATAAAAATAGTACCAACTAAACGCCTACAGCTAGAATGATAAAATTCTAATTGCGTAGAAACGTCAAGGGGGTAAATATGGTACCAACCAAATGGAATCATGGAATTCGGTGTATACATTCCTCTGACTGCATAGACACGCAAAATAAAAAGTTTTTTTTCCAAATTCGTACTTTTTCTTCTACGGCAAAAATTGGTTGAATCATGAAGTTATTTTGAACAATGTACGTGAGATAATGGATTTTCAAAATTTGTTTACTTTTGGAATTAAAACAGAATGGAAATACAACCAACTGTAGCACCCACTGTACCACCCAATATTTATGGCAATGCAGTCAGAGGAATGTATACACCGAATTCTATGATTCTAGCTGCGGCCATTTGGTGGGTACCATTTTTATCCCCTTTTTCCTATATTACTCTCTTAAGGGTACGACCTTCTAAAATCTCTTGTTTTACGTGTATACACCATTACAGGGATGTACACACCGAATTTCATCATTCTAGCTGTAGTCGTTTAGTTGGTACTATTTTTATCCCCTGTACCCATTGTATACCTTGAAAGTATGAATTTGGAAAAAAAACTTTTATTTTTCGTGTCTACGCAGTCAGAGGAATGTATACTCCGAATTTCATGACTCTAGCTGCGAACATTTGGTTCGTACTATTTTTATCCTATTTTTCGTTTTAACCCCAAAAAGTACGAATTTTGAAAAATCCGTTTATTTTACTTGTCTATGCAATCAGAGGAATGTATACACCGAATTTCATTATTCTAGATGCAGCCGTTTGGTTGGTACTATTTTTATCCCCTCTACCCATTAAATCTCTTGAAAGTACGAATTTGGAAAAAACTTTTATTTTTTCGTGTCTACGCAGTCAGAGGAATGTATACTCCGAATTTCAGGACTCTAGCTGCGGTCAGTTGATTGGTACTATTTGTATTCCCTTTTTCATTTTAACCCCAAAAAGTACGAATTTTGAAAAATCCGTTTATTTTACTTGTCTATGCAATCAGAGGAATGTATACACCGAATTTCATTATTCTAGGTGCAGCCGTTTGGTTGGTACCATTTTTATCCCTCTATTCCCATTTTATCCCTTAAAAGTACGAATTTGGAAAATAAGTTCATATTACTACTCAATTAGAGGACTGTATACAGCGAATTTCGTGTTTCTAGCTGTTGTCGTGTGATATGTACCATTTTTATCCCTTTTTGCCACATTTTACCCTACGATACGAATAAAATTCGTTTTATGGTGCACGTTTTTGTTATCGGGGGAACGCGCATACCCAATATCAAGTAAGTCAAGGAGACATATTGAAAAAGTATGCTTAAATACTCCAAAATATTAGGGGTTGTTATGGTTTTTTCAGTCCTTGTGAGGGAAAAAATTTTTCCTTTGAGCCGATTTCGCCCAGTTTCAATCCCAACCGAGCTACGACTATAAGATGTATTTGTGCAAACTTTTGACGTCCTAGCTCCTTTCGATTAGATGCTAGCGTGCTTTCAACAGACGGACGGGCATGCCTAGATCGTCTTAGAATTTTATGACGATCAAGAATATATATACTTTATAGGATCTCAGGTCGATATTTCAAGGTGTTACAAACGGAATGACATATTCACTTTGTCATTCCCCATCCTGGAGGTGGAGGGTATACAAACATTTAAGCAAAAGTGTAACATCCGTTCCTATGGAATCGCCCATATGCAGATAAAGTTTATGCTGAGTTTGAATTTTGCTTGGTTTGAAGTCGGTGCCAATCATTTCAGCTTAGCTTGACGGTAAATATTATTAAGAAAACCTCCCATTGCCTTCAATTTGCTGCGAAGAATGACAAATACCTGAGATCCCCATTTTGATTTGATTTATTTATTTAAACTTGTAATTCAAAGCCATCGGGCCAATTTAAAACAAATTACAAAATGCATATATAATATTTTTGTTAACATGGCTAAAAAAACTACTCACATTTACTAATACTAATTTTTCCCAAACACACACCAACCCAATATTAAGAAAAGATTTTCATGGGAATTGCACGAGAACTAAAACGAAGCCAATTAATTGAAGCTCAATTTTCTTGAGATTAGTTGAACAACGAATTTCTTTTTGGCTGATTGGTTTAGCCTAACATCCCCATCTAAAATGCAATCTAATCAGACTTATCGCACTCATACGTATATGACAATAAATTGATTTTGCTTTTGCTGTCACTAGCACTTTGCACCTTCATGCTGCTCTGGACTGTTTTGACTTGATTTTCCTGCGGAGCAATATTAACTTTCCCACTGTGCCTGTGTTGATGAAAACATCTTCTTCATGTCTGCTTCTGTTTCTGTTCTTTTTTCTTTTGCTGTCTTTCTGTGCTCTGTTGCTCTATACTAATCTTAATAAATCTCCAACGTAATAATATCACATAAACTTACACCCACGTTGATTCCATATAACTTTTAAAACAACATCACAGGCAGGCCACCCCCCACCCCTCCTTGTTCTCGTGCTCCACAAAGTCAAACCAAAGCAAATCTTAATCCAACTGTGCAACACCCTCACCCCCTCCCCACCGATACGAACTTCCCTTTGGCAATCATACGGATGTGTAAGCTCGCCTATACCGAGGAATGAAGAACAAACAAACACAGCCACGGACACATGCACACGTACGTACTCAGAGACACCATTACTAGTCAACCGTAGAGACGTAGAAAATTACAGAGCAGCAGAGCGGGTGAGCGCGAGAGTGCTAACGGGAGAGTGAGTGCGGGTGTGGGAGTTTAGAGAGGTAAAGGCACTTTTTAACACATATAATCACAAATGAATGTTTAATAATTCATATACAACAGACATTCATGTTTACACACACATGCGGGCACATACTAACATACGTACACAAACCCCACCGAACTTGCATTCACAGACAACAATAACAACAATTTAACGGCAACAAACACGTACCATCATAATGCGTCGTCGTGCATGTGAGTCGCTGTTGTAATAGGACCTGCTGTGTATTTTTTTGTTCGTTTGGTTTCGTTCTGTTCTGTTTCGTTTCGTTTGTGAAACGACAGAAGGGCGTGCGAACGGACAGACACACACAGACAGTTCGAGAAATTGCACACGAGGGGAATACCAAAAGTTCGCTTTAATAACTTGCACGCACTCGCGCTCTTACATTCACGTGTTAATGGCAAACGTGTTTGTTTTTGGTTTGTTTGGTGTCATTAAGTCTAGTTTGAAGACTTCCTCTTTTCTCTGTCATTGTCTCTATTTTTAGGGGGAGGGGGGGAGGTTGAGTCATTAAAAAATGCCTTTCCATTAGTCCCGCAATTGACACCTATTTCGCAGGCCTCTTTCAGACCTCACGTACTCCAAATCCAAGTCGATTGTTAAACAAACGAAATCACAGAATAAAGTATTATATTTAAGTGCAAAAATCTTTCTTCGCTTCCACGATATTTTCCAATAAACATTTTCATTAATAATTTACGAATGCTTTAGGAATCACTTTTTACACCTTTGTACATTAGGCTGGGTCGCCGTCCATACAAATGGAAAAAACCAGTTCCAGTCACCCCACGAAAATAAAGTTTGGATTGTTTAATGAGGATTTGCAACCCGCCATATTTTATACACTTAAAGTGATTATAAAAACTTTATTAAATACCAAAATATAGCTGATTCTGAATATCAGTGTGTTAGTTATATTGGTTTTAATTAAACATATAAATATGGGCCATTTGTGTGGGAGGTACCAGAAGGGGCGTGGCAATTTCGCTCATCTTCGAACTTAAATTAAGTTTGGGAAAAATATTACCATTTTCAAAGTTTGAATTGATTCCTTCTTTCGAGAGTTACACGATAACACCAGCCAGCCAGACGGACGGGAATTGAGAATTATATCTATCCTAGGTCAAATCATATTTGATCATATATCATGGCTCATTCTGTGCCACTCTGTCTACCCTCCACTTCCAGGATGCGGGTATACCAACTTTGTCATTCCGTTTGTAACACCTTGAAATATTGACCTGAGACCCTATAAAGTATATATATCCTTGATCGTCATAAAATTCTAAGACTATCTAGCCATGTCCGTCCGTCCGTCTGTTGAAAGCACGCTAGCATCTAAACGAAAGGAGCTAGAACGTTCAAATTTTCCATAAATGCGTCTTATAGTCGTAGATCGGATGGGATTGAAACGAGGCGAAATCGGACCGAAGGACCATAAAGTGATTCTTATTTGTAGGGGGTGAAATGGGGCCAAAAGGGATAAAAATATTACATATCAAACGACAACAGCTAGAAACACGAAATTCGGTGTGTACTTTCCTCTAATTGAGTAGATACATAATATAAAAATATTTTTTCCAAATTCGTACTTTTAAGGGGTAAAATGGGAATAGAGGGATAAAAATGGTACCAACCAAACGCCTGTACCTAGACAAATGAAATTCGGTGTATACATTCCTCTGATTGCATAGACAAGTAAAATACACGGATTTTTCAGAATTCGTACTATTTGGGGTTCAAATAAAAAGGGGATAAAAATAGTACCAATCAAATGACCGCAGCTAGAGTCATGAAATTCGGAGTATACATTCCTCTGACTGTGTAGACACGGAAAATAAACTGATTTTTCGAAATTCGTACTTTGTGGGGTAAAAATAGAAAAAGGGGATAAAATAGGTCCAACCAAATGACCGCAGCTAGAGTCATGAAATTCGGAGTATACGTTCCTTTGACTACATAGACATGAAAAATAAAAGTTTTTTTTCCAAATTCGTACTTTCAAGGGATACAATGGGTACGGAGGGATAAAAATGGTACCAACCAAATTGCTACACCTGGAATAATGAAATTCGGTGTATACATTCCTGTGATTGTCTGTATAAATAAATAAACAGATTTTTCGAAATTCGTACATTTGGGGTTAAAATGAAAAAAGGGGATAAAAGTAGTAATAATCACATGGTCGCAGCTAGAGTCATGAATTTCGGAGTATACATTCCTCTGGTTGCATGGGCAAATAAAACACACGGATTTTTCAAAATTCGTACTTTTGAGGGCTAAAATAGGAATAGAGGGATAAAAATGGTACCACCCAAACGGCTGTACCTAGAGAAATTAAATTCGGTGTATACATTCCTCTGATTGCATAGACAAGTAAAAAACACGGATTTTTCAAAATTCGTACTTTTTGGGGTTAAAATAAACAGGGGATAAAAATAGTACCAATCAAATGACCGCAGCTAGAGTCATGAAATTCGGAGTATACGTTCCTCTGACTGTGTAGACAAGGGAAATAAACAGATTTTTCGAAATTCGTACTTTTTGGGGTCCAATAGAAAAAGGGGATAAAAATAGTTCCAACCAAATGACCGCAGCTAGAGTCATGAAATTCGGAGTATACGTTCCTTTGACTACGTAGACATGAAAAATAAGAGGTATTTTCCAAATTCGTACTTTCAAGGGATACAATGGGTACGGAGGGATAAAAATGGTACCAACCAAACGGCTACACCTGGAATAATGAAATTCGGTGTATACATTCCTCTGATTGTCTACGTAATCAGAGGAATGTATAAATAAATTAACAGATTTTTCGAAATTCGTACTTTTGGGGTTAAAATGGAAAAAGGGGATACAAATAGTACCATCCAAATGACCGCAGCTAGAGTCATGCAATTCGGAGTATACATTCCGCTGACTGCGTAGACACGGAAAATAAACGGGTTTTCGAAATTCGTACTTTAAAGGTATACAATGGGTACAGAGGGATAAAAATAGTACTAACTAAACGACTACAGCTAGATTAATGAAATTCTAATTGCGTAGAAACGTCAAGGGGGTAAAAATGGTACCAACCAAATGGGCGCAGCTGGAATCATGGAATTCGGTGTATACATTCTTCTGACTGCATAGACATGCAAAATATTTTTTTTCCAAATTTGTAATTTTTCTGTTACGGCAAAAATTGGTTGAATCAAGAAGTTAGGTCATTTTGCACTATGTACGTCTGATAATGGATTTCCAAAATGTATACTTTTGGAATTAGAATGGAAATACAACCAACTGTAGCAACCACAATCTACCAATATTTATGGAATTTAAGCTTTTTGAAAAAATAAATATAAGAATACTTATATACCTATATTATTGTGGTTTGAAATAATTAAAATATTATATTTATTTATAAAATTATTTTTTAATATTGGTTTGGCTATATTAAAAAATTATATTTTCCTGCAATATTACTGCACTTCTATGAAAACATACAACTTCTGTGGAATGGAATTCATGGTGGAGGGTATATAAAGTTCGGCCCGGCCGAACTTAACGCCGTTTTTACCTTTTATTGAACATATAAGTGGCTGTGATCGAACATATATTTTCAAAGTGAGAGTGCAAATATTAAATTTACCTTTACGAGAATTAGAATTTTAATGAATGTCGTTATTCGAGTGCTCTGAGTTCCCTCATGTTTCACACTCACAACACATTTTATGCAATTTTAAATTCCAGACAAACTTACGGACAAATCATATTTATCTTGGTAATCTGATAGAGGATATAAGTATGTCTCAGGCTTTGATTTATCATAGATGCAAATGACTTTTGGCAAGCTGTTGTAATCGGTAGTTTCTTCATATGAATATCATAAAAGATTTAACATTTTGTGTTACATATTTTCTCGACATCCTTGCCGAAGAACGATTCAGATAAATATTTGCCATAAGAAATTCTATTGGCTTTCATGAATTTAAAAAATTATTTAAGAAAATTGCCTACCTTAAGGCTTGTTTGTATTTATGTTTTTATACACAGCATACTTTTAGGATGCATTCAGTATAACGAAATATTTTGAAGATGCTAAACCATATTCTCTCTCCCTCTGTCCAACTTAAGTGTTAGTCTTAGTAAATATTTAACGACTTTTAATGTTTTAATTCCTGCACACAATTTAAAGTAATAATAAATTGATAGAACAAATAATATTTGCAGGTCATTAGACACTGACATATGTATGTATATGGAAAATATACAGCTATTCACTATGAGAACTACTGTAATGGTCCTTGTTCTCTGCTTACTGCAGTAATATGATTATTTTCTTAGAATGTCCTAAGGCTCGTGATTGTAATAAATTACATAGCATAGTTTTAGGTAATATAGTTTAATATAAACTAAGTGGGTGTTTGTGAGTTTGTCAATCATGGTGAAATGTGTAATTACGGGAAAATTGCGTGGTAATATGGATCCTTTGGCGTGGTAATCATGTAATACTCCTTTAGTTTCAATAATTTCCCTATAACCAATGCCTGCTGTGGGCGGTATTTTCAATGAAACAACAATGAACGTTGTTCGAAATGATATATTAACGCTTTCGGCCAAAGTAATTTATTTAGATTTTTTTTTTGGTTGAGAAAATAACAACGCAAATCTATTAAACAAAGTATAAACTCATAGGATATTTTAGAGAGCATTAGCGCGCACACACTCACAGTATATTCCAACCTGAAGTGTGTGGGGAAGCAATGTCTGGCAGTGAAATTAATACTGTTCTTTGTGGAACAATTAGTTGCCTTAATACGATTTGATTTAGCCATAGTAATTAGACAAAGCAAAATGAAAATTCTTTGAGAAATTTTGCAGGCATATTTTAGCTTAACAGCTTTGTTGTGACAAATGACTGAAAATAAATACCAATTTCTTTGGATTTGAAAACAATTGAAAGTTGTTGCATACTTAAAGGGTCATTAAGGCTTTGCAATGTTGTGCATACTTTTAGGCTCTTTTAAAGGAAGGAGTTTCCTCTTTAAAGTGACATTTCAACAAGTTTTAAAGGCGACATGAAAAATCAACCAATAAAAAAATAATGAAAAAAGACCCAAATCAAAAAAAAAAAAAAAAATGTCAAAAATGATAATCGTCCAAAAATTGGACAATTTTTTAATATAAAAAAATCGAAAGATTTTTATATACTGCATGGCAAACATTGAAATGGGCCACGAAAAATCATGGGCCTTGAAAAAGTAGTCAAACATTTGGCTGAATTTTTCATATGAAAATTGGGTAATTTCTTAAATAAAAAATCACACAAAATATAACTAATTTTTAATTTAATTTTAAATCGAACAATTTTGAGATATTACATGGCTAACACTGAAATGGGGCCACGAAAAATCGCCCAATGAAAAATCGTCTAAAAAATATGAAAAATTACCCAAAGACAATTATACAAAAATGCAAACTTAAAGGGTCATTAAGGCTTTGCAATGTTGTGCATACTTTTAGGCTCTTTTAAAGGAAGGAGTTGCCTCTTTAAAGTGACATTTCAACAACTTTTAAAGGCGACATGAAAAATCACCCAATAAAAAATGAAAAAAGGCCCAAATCAAAAAAAAAATGCAAAAATGATAATCGTTCAAAAATTGGACAATTTTTTAATATGAAAAAATCGAAAGATTTTTATATACTGGCATGGCAGACATTGAAATGGGCCACGAAAAATCTCCTTGTGAAAAATCGCCCAAAAAATATGAAAAATAATCTGAAAAAACTCATACCAAAAATAATGAAATATAGAAAAATGGGGAAAAATCCAAAATGACCCAAATCAAAAAACTTGCAAACGTTGAAAATCGCACAAAAATTTTACAAATTCTTAATGTGGAAAATCAAAAATATGAAAATTAGTCAAACTTTTGGCTGAATTTTTCATATGAGAATTAGGTAATTTCTTAAATAAAAAATCACACAAAATATAACTAATTTTTAATTTAATTTTTTTTTGAGATATTACATGGCTAACACTGAAATGGGGCCACGAAAAATCGCCCAATGAAAAATCTTCTAAAAAAATATAAAAAATTACCCAAAGACACCCATACAAAAATGCATACTTAAAGGGTCATTAAGGCTTTGCAATGTTGTGCATACTTTTAGGCTCTTTTAGAGGAAGGAGATTCCTCTTTAAAGTGACATTTCAACAAGTTTTAAAGGCGACATGAAAAATCACCCAATAAAAAAATAATGAAATAAAGACCCAAATCAAAAAAAAAAAAATGTCAAAAATGATAATCGTCCAAAAATTGGACAATTTTTTAATATAAAAAAATCGAAAGATTTTTATATACTGCATGACAAACATTGAAATGGGCCACGAAAAATCATGGGCCTTGAAAAAGTAGTCAAACATTTGGCTGAATTTTTCATATGAAAATTGGGTAATTTCTTAAATAAAAAATCACACAAAATATAACTAATTTTTAATTTAATTTTTTGATTTTGAGATATTACATGGCTAACACTGAAATGGGGCCACGAAAAATCGCCCAATGAAAAATCGTCTAAAAAATATGAAAAATTACCCAAAGACAATTATACAAAAATGCAAACTTAAAGGGTCATTAAGGCTTTGCAATGTTGTGCATACTTTTAGGCTCTTTTAAAGGAAGGAGTTGCCTCTTCAATGTGACATTTCAACAACTTTTAAAGGCGACATGAAAAATCACCCAATAAAAAACGAAAAAAGGCCCAAATCAAAAAAAAATGCAAAAATGATAATCGTTCAAAAATTGGACAATTTTTTAATATGAAAAAATCGAAAGATTTTTATATACTGGCATGGCAGACATTGAAATGGGCCACGAAAAATCTCCTTGTGAAAAATCGCCCAAAAAATATGAAAAATAATCTGAAAAAACTCATACCAAAAATAATGAAATATAGAAAAATGGGGAAAAATCCAAAATGATCCAAATCAAAAAACTTGCAAACGTTGAAAATCGCACAAAAATTTTACAAATTCTTAATGTGGAAAATCAAAAATATGAAAATTAGTCAAACTTTTGGCTGAATTCATATGAAAATTGGGTAATTTCTTAAATAAAAAATCACACAAAATATAACTAATTTTTAATTTAATTTTTTTGAGATATTACATGGCTAACACTGAAATGGGGCCACGAAAAATCGCCCAATGAAAAATCGTTTAAAAAAATATGAAAAATTACAAAAAGACAATCATACAAAAATGCATACTTAAAGGGTCATTAAGGCTTTGCAATGTTGTGCATACTTTTAGGCTCTTGTAAAGGAAGGAGATTCCTCTTTAAAGTGACATTTCAACAAGTTTTAAAGGCGAAATGAAAAATCACCCAATAAAAAATAATGAAAAAAGACCCAATTCAAAAAAATGTAAAAAATGATAATCGTCCAAAAATTGGAGAATTTTTTAATATAAAAAAATCGAAAGATTTGTATATACTGCATGGCGAACATTGAAAAGGACGAAAAATCGCCAAAAAAAAAATCAAAAAAACTCATAACAAAAATAATGAAATATAGAAAAATGGGGAAAAAATCAAAAATGATCCAAATCAAAAAATTTGCAAACATTGAAAATCGCACAAAAATTTTAAAAATTCTTAATATGGAAAATCAAAAATATAAAAAATTAATCAAACTTTTGGCTGAATTTTTCATATGAATAAAAAAATCACACAAAAATATAACTAATTTTTAATTTAATTTTACATCAAAAAATTTTGAGATATTACATGGCTAACACTGAAATGGGGCCACATAAAATCAAAAAAACGTGTAAAAAATTATGACAAATTACCCAAAGACACTCATACAACAATGGACGAGATTCATATGAAAAATTGCCCAAAAGTATTAGTTATTTGGGTTAATTGTTCAAAATGGAAAAAAATTAAAAAAGTTATAAATGTCACCATGCCATTTGTAAATAAAATTGCATTCTATTAAATATAGAAGCAAAATGGTCGTGAGCCAGGACAATATCCCAGTTCAAAAAAAAAAAAAAAAACAAGTAAAAAAGCGTTCGGCATGTATATACCCTCCACCATAGATTACATTGCACAGAGTCTGCCGATTTTCCTAGAAGTGCAGTAATATTACAGGAAAATATAAACTTTTTTGATATAACCAATCCAAAACAAATACAAATATTGAACAAATAATTTTATAAATAAATATAATATTTTTATTTTTTCAAACCATATCGAACTAATACTATAATTTAATTCAAAAATTAAATATTCTTATATTTTCAAAATAGCTTAAATACCATAAATATTGGTAGATAGTGGCTGCTATAGTTTGCTGTATTTCCTTTCTATTTTTATTCTCACTTAATGATTCGACCAATTTTTGCCGTAAAAGTAAATAAGTACGAATTTGGAAAAATCTGTATACGCCGAATTTCATGACTTAAGCTGCGGTCATTTGGTTGGTACCATTTTTATCCCCTTTTTCCTAGTTTACCCCTTTAAGAGTGCGACTTTCTAAAATCTTCTTATTTTACGTGTCTATGCACTTAGAGGGATGTACACACCGAATTTCATCATTCTAGCTGTAGTCGTTTAGTTGGTACTATTTCTATCCCTCTATTTCCTTTTTACACCTTAAAAGTACGAATTTGAAAAAAAATCTTTTATTTTTCGTGTTTACGAAGTCAGAGGAATGTATACTCCGAATTTCATGACTCTAGCTGTGGTCAGTTGGTTGGTACTATTTTTGTCCCCTTTTTCCATTTGAACCCCAAAAAGTTCGAATTTAGAAAAATCCGTTTATTTTACGTGTCTACGCAATTAGAGCTATGTATACACCGAATTTCATCATTCTAGCTGTATTCGTTTAGTTGGTACTATTTTTATCCCCTGTACCAATTGTATCCCTTAAAAGTACGAATTTGGAAAAAAACTTTCATTTTTCGCGTCTACGCAGTCAGAAGAATGTATACTCCGAATTTCATGACTCTAACTGCGGTCATTTGGTTGGTACTATTTGTATCCCCTTTTTCCATTTTAACCCCATAAAGTACGAATTTCGAAAAATACGTTTAGTTTGCGTGTCTAAGCAATCAGAGGAATGTATACACCGAATTTCATTATTTGGTACTATTCAACCATTTCATTTGGTTGGTACTATTTTTATCCCCTTTTTCCATTTTAACCCTAAAAAGTACGAATTTCGAAAAATCCGTTTATTTTACGTGTCTACGCAATCAGAGGAATGTATACTCCGAATTTCATTATTCTAGGTGCAGCCGTTTGGATGGTACCATTTTTATCCCTCTATTCTAATTTTATCCCATAAAAGTACTAATTTGGAAAAATAAGTTCATATTATGTATCTACTCAATTAGAGGAATGTACACAGCGAATTTCGTGTTTCTAGCTGTTGTCGTTTGATATGTACTATTTTTATCCCTTTACGCATACCCAATGTCAAGTAAGTACAAGCAGCCATATTGAAAAAAATATGCTTAAATACTCTAAAATATTAGGGGTTATTATGGGTTTTTTCAGTCCTTGTGAGGGAAATTTTTTCCCTTTGGGCCGATTTCGCCCAGTTTCAATCCCGACCGATCTACTACTATAAGACGTATTTATGCAAAATTTGGACCTCCTAGCTCCTTTCGTTTATATGCTAGCGTGCTTTCAACAGAGCCATGTCCAGGGTCTCAGGTGGATATTTCAAGGTGTTACAAACGGAAAGACAAAGTTAGTATACCCCCATCCTGGAGGTGGAGGGTTTAAAAATCACACAAAAATATAACTAATGTTTAAATTAATTTTACATCGAACAATTTTGAGATATTACGTGACTAACACCGAAATCGCCCAATGAAAAATCGTCTAAAAAAATATGAAAAATTACCCAAAGACACTCATACAAAAATGGACGATATTCATATGGAAAATCGCGCAAAAGTATTAGTTATTTGGTTTTTTTTTCATAATGAAAAGTTGGAAAAATTTTCGTGTGATTTTACGTATGAAAAATTACCTAATTTTTGGGCGATTTTGCATTTTTTGGGAATAATTTTAAATTTCTTGGCCCAGTATTTGTCTTGGGCGATTTTTTCATATATTTTTTGGGCTATTTTTCATATCGCCTATTGAAATGCTCGTAGGTGTATTTATAAGCATTCGAATGATTGCAAATAATTGTATTTGTTTTTAAAGCAAAAAATAAGAGTATGTAGACACTAGGCTGGATCGAAAATAAAGAATTTTTATCATAAGGAAATATTAAAAAATTTATTAGTTTTTGTGGTATGAGAGACAAATATACGTTTTTCTAATTTCAAGCAAATTTACAATTTGCGAATGTATTTTTTGTTTATTAAAAATATAAATAAAAAAATATTTTTTTAAGATTTGACAATAGTTTCTGTAAAACTGGAAACAATTTGCTAGGAATTAAAAAAATATATAAAATATACCATAAAAAAGTAAAAAAAAATAAATAAAATTAAAATTTTTTATTAGTAGAAAATATTTATTTGTAAATTTTCATCCAAATCGGAGAGTAGAGCCAAAATTTGTGTGTGATGTTTTTTTTAAATAGTATTACTCTTTTGACAACTTTAAAATACGTTGCTTACTTAAAGGATCATTGGATTTTTAATTGTTTTGCATACTTTTAGGCTAGTTTGCAGTAACAGTCATGTGGGAAGAAATGTTTTAAAGTTTATTTGAAATGTTTTCCGGAAGTTTGAGGAACAAATCTGTAAATCCTCTGTACAAGACAAAGGCCGATATGGTTCACATGAATGACATTGAATTACATTCCGTTGACATCGTAGAAGCGCAATATAAACGGATTTTTCGAAATTTATACTTTTTGGGGTACAAAAAGGGATAAAAATGGTACCAACCAAAGTATTATTGGTCGAATTGTGAAATTCGATGTGTAAATTCTTCTGACCTCGTAGCAGTGCAATATAAATAGATTTTTCGGATCGCGGTACAAAAAGGGATAAAAATAGTACCAACTATAGTATAGCAGCTAGAATTGCGAAATTCGGTGTATAAATTCCTGTGACCACGTAGAAGCGCATAATAAATTGATTTTTCACCATTTGCACTTTTAAGAAGAAGCCAGACAAAAAGGGATGAAACTGGTACCAATTTAAATATTGCAGCTATAGTCCTGAAATTTGGTGTGTATATTCCTCCGACCACGTAGAAGACCAATATAAAGAAGGGATAAAAATAGTACCAACTATAGAATAGCAGCTAGAATTGCGAAATTCAGTGTATAAATTCTTGTGACAACGTAGAAGCGCAGAATAAATTGATTTTTCACCATTTGTACTTTTAAGAGGGAGCCAGACAAAAAGGGATAAAAATGGTACCAATTTAAGTATTGCAGCTATAGTCCTGAAATTTGGTGTGTAAATTCCTCCGACCACGTAGAAGAGCAATATAAATAGATTTTTCGAAATTTGTACTTATATGGGATGAGCGAGATAAAAAGGGATAAAAATAGTACCAACTATATTATAGCGGCTAGAATTGCGAAATTTGGTGTATAAATTCCCGTGACAACGTAGAAGCGCAGAAAAAAATTATTTTTCACCATTTGCACCTTTGAGAGGGAGCCAGACAAAAAGGGATAAAAATGGTACCAATTTAAGTATTGCAGCTATAGTCCTGAAATTTGGAGTGTAAATTCCTCCGACCACGTGGAAGAGCAATATAAATGGATTTTGCGAAGTTTGTATAAGGGATGAGGGAGATAAAAAGGGATAAAAATTGTACCCACTATAGTATAGCTGGTAGAATGGTGAAAATTGGTGCAAAATATAAATAAATTTGAATATTCTGGAATGAAAGATTTTGAAATATTGCATGGCAACAATTCTGGTTAATTTATCTGTTGTTAATTAAATTCAAATATAACTATTTGTGAACAGTAGAGGTAGCTCAGACTGGTATCTAGGTTTGTCATATCTTAGATGTGATCTGACAATTTTTTTCTACTTCTACTAAACTTTGTCTAACTCTGTGGTGTATGACTGAATTAAGACGTCATTTAATTGGGCAGAAAAATTTCATTATCCTTCTGCATATTTTCTATAATTACTACGTTCATTTTAATTTAATTCTAAGAATATTTATATTTTATTTAAAAGCTGTTTACATTTAAGCTCATATCACAAATGACATTTGTTAAATAAATCTTATCGTACAAACAATTGTATATGACCAAAGTCAAAGGAAATCTATCTTCTTTTGAATCTATAATAATTCCAACAAAGAAATCTTGAATTTTCGTCCCAACAACTGTCAACTTGTGGCGTCTCAAAGGAATATCTTTATTTGCTAAACATACACACAGAAGATGCCAGGCAGAATAAAATAGTTTGTGGCTATAAATCAATTCTTTTGTACGGCTGAATAAACAGTTCATACTTTGTCACCAAGCGTCATTGTTGCATATTTATAGGCTGATGGAAATCTTTTGCAAATCGTGGCCTCCTGAATGTAGGCATCATATAAATATTCGCAATTCTTGAGCAAATGTTATCGTCCATTGAAATACACTCCAAGTTTAAGCAATTTATTTTCGTGTTCAAAATTTATGTTAGTCCAATATTTTTTATTTACACTGACTGCCCGGTCACTATAAGTGATGGACATTCTTTCTGCCAACGCCACATAATTAATTTCATTGCATGAAAAAGAACCCAGCCTTTTTTCAATTATTTCCAAACTATTCAACGCCCAACGTGAAAAAAATAATAAATTCAAATGCCAAGGCAGAGCAAGTGCATGAATAAAGAGTCTTCTTTATTTACTTTTTCATCAAAAAAAAACAAAACAGACGAGAACAGAAAAAAATACAAAGAATAACAAAATCTGAAAGTGAAAGCCCTTTTGTAGTTTCGTGTAGTTTTTGTTGTTGTTTTGTTTTGGAAACGTTCCAAAAATTTCCAAATTGTAAACATTTGTTCACATCTAAATGGTCTGAGATAATTGGAAAAGATTTTTGTTGTTGTTTACTGTTGAATTGCATTAAGAGTTTTTTTTTGTTTGGCACCCAGCTAAAGGGTATCATGTTGGGAACTCTAGAATAGTGAGAATAGTTCCCAAATATCTCCGGACTAAAAAAGAGTTTTTCGAAATTCGTACTCTTAGGGTGTAAAATGGGACAAAAAATGGATAAACATCGAACTTTCGTTCTGACTAAACTCGAAAAAGAGAATTTGTACTTTTAAGTGGGGAAAGAGACAAAAAGGGATAAAATGGTACCAATTTCAGTATTGCATCAATATATGCATCGGTATGTAATACCTCAGACAATATAGACTGGACAACATAAATGGATTTTTCGAAATTTTTACGTTGAAGGGGAAAAAGGGATACAAATCGTACCAACCAAAATATTGTTTCGATTATGGCTGCAATACTTTGACTGGTACCATTTTTATCCCTTTTTGTCAAACTAACGACGGTGAATTCGTCGAGTACATCCATCCTGTCACATAAACGCGCAACCTAAATGGATTTTTCGAAGTTGGTACTTTTAAGAGGTGAGTTTGACAAAAAGGGATAGAAATGGTACCAGTCAAAGTATTGCAGCTATAATCGAAATATTCGCCGTATACTACCTAGACGAGAAATATTTTTGAATTTTTCGAATTTTGTACCTTTAAAGGGGGCAGTGGGACAAAAAGGGATAAAAATGGTACCAACAAAAGTATATAAAGCTAGAATCGTGAAATTCGGTGTTTAAATTTCTCTGACCACGTAGAAGCGCAATATGAATGCATTTTTCGAAGCTTTACAAAAAGGGAGAAAAATAGTACCAACTATGGCACCTAGAATCGTGAAATTCTGTACGGGCTGAATTATTTGACCACGTTGAAGGGCAGTAAATTTGGATTTATGGAAATTTTTAATTTAGGGGGTGCGCGGCACAAAAAGGGATAAAAATAGTACCAACTATAATAGTACAGCAGCTAGAATCGTGAAGTTCGGTGTGTACGTTCCTCTGACCACGTACAAGCGCAATATAAATGGATTTTTTTTTCGAAATTTATCCCTTTTTAGGGTAAGCGGTACAAAAAGGGATAAAAATAGTACCAACTATAATAGTATAGAATCTAGAATCGTGAAGTTCGGTGTGTACATTCCCTCTAACAACTTAGAAGCGCAATATAAATGGATTTTTTGAAATTTGTACTTTTAAGGGGAAGTGTTAAAAAAGGGATAAAAATGGTACCAGTTTAAGTATTGCAGCTATAGTCGTGAAATTTGGTGTGTAAATTCCTCCGACAACATAGAAGGGCAATATAAATGGATTTTTTGAAATTTATCCTTTTTTAGGGTAAGCGGTACAAAAAGGGATAAAAATGGTACCAACTATAGTATAGCAGCTAGAATCGTGAAATTCGGTGTATACATTCCTCTGACCACGTAGAAGCGCAATATAAATGGATTTTTTGAAATTTATACTTTTAAGGGGAAGTGTTAAAAAAGGGATAAAAATGGTACCAGTTTAAATTTTGCAGCTATAGTCGTGAAATTTGGTGTGTAAATTCCTCCGACCACGTAGACGAGCAATATAAATGGATTTTTCGAAATTTATACTTTTTTAGGGTAAGCGGTACAAAAAGGGATAAAAATGGTACCAACTATAGTATAGCAGCTAGAATCGTGAAATTCAGTGTATACATTCCTGTGACCACGTAGAAGCGCAATATAAATGCATTTTTTGAAATTTGTACTTTTAAGGGGAAGTGGTAAAAGAGGGATACAAATGGTACCAGTTTAAGTTTTGCAGCTATAGTCGTGAAATTTCGTGTGTAAATTCCTCCGACCACGTAGAAGAGCAATATAAATGGATTTTTTCGAAATTTATACTTTTTTAGGGTAAGCGGTACAAAAAGGGATAAAAATGGTACCAACTATAGTATAGCAGCTAGAATCGTGAAATTCGGTGTATACATTCCTGTGACCACGTACCAGCACAGATTAATTTAATTTTTCACCATTTGTACTTTGAAGAGGGAGCCAAACAAAAAGGGATAAAAATGGTACCAGTTTAAGTATTGCGCCTATAGTCGTGAAATTTGGTGTGTAAATTCCTCCGACCACGTAGAAGATCAATATAAATGGATTTTTCAAAATTTATCCTTTTTTAGGGTAAGCGATACAAAAAAGGATAACAATAGTACCAACTATAGTATAGCAGCTAAAATCATGAAACTTGGTCTGTACATTCCTTTGACCATGTAGAAGCGCAATATAAATTGATTTTTTTAAATTTATACTTTTAAGGGGAAGTGGTAAAAAAAGGGATAAAAATGGTACCAATTTAAGTATTGCAACTATAGTCGTGAAATTTGGTGTGTAAATTCCTCCGACCACGTAGAAGAGCAATATAAATGAATTTTTCGAAATTTGTATGGGATGACAAAAAGGGATAAAAATAGTACCAACTATAATATAGCAGCTAGAATCGTGAAGTTCGGTGTGTACATTCCTCTGACCACGTAGAAGCGCAATATAAATGAATTTATAGAAATTTTAACTTTTAAAAGTGGAGCGGGACGAAAAGGGATAAAAATGGTACCAACCAAAGTAATACATTATATATAAAGAGGTTTTTTGAATCGCCACAAAAAGGGATAAAAATTGTACCAACGAAGGTATTACGGCTAGAATCGTAAAATGCTTAATCTAACATTCTACTCTGAAAACGTAGAAGTGCAGATTAAATTAATGTTGCAACATTCGCACTTTTCAGAGGGAGTCAGACAACAAGGGATAAAAATGGTACCAACCAAATTGTTGTTCCTGAAATCGACAAAGTCGATATGTACAGCTCTCTAACTACGTATACATAGATTTTTCAACATTTTTTTACTTTTAGCGGGCATGCGAGACAAAAATGGATAGACGTGGTACTAAATAAAGTACCAACCCAGATGCACAGCATAAAGTAATTTTTAAAAATGCATACTTTTAGGGGAGATGCGAGAAAACGTGTTACCGAGAATGATTTTTCAAAATGTGTACTTTTTGGGAAAGAAGGCTGCGCCTAGATACATCTGATCTAGGATATAAAGGGATCTGCGGGTGTTTAATTTTTTGTTCGAAACTCTGTAGGAAAGGATACAAATTAGAATAGTGCAATTCGGCACATCCCCCTGACTGTGTATGTGAGCTATTTAAAAGGAGGTTTCAAAATTACTATTTTTGGATTGGAAGCACTTTAAATACAAATTTTTATTCTTGTCTTGGAATAAGTCATTGGTAGAATTATTGGGCGTTTATATTGATTTTTTTGTGGGTTTTCAAGGTGACAGCTAAAAACTCATATTTCTTGGAAACTTTTTTGTATGAGGTTCTGCAACTGGTTTTTCCATCCTTATATACATACACATGAGACTAGAGATTGTCTGTAGAAAAGCTGTATACTCAGTTTTCCATTGGGTGATCTTTTTCACGTTCTTACAGGATTTTTAATTTCCACAGGATACATAAATTTTAATAATTTATTTTCGTACCTTTGCTAGTCATACAAACGCAATATGGGTACCAAATGAAAGAGAAGAATATCTGTTAAAAACACTTTTAATATCGTGTATCTAGATTTATTTGTTTAGTATTATCAGCTATTTCAAGTTTCCCCCCTTAAAATATTAAAGTTATTTATTTATATTTTAAGAGAGAAATTTGAAATAGTTGTTAATGCTAAAGTTATACGGATAAAAGCATGAAATTTAAAGTATTTTTAAAAGATAGTCTCCTCCTTCATTTGGTATCCATATCGCCTTAGTATACGTTGGAAAAATATGAAAATAAATTATTAAAACATCTATATATTTTGGCAATTAAAAGTCGTTTAAAAAGGGGAAAATATCACCAAATAGAAAAAGAAAGTATACTCAGCTTTTCTACTCTAGTTTCATGTACTTAAACAACTCCAAAAACAGAGATGGATAAAACTGATTGCAAATAATTGGATTTTCCGCGCGGGAAGCAGCGGACACTGCTAGCCTACTTAGATAAAGTGTCGGTCTACTTTTCTGGCACCGCAAAATTTGACCCTTATTCCATAACCCTTTGCTCAATGGACTGAAAATGAACAGCCAGCGACAGTGTTAACAAAAGCACACCAGACGACATGCAACATACATCGCAAAAGATTATGAAAAGTTTGCAATAAGCGGTGCACGGATATTAAATGTCAGCAGTTTTATGCTTAAATCGTCATCACTTGAATTTGCGGGAATTTTGGAGAGCGACGAGATGGATGACAGCTGGTTTCATTACGAATGGATGGATGTAAAACCGATTTAAATGGTGAATGTGAATGAAATATATTTGAAAATCAAAAAGGATTTCCAATGAAATTTTTATATGGAATTTGGTTTGATTTTACAACAAAACCTATGGATTATTGGATTACAAATTGTTCTACCACCAGTCTGTGATTTATTTGACAGGCTAGCCGTAGTGTTAGTTTAGTGGCAAATAAAACGCAATTTAAATTGTGGAACACAAAACAATAACATGGTTCTGACAACGAATTCTGACAGAGGGGGCGAAAAAATAATATACGTATATCGGCGTTTTGAAAGTTTACTTATAGTGGTCCTTGTAATTCTTTCCTTTCAGAAGTTGGTTGAATATTTCCCTCTTTTGCAAATTCTTTTGATGAATCGACATAGGAAACCTTATGGTCCTTATATTTCAAGGATTGTTTAATTGTAATTTTATATATATTCAGCAATATTATTTAGAACACTACGAAGAGCATTTTTGTGGAACATTTTAACCTTCTATCTGCTCATTATAGGGGTCTCTTTGGTACACTTTTAGCAATATTTCCCCCTTTTCGTACATTCTTATGAAGAATCGTCATAGGAAACCTTGTGAACCCTACATTTTAAGTATAGGATGTGTTCTGCAATATTACTTAAAACACTACGGGTAATTTTTTTGTGGAACATTTTAACCCTCTAGCTGCTCAATATAAGGGTCTGTTTGGTCCTTTTTGTGAAATATTTCCCCCTTTTGTAAATTCTCTTGTGATTCTTACATTTTAAGTATAGGATGTGTTCAGCAATATTACTTATAACATTACGAAGAACAGTTTTGTGGAACAATTTAACCCTCTAGCTGCTCAATATAGGGGTACTTTTAGTCCCTTTTCTGTAAAAGTTTAAAAAACACCCCTAAAACAGTGCTTTCACGGGTCAAAATATTCTACAAAAATATTTGCCATAAAGATCTACTAAAAGTCGCTGAATACACCAAAAATCAAATCAAAACTTAACTGACAGAATTAAGTCAAAACTTAAAATTCATTTTAGGGTTAATTTCGTACTTTTTCTCACAAAACTGAATTTTGTTAGGGGAGGGGGGGTGGGGTGGTAGTGGTTGGTGTGATTTAAAAATTTAGAAATTTAAAAATTAAAAAATATAAAAATTTAAAAATTTAAAATTTTAAAAATTTAAAAATTTATTTTTTCAATTTTTATATTTTTTATAATTTGTAAATTTAAAAATTTAAAAATTTAAAAAATTAAAAATTTAAAAATTTAAAAATTTAAAAATTTAAAAATTTAAAAATTTAAAAACTTAAAAATTTAAAAATTTAAAAATTTAAAAATTTAAAAATTTAAAAATTTAAAAATTTAAAAATTTAAAAATTTAAAAATTTAAAAATTTAAAAATTTAAAAATTTAAAAATTTAAAAATTTAAAAATTTAAAAATTTAAAAATTTAAAAATTTAAAAATTTAAAAATTTAAAAATTTAAAAATTTAAAAATTTAAAAATTTAAAAATTTAAAAATTTAAAAATTTAAAAATTTAAAAATTTAAAAATTTAAAAATTTAAAAATTTAAAAATTTAAAAATTTAAAAATTTAAAAATTTAAAAATTTAAAAATTTAAAAATTTAAAAATTTAAAAATTTAAAAATTTAAAAATTTAAAAATTTAAAAATTTAAAAATTTAAAAATTTAAAAATTTAAAAATTTTAAAATTTAAAAATTTTAAAATTTAAAAATTTAAAAATTTAAAAATTTAAAAATTTAAAAATTTAAAAATTTAAAAATTTAAAAATTTAAAAATTTAAAAATTTAAAAATTTAAAAATTTAAAAATTTAAAAATTTAAAAATTTAAAAATTTAAAAATTTAACAAATTATAAAAAATATAAAAATTGAAAAAATAAAAAATTAAAAAATTAAAAAATTAAAAAAATAAAAAATTAAACAATTAAAAGCTTAAATTATAAAAAAATTAAAAGATTAAAAATTATGTAATTTCGAATGTAACCCTGAGATTTGTGTCAGTTAGAATGATAGAGGTCTAAGTCAAAAAATTAGGTAGGTAAAAATATAAGTAAATTTCTTTTATCCTCATTTTATAACAATCGGAGTTCATTTGCCGGAAATATGCACAAAAACCAAAATAAGAATGCGAAATCAAGTGTTATTAGGGTTTTTTGTGGCATAATATCGGCAAATTCACTCCGATTTTTATAAAATTTTGCATTTTCGCATTATGACCAAAGACGTAAAAATATTTAAAAAACATAAAAAAGAAAATTTTAATTTTCTTTAAAATCGAAAAATCCGAAAAGTAGTCAACTTTGGGCCGATTTCTAAAATATATTCGATTTCCCGATTTTTAATGTTAATATCTCAAAATAATCCTTGGGTCCTTGGCTAATTTTGGTTATTTACAGAACTCTAAAGTGTCTACTAGAACAAAAGTTATTGAATTTTGGCCGATGGATTTTGATTCTGAACCACTGTGCGGCGTTAAGTTCGATGGGACCGGAAATTTTCAAATGTTGTTCATATGCAGCAGCACTAAACCCCTTTCTAGTATTAAAATCTACAAAAAGGACGTTCGAATTATTTATTATAAATCATTGGCTATTTTTGTGCTGATATCTGACTTAAGACCATAAATCCTACAAAAAAACCTATTCGAATTATTAAAATAATATATGTCATTGCCTACTTTTGAGCTAATATTTGAAGATTCAAAAAAATATTTATTCAATTGCAACTCACTGTCCACGAGCTCGAGTACCATCCCCTTAAGCTCCATGCTGTGTGTTTGATACCAGAACCACCACATAGGCTCGACCACACCCCAGCCCCAGTACGCTTCCAGAATACCGTTCTACTCCACCATCTCATCTCACACCCACCCCACTCCCAGCCTATAATATTTTTTCATTACAAGATAATTTTGTTGTAATCTGTATGTCGAAAGAAACTTTAACGGAGATGGCCTTCAAAAGGAATAAGATCAAGAAGGGAACAGAGAACAAAAAAAAACAAGAAAGTCACAAGAAAAACGCTAAAGCCAAAGCTGCAAAGTGAAGTGAAGCCATGCCAAGCCAAGCCGAGCCAAGCATCATCAACAACATCATTGATGGTGGCATCGGCGGTGGCGGCAAAAAAAATAAATGTTAAATACGACTTTTGCGCCTCTTTTTATTATGCCCTGAGTGATGAAAACGGCTCAAATGAATGAATAAAGCAAACGAAAGACATCATATTGCGTGGAGAGGAATTACAGTGGAGCGAAGATACAAAAAAAAAAATGGAAATTACTCTAGCACAAAGGGAAGAACGTGGAAACTAAAGTTTCGAAATTTCAGATAAAACTCTTTGTATCTTTTAATAGATGACAACAAGCTATTGTAACTTAATTAATAAATAAGGCTTAATACACCAGCTCAGCACTTGCCAAAGAAATCAGTGGATAAAGGCTTACCGTTTTTTTGTTAATTAATAAATCATTTTAAATATCCTAACAAATCATTCCTATAAATGGTCGACTAATTGGAGCAGGTATATTTTCCCAAAGCATACTCTTAGGGTTATAAGAAATTTTCTATAGAAATATTTTGTTGTTAGTTTTTAGGAACAAATATTTATTTGTGACCTATGTCACCTATGTGAATGCCAGGAGGTACACCGCATGGTATTTTCATACAAGCTGCTACAAAAAATAAAGAATAAGAGCTAGGATTTTGAAATTTCGCAAAAATAAGGCATAATTTTTAAGGCATACTTTTAGGGTTATAATAAATTCAGTATTGAAATCTTTTGTTGATGGTCTTAAGTTAAAAATTAGAATACACATGTTTGAATGCCAAGAAAAAAATATTGCCCCTAATGGTATGCTGTACAAAAATTGAATAATTTCGGATTTTTTATTTTTGGTTTACCAATTTTACTAATTAAATCAGAATTTTCTTTTTGCAATGGTTAAAGACCCCCCGATTTGAAATATTTTTAAATAGCCAGGCATCGGTGGGTCTTGTGATTATAGTTTTGGGAATTGGAAATGAAATGCACTGAGAAGGGTCTGCCTTCAGGCAAATCCCCTGTTTGAAAGGGAAAGCTAACAAATAATTACACTTTTTTAATGCAAAATAACTCGATAGCTCTTGCTTTTCATGAACTAAACAAATTTGCAATACGAAAAATGGCTTGCGAGATATAGACCAATGACATAACCTCTAATCGCTGAACTTTTCAACTATTTTCAAGTTTATGAACTTTAAATGCATACACAAGAGAGATATAAGCAAAATCTTTTAGAAAATAGTTAATTGACATATTTTTTTTTTGCAGAATTCAATAAACAAAATCGAGATTTGGATGCATTAAATTTGAGAGTTTTTCTCGCTGATAACACTGTGAAACAATTCTTTGTTTTTTTTTTTAATGCGCCTGAATAAGACCATAGGCATTTGAAACTAGAGATCGCGTGTCGAAAAAAACTGTGTCATTTTGTGATATTTTGTCCTTTTTACAGGACTTCTAAAATTTCCAAAGGATATGGATGTTTCCATAATTTATTTTTGTACTTTTACAAACCATACAAACATGATATGGATATCAAATGAAAGAGAAGAATATCTTTCAAAAATACTTAAAATTTCCAGCTTCTATCTCTGTTAGTTTATCATTACCAATCATTTAGAGTTTCCGCTTAAAAAGTTAAAGTTTATTTATTTTTATTTTTAAGGGAGGAAATTTGAAATAGTTGGTAATGCTAATAGAAGCTTGAAATTTAATGTGTTTTTAACAGATATTCTTATCTTTCATTTGATACCCTTGCATCTATGTAAGGTTGGTAAAAGTACGAAAATAAATTGTTATATCCTCTGGAAATTAAATTCTTGTAAACAGATCACCAAAGGATATAGTTGTTTTAATAATTTATTTTTATACCTGTGCGAATCTTACAAAGGTGATATGGGTAGCCATTGAAAGAGAAGAATATCTGTAAAAATCACTTTAAATTTCTTGTTTCCATTTGTAGTAGTATAGCATTTACAGTCATTTCAAAAATTTCCTAAAAAGATAAAATTTATTTAGTTTTATTTTTTAGGGCGAAATTTTAAATGGTTGCCAATTCAAACTAATACAGACAGAATAATGAAATTTTAAATGTTTTTAACAAATATTCGTTTCTTTCATTTGATATCCACATCACCTTTATATGACTCGCAAAAGTTCGCCAATAAATTATTAAAATAACTATATCTTCAGGAAATTAAATTCCTGTAAAAATGTCACCAAAGAATATAGTTGTTTTAATAATTTATTTTCGTACTTTTGTGAATCTTACAAAGGTGATATGGGTAGCAATTGAAAGAGAAGAATATCTGAAAAAAAAATACTTTAAATTCCCTGTTTCCATTTGTAGTAGTATAGCATTTACAGTCATTTCAAAAATTTCCTAAAAAGTTAAAATTTATTTAGTTTTATTTTTAAGGGTGAAATTTTAAATGGTTGTTAATTCAAACTAATACAGACAGAATCACGAAATTTGAAATGTTTTTAACAGATATACTTTTCTTTCATTTGATGCCCATATCACCTTTATGTGACTCGCAAAAGTTCGAAAATAAATTATTAAAACAACTATATCCTCTGGAAATTAAATGCTTGTAAAAAGGTCACCAAAGAATACAGTTGTTTTAATAATTTATTTTTGTACTTTTGCGAGCCATACAAATGTGATATGGGTAGCAATTGAAAGAGAAGAATATCTGTAAAAATCACTTTAAATTCCTTGTTTCCATTTGTAGTAGTATAGCATTTACAGTCATTTCAAAAATTTCCTAAAAAGTTAAAATTTATTTAGTTTAATTTTTAAGGGTGAAATTATAAATGGTTGTTAATTATAAACTAATACAGACAGAATCACGAAATATGAAATGTTTTTAACACATATTCTTTTCTTTCATTTGATACCCATATCACCTTTATATGACTCGCAAAAGTTCGAAAATAAATTATTAAAACAACTATATCCTGTGGAAATTAAATTCTTGTAAAATGTCACCAAAGGATATAGTTGTTTTAATAATTTATTTTTGTACTTTTGCGAATCTTACAAAGGTGATATGGATAGCAATTGAAAGAGAAGAATATCTGTAAAAATTACTTTATATTCCGTGTTTCCATTTGTGGTAGTATAGCATTTACAGTCATTTAAAAAATGTCCTAAATAGTTAATTAATTAATTTTTTTTTTTTTATTTTTAAGGATGAAATTTTAAATGGTTGCTAATTCAAACTAATACAGCACGAAATTTTAAATGTTTTTAACAGATATTCTTTTCTTTCATTTGATACCCATATCACCTTTATATGACTCGCAAAAGTTCGAAAATAAATTATTAAAACAACTATATCCTCTGGAAATTAAATTCTTGTAAAAAGGTCACCAAAGAATATAGTTGTTTTAATAATTTGTTTTCGTACTTTTGCGAATCTTACCAAGGTGATATGGGTAGCAATTGAAAGAAAAGAATATCTGTAAAAATCACTTTAAATTCCTTGTTTCCATTTGTAGTAGTATAGCATTTACAGCCATCTCAAAAATTTCCTAAAAAGTTAAAATTTATTAAGTTTTATTTTTAAGGGTGAAATTTTAAATGGTTGCTAATTCAAACTAATACAGACAGAATCACGAAATTTGAAATGTTTTTACACATATTCTTTTTTTCATTTGATGCCCATATCACCTTTATGTGACTCGCAAAAGTTCGAAAATAAATTATTAAAACAACTATATCCTCTGGAAATTAAATGCTTGTAAAAAGGTCACCAAAGAATACAGTTGTTTTAATAATTTATTTTTGTACTTTTGCGAGCCATACAAATGTGATATGGGTAGCAATTGAAAGAGAAGAATATCTGTAAAAATCACTTTAAATTCCTTGTTTCCATTTGTAGTAGTATAGCATTTACAGTCATTTCAAAAATTTCCTAAAAAGTTAAAATTTATTTAGTTTTATTTTTAAGGGTGAAATTATAAATGGTTGTTAATTATAAACTAATACAGACAGAATCACGAAATATGAAATGTTTTTAACACATATTCTTTTCTTTCATTTGATACCCATATCACCTTTATATGACTCGCAAAAGTTCGAAAATAAATTATTAAAACAACTATATCCTGTGGAAATTAAATTCTTGTAAAATGTCACCAAAGGATATAGTTGTTTTAATAATTTATTTTTGTACTTTTGCGAATCTTACAAAGGTGATATGGATAGCAATTGAAAGAGAAGAATATCTGTAAAAATTACTTTATATTCCGTGTTTCCATTTGTAGTAGTATAGCATTTACAGTCATTTAAAAAATGTCCTAAATAGTTAATTAATTAATTTTTTTTTTTTTATTTTTAAGGATGAAATTTTAAATGGTTGCTAATTCAAACTAATACAGCACGAAATTTTAAATGGTTTTAACAGATATTCTGTTCTTTCATTTGATACCCATATCACCTTTATATGACTCGCAAAAGTTCGAAAATAAATTATTAAAACAACTATATCTTCTGGAAATTAAATTCTTGTAAAAAGATCACCAAAGAATATAGTTGTTTTAATAATTTATTTTCGTACTTTTGCGAATCATACAAATGTGATATGGATAGCAAATAAAAGAGAAGAATATCAGTAAAAATTACTTTATATTCCGTGTTTTCATTTATATTAGTATAGCATTTACAGTCATTTCAAAAATTTCCTAAAAAGTTAAAATTTATTTAGTTTTATTTTTAAGGGTGAAATTATAAATGGTTGTTAATTATAAACTAATACAGACAGAATCACGAAATATGAAATGTTTTTAACACATATTCTTTTCTTTCATTTGATACCCATATCACCTTTATATGACTCGCAAAAGTTCGAAAATAAATTATTAACACAACTATATCCTGTGGAAATAAAATTCTTGTAAAATGTGAAATTATAAATGATTGTTAATTATAAACTAATACAGACAGAATCACGAAATATGAAATGTTTTTAACACATATTCTTTTCTTTCATTTGATACCCATCTCACCTTTATATGACTCGCAAAAGTTCGAAAATAAATTATTAAAACAACTATATCTTCTGGAAATTAAATTCTTGTAAAAAGGTCACCAAAGAATATAGTTGTTTTATTAATTTATTTTTGTACTTTTGCGAATCTTACAAAGGTGATATGGGTAGCAATTGAAAGAGAAGAATATCTGTTAAAATTACTTTAAATTCTGTGTTTCCATTTATATTAGTATGGCATTTACAGTCATTTCAAAATGTTCCTAAAAAGTTGAAGTTTATTTATTTTTATTTTTAAGGGTGAAATTTTAAATGGTTGCCAATTCAAACTAATACAGACAGAATCACGAAATTTGAAATGTTTTTAACAGTTATTCTATTCTTTCATTCGATACCCATATCACCTTTATATGACTCGCAAAAGTTCGAAAATAAATTATTAAAACAACTATATCCTCTGGAAATTAAATTCTTGTAAAAAGGTCACCAAAGAATATAGTTGTTTTAATAATTTATTTTCGTACTTTTGCGAATCTTACAAATGTGATATGGGTAGCAATTTAAAGAGGAGAACATCAGTAAAAATTACTTTAAATTCCTTGTTTCCATTTGTTGTAGTATAGCATTTACAGTCATTTCAAAAATTTCCTAAAAAGTTAAAATTTATTTATTTTTATTTTTAAGGGTGAAATTTCAAATGGTTGCTAATTCAAACTAATACAGACAGAATCACGAAAATTTAAATGTTTTTAACAGATACTCTTTTCTTTCATTTGATACCCATACCACCTTTATATAACTCGCAAAAGTTCGAAAATAAATTATTAAAACAATTATATCCTCTGGAAATTAAATTCTTGTAAAAAGGTTACCAAAGAATATAGTTGTTTTAATAATTTATTTTTGTACTTTTGCGAATCCTACAAAGGTGATATGGGTAGCAATTGAAAGAGAAGAGTATCTGTTAAAATTACTTTAAATTCTGTGTTTCCATTTATATTAGTATGGCATTTACAGTCATTTCAAAAATTTCCTAAAAAGTTAAAATTTATTTAGTTTTATTTTTAAGGGTGAAATTTTAAATGGTTGCTAATTCAAACTAATACAGACAGAATCACCAAATTTGAAATGTTTTTAACAGATATTCTTTTCTTTCTTTTGATACCCATATTACCTTTATATGACTCGCAAAAATTCGAAAATAAATTATTAAAACAACTATATCCTTTGGAATTAAATTCTTGTAAAAAGGTTACCAAAGAATATAGTTGTTTTAATAATTTATTTTTGTACTTTTGCGAATCCTACAAAGGTGATATGGGTAGCAATTGAAAGAGAAGAATATCTGTAAAAATTACTTTAAATTCCTTGTTTCCGTTTGTAGTAGTATAGCATTTACAGTCATTTAAAAAATGTCCTAAATAGTTAATTTATTATTTTTTTATCTTTAAGGGTGAAATTTAAAATGGTTGCTAATTATAAACTAATACAGACAGAATCACGAAATTTGAAATGTTTTTAACAGATATTCTTTTCTTTCAGTTGATACCCATATCACCTTTATATGACTCGCAAAAGTTCGAAAATAAATTATTAAAACAACTATATCCTCTGGAAATTAAATTCTTGTAAAAAGGTCACCAAAGAATAAAGTTGTTTTAATAATTTATTTTTGTACTTTTGCGAGCCATACAAATGTGATATGGGTAGCAATTGAAAGAGAAGAATATCTGTAAAAATCACTTTAAATTCCTTGTTTCCATTTGTAGTAGTATAGCATTTACAGTCATTTCAAAAATTTCCTAAAAAGTAAAATTTTATTTATTTTTATTTTCAAATTTAATTTTAATTTATTTTCATAGTCCTTATTGTCTTACAAAGACGACATGGATATCTAATGAAAGAGAAGAATTTCTGTTAAAAATACTTTAAATTTTATGCTTCTACATGTATTACGTAAATAAATAAGGGGGAAATTTGAAATGGATGAAATTTATACGTATTGAAATACGAAATTTTAGGTATTTTTAATAAACATTCATGTCTTTCATTTCATATAATTATAATTATTTCATTTCATATATAATTTTTGCATGTCTTGCAAAAGTACAAAAATAAATTATTAAATCCTTTGGAAATTAAATAATATTACCAAAGGGATATAGTTGTTTTAATAATTTAATTTTGTACTTTTGCGAATCATACAAATGTGATATGGGTATCAAATGAAAGCCAAGAATATATGTTAAAAATACTTTAAATTAGATACGTCTATCTGTTGTAGTTTAACATTAACAACTATTTCAAGATTCCCCTTAAAAAATTTAACTTTATTTGTTTTTATTTTTAAGGGATCGATCTCTAGTTGCTTGTGTATATGGTCTTGTTCATGTTCAAAAAGTACTGTCGCACGGTGTAATACACTGTGGGGCGGGGACCTGGAATCTAAGCCATTTTCTAATTGAAATTCTGAAATTTAAATTGAAATTGAGAGTATACAATTTGATATTGAGAAATAAACAATTGAAAATGAGAAAATACAAATTAATTTGAATTTACATTTCTCAGTTTCAGTTTCATTTATCATTTTTTTCAATTTAAAATTTCATTTCTCAATTTCAAATTTTATTTACATTTCACATTTTTAATTTGTATCTTCGCAATTTCAATTTGCATTTCTGAATTTCGACTTGCTTTTTCTCAATTTCAATTTTCATTTCTAAATTTTAACTTGTATTTTCTCAATTTCAACTGAGAATGGTGTAGAACTCAACGATGTCATGCTGGAAATTTGGAAAAAGTTCTTGGCCATGTGACTGACTTTCCGATAGCCGTACAAGGAAATTTTCCTACAGTTCTTAGAAATATTATGCAGAAAGTTCTAAGCAAGCTGGTGCGATGGTGTGCTAGGAGTAAATCGGCTAAAAACTGGGTTGGCATCATACATCAAGTAGTTGACCATCATTGTAAATGGAAAGGTTCTTTTGCATCCAAATCCATTTAATCATTTCTCTACAATTATTTTTTGTGTTAATTTATTTGTGGCACCACTGTGCAACCGAAATCATGTTCCGCATGATGAAGCAACAAAACCAACAAACGTTCAAAAGCCCACCACCGAAATGTTTGGAGAATATTTAAGCAGGTTGTCCGTCGTCCCCACGTCCATAAGCCCTGGTCGCCCCCACACTTCAGTCCTGCCTCAGTGGGATACGAAACGTTTACGAAATCTTAATTTCTCAAGGATTTTGCTTTAATATATTTAATCAAAAACAAGAAAAAAGTAAAGAAAACCGAAAAAGAGAAACAAAAACAACTGCAAAGAAGCGGAAGAAACAACATTTCGATTTCACAAAAGGCGAAAATCTCTTTTAATAGAAATTAAAGGATCTTTCATTAAGTTGTCTACTTAAAACACAACGACACAACTCAAACAGCAGGCACACACACAACTCAATACAAAGAGCAGCAACAGCAACGTGGACAAACACCACCACCAGCAACAAACAGCCGAAACATGCGTTAACAGCACGAATAATGTTCGTAGTGTGTGTGTTCGGAGTGTGTGTGTGCGAGAGTGTTTTCATTTGTTGTTGTGCTGATATTATTGATTGTCCTTTGGTGCATACTTAATTGGTTGGGTGGCGGGGGCCAACAACAACAACAATAACAACGTTTGGATGGGCGACAATGTGAATGACAAGGTTGTGTGGCTTGTCACATTTTTGTGTGTATGTGTGGGGGGACGCTCAACATGGCCTAACCCCGCTCTCACCACTCACTCTCTCTATCATTGTCGGCCGCTCATTCCAACAAATGCGAATGGATGGGAATATTGGTGTTGCCTTTCGAATTGACCTTAATGTCAGCTCGTATATTGGTTGTGAATAAATTACAAATTAACATAAGTAAATGCCTCTCTGTGAGTGTGCGAGTGTGTGTTTGTCTGTATGTCTGTATTTATGATTATACGAACATGTAGCCATTTGAACTCGGTCGACGAGACGAGACCTCTGGATTAAGGCACAACACCACTTTTGTTTGTTTATTTATTTTATTCCTCTGTTTTTTTGATTTTGTCTTGAACGGCTTAGGATATTAAGAGTGAAACATAATTGGCGAATTAGCATTTGATCCTTGGCGTTATTGAGGCTGGGAAGAGGGGGGCCTTTGTCCTGTGCAAGGATTCTTTGTGCAACATCTTTATCTGTCCTTTTGTTTTTCTGGTTAATTTTCTTTAATTGTTATTAGTATGGCCAGACCATAAAAGACACAAATTACTGGCCATAATTCTTGGCCTGTGGAGAGAAAATATTTGTTGCTCATATTTCTAAAATGGTGTGTCCTTCCGTTTTCCCTAAAATATTGCTTCGGGGGACCAATATTTATGTGAAATATCGAAATATTAAAAGATTACAAACTATTCCCCCCCCAAAATCTAAAATTTATTTGAGCCCAAGAAAAACTAAAATAACTAAAAGGCTTAGGGGGCCATTATGTCCACAAAAGTGCCATAATGTTAATTTTCTTTTGGCCACACACACTCAGAAAGTGTAGAGGGAAGGGAAGAAGGTATGTAGCCTTTGGGCTGAGGTCATTGGCTGGTTTGCCATTAAGATTGTGATCGAAAAGGGTTTCACACTGGGCGACAGACAGGACACACATGCAAAAATCGTAATACAAGTTGTGAGTTCTATAATAGGGTGGAGGGTGTCTTCAATTTGTCTTTCAGTTTAGAAAATTCCATTACATTTCCCATAAATGATATACTCGTATTATCATAATGAATATTTTTTCTGAAAATCGAGATTTTTAGGTCCCTCCCTTAGGTTTCCCTTAAAATAGTAATTTTGAAAAATTCCTTAATATGTACTACATGTCGAATTTGAACATTCATGTCTCATTTTTTATCCCTTTCTACCCCATTTGGAACAAAAAAACTTGTCTAAGACGTTTGAATACTATATAGAGCCATGATTCTAGAAGGTACAAATCAAATGATGAATGAGAAACTGATGCAGTGGACTTGAAAAATTCTACTTCAAGGAAAGTATAATAGAAATGAAAAATACAAGTTAAAATTTAGAAATGAAAATTTAAATTGAGAAAATGCAAGTCGAAATTCAGAAATGCAAATTGAAATTGCGAAGATACAAATTGAAAATGAGAAATGTAAATAAAATTTGAAATTGGGAAATGAAATTTTAAATTGAAAAAATGAAAATTGAAACTGAGAAATGTAAATTCAAATTAATTTGTATTTTCTCATTTCCAGTTGTTTATTTCTCAATATCAAATTGTATATTCTCAAATTCAATTTAAATTTCAGAATTTCAATTTGAAAATGGCTTAGATTCCAGGACCCCGCCCACAGTGTATTACACCGTGTGACAGTACTTTTTGAACCTGAACAAGACCATATACACAAGAAACAAGAGATCGATCCCTTAAAAATAAAAACAAATAAACTTTAATTTTTTAGGGGGAAATTTGAAATAGTTGTTAATGCTAAACTACAACAGATCGAAGCATCTAATTTAAAGTATTTTTAACATATATTCTTGGCTTTCATTTGATACCCATGTCACATTTGTATGATGCGCAAAAGTACAAAATTAAATTATTAAAACAACTATATCCCTTGGTAATATTTTTTAATTTCCAAAGGATATAATAATTTATTTTCGTACTTTTGCAAGACACGCAAAAATTATATTGGTATGACATGAAAGATATGAATGTTTTTAAAAATACTTAAAATTTCGTATTTAAATACGTATAAAATTAGCATTAATAACCATTTCAAATTACCCCCTTATTTATTTACGTAATACATGTAGAAGCATGAAATTTAAAGTATTTTTAACAGAAATTCTTCTCTTTCATTAGATATCCACAACGTCTTTGTAAGAAAATCAGAACTATGAAAATAAATTAAAATTAAATTTGAAAATAAAAATAAATAAAATTTAACCTTTTAGAGGGAACACTGTAAATAGTTGTTAATGCCACACTAATACAGAGGGCATGTAATTTGAAGCATTTTTAACCAATATTCTTTTCTTTCAATTGCTACCCATATCACATTTGTATGACTCGCAAAAGTACGAAAATAAATTATTAAAACAACTTGAGAAATTCTACTTCAAGGAAAGTATAATAGAAATGACGAAATGATGGAAAGAATTGTATCGAGGTAGTCTCCTTGACTATTAAATATATATATATATATATATAAAAATTTGCATTCTAGTAAATATAGATGCAAAATGGTCTTGACCCAGGACAATATCCTGGTTCAAATCAAATATATATTAAAATAATATGAAAAATAATTTGCAAAATATGTTTTCATGAGCGCCCCGCTAGTCATGTTAGTAGCATGCTCGGCTGTTAGCTTGAGGGTTGAGAGTGCGATTTCCACCAGAGACTCTGGTTTATCGCTGTATAACTAGATAATCACCCGCCTCAATCTCTGGGCCCAAATTTAGAATATAAATTTACTTTGTATTGTAATTCATAACACTGTGCGACAGTACTTTTTGGACATACATACATACAGCTAGAAATCGTATTAAAAATGGTGTACTCAGTTTTTCATTTGGTGATCTTTTCTCATTTTTACAGGACTTTAAATTTCCAAAGGATACTGTTGTTCTAATAATTTATTTTCGTACTTTTGCGAGAAATAGAATGGCGCGATATGGGTATCAACAGAAAGAGAAGAACATCAGCTAAAAACCACTTCAAATTACATGATACCATCTGTATTAGTTTAGCTTTAACAGTCATTCCAATTTCCCCCTTAAAAAGTTAAATATGAATAAACTAAATAAGTAAGAGGTACAACTTGAAATAGTTGTCAAAGCTAAACTAATGCAGATAGAAAAAGTGCGAAAATACACATAGAAAGCTCACATAGACATATTTTTGCCCTTTGCGCTGCCACAAAGACAGAAAAGAGTAATGAAAGCCAGAACTCTTCCTAGCCTTGCCCGTTGAACCAGTTTGATAGTTTAATAAAAGATAGAAGCTGTCGTATTTTAATACATCCCAACTCATTTAAGACCCCATAAAAGTAGGACCCTAGCGTAGCTCGCCTCCTTTCTGACAAGGCAGGACATTCACATAAGAGGTGTTTCACTGATTCTTCCTCTTCCTTATTACCACAACTCTTGCAAAAATCGTTGATCGGACCCTCATTCTCACAGCGTGTTTACCTATCAGACAGTGACCTGTCACGATAGACACAATTAGAGAAACTTGCGGCCGTGTCGACGCCAGCAGGGTTTTTGATCGGTTTAGGCTCATGTGCGGCCACATAACTTTAGAGTGTGTGCAATTGGCAATTGTCGACCATCTATTGTCCGCTAATTCAATGGCTCTTTCTCGCAGAAGAAACTTGCAAGTAGCTAGTAGCATGCCAACAGATTCTAGTTCCCCTGGATCCTGTAAGGTAGATCCTAGCCTTGCTAGCTCGTCGGCTCTACAATTCCCTGGTATATTCCTGTGCCCCGGCACCCAAATAAGGTGGATGTTGAACTGCTCAGCCATCTCGTTTAGAGATCTGCGACAGTCGATGGCTGATCTTGAGTTCAGGAAGACATTACTTGGCTGTCCGAGAAGATGTTGACTCCAAATTTTGTTAGAATATTACATCTTAGCCAGTCCGCAACTTCTTTTATCGCCAATATTTCGGCTTGATACATACTGCAGTGGTCGGGGAGCCTCCTTGCAATGTTTAGTCCTAACTGCCTAGAATAGACTCCAAGGCCCACTTTATTATTTAGTTTGGAACCATCTATATAAAAGTCCACATACCTTTTCTTACCTGGGATACGACTGTTCCAGCTCGACCTCTCAGGTATTATTGCACGGTGTAATAAATAAATAAATAAAAATATTTTAATCTTCAGCTCGGCTATATGTTGAACGGACCTAGTTCGATTCAACCGGTTCCAATTTAACTCTTTTTTTATGATTGTGTTTATTCTAAGTTCTCAGTTCACTTTTGGGTCTGTTAAGATACATATTCGCCTTAGTGTGTTTTTAAACATTATTTTTTTTATAATTTTCCGAAAGTAAAAGAGGATGTTTCAGTTGAAGTGGGCTTAGTTTTTATCGAAATTTAAGTTGGAGTTATCTCTACTTTAAATGCAATTTTCGCAGCCTCATTTTTAAATGGAAATACTGTAATTAAACGGGAGTTTTTTTAACTTCAGTTCGAATATTCTTAATTTCGCATACAAATTGAGCATTTTAAATGACGTTTTATCATATTTACTCCCTTCTCTGGAAATATAAATAACCAACACAAACTGAAAATGGATGTTAATTGGAATTCTCTCAATTTTAAATGTAGTTTTTTTCGCTCAGCTTCAATTTCGAATGCTGTACGTTTCAAATGGAATATTCTCAAATTTTGATTGAAATATGCTTAATTTCATATTAAAATTCATAACAGCGGATTACATACAAATTTTTTTGAAACATTCACAATTTTAATTGGACATGAGTCAGCCAAAGATTATTTTAACAAAATCATGCCTTATAAAGTAAGGTAATGGTTTGTTCGTCTCAATATTATTGGACCATCATAGGAAAGGTTCAATTTCAGTAGTACCACCCGAAGTTTCCTAAGGTAGCATCTTTTCATGAAATTTAATCTAGAAAAAGTCTTTGGCAGTAGCGGTCATTTGGATTGTGTTAACTTAGTGATTCAAAAGAATTATCAATATCGGTTGGCATCCAATTCAACGGTACTTACAAGTTGCTGGTCTTTGCTTTATGGCATAAGTTGTGACTTACCTGAAAATAGAAAAAGGAATTAGGTTTTAGTAAACAATTTAAAATTAATACTAATAATACTGTGCTTCAAACACATAACAAATAGGACACACTGTGAGAAAAGTTAATTAACAATAATGGGAATAACCGTCGAATTATAGTTTACTTGCTGTAGATATTCATTCATATCATTTCATCACTACTAAACTCACACAGTCACTAAATAAGACATCTAGGAACAATACTTTAAAGTTTCAAAGAAGATTGGAAAAACTTTAAAATATATATCGACGTTATACCCTTCCACTTCAAATTACCAGCAAACAAAGTATAGTATATTAAAATCGACCAAGTGTTTCAGGAGTTACAGGCGATTCAATTAACACATCAATTTGAAAAAATGTGTTATTTCGCTGTTAAATTGGTCATAAGTAGTGAACAAATTTCTAATTTAAATAAGATATAAATATAAAATATAAAAATATTAAAAATACGCATAGACAATTTTTATGAAAAGAATACATACACAAACTTTCAAAACAATCGCAGCTATCGAGGCAAAAAATCGCACCGCTTGTCATGGAATGACTCTGCTGCAAAATATTTGTAAAACGAATAAATATTTTTTGCGAAGAATGCACAGCAAATAAAGCACAATTCAAATGAAATTAGATGGATTGCACTGATTTTGCTATCATTTTCTGACCTGAGTCCTGTCTAAGCGTATGAGTAATATTATTTAGAATAAATATATAACTCATACGCCACCACCATTATGGTGATGATAGAATTGCACTTCAATTCTATTTGAAATGTGGAATATGTTGAAAATTTGTATATTACACCGTGCTACAGTACTTTTTGGAGCTGAACAAAACACGTAAAATTAAACGCTTTTTTGCAATTTGGTGATCTTTTCAAATTTGGTGTTTTAAAAAATTTATTATCTTACTTTTCCGAGTCCTATAAAGATGATATGGGTATCAAATAAAAGAGAAGAATATCTATTAAAAATACTTAAAATAACATTCTTAACTAACAGTATTAGTTGAGCACAACAATCATTTAAAATTTCCCCACTTAAAAATAAAATTGAAAAAACGTTATTTAAAAGGGTAAATTAAAAATAATTGTTAATGGTAATAGATGCATGACATTTTAAATATTTTTAACGGATTATTTCTTCTCTTTCATCTTATACTCATATCGCCTTTGTATGACTCGCAAGAGTACGAAAATAATTTATTAAAACATCTCTATCAATTGAGGACTAAGAGTCCTGCAAAAAGAAGAAAATATCACAAAATCGATCAAATACAGAAGTCTTGTTCAGCTCCAATGTAAAATTGTAGCACCGTGCTCTATATATATATGTGACCCGGCCTATGAAAAGGTGGCTTATGACTCAAAAAAATTTTTTTCCACTTTTTTTTTGGTTTCGATAGTTTTCGAGACGCTCTTTCACTTGGTGAAAACTAGTGTACTAAAAATGTAGAGAAAGAAGAGCACAAATGAAAGAAACACTGAATTTTATTGAAAATCCAGAATCAAGATAAAAAATGCAATTAAAAATTTAAAAACAGGATTGAACGCTGCATAAACGATTTTACCAAAAAAGCTGTTTTCCACAATAAATATTTATTTTGCAGTATTAAGTAGTTTTCTTCGTCGCTATGCTTGTTGAAACCTTTGAAGTTGCTCGTTTTTTCGAATCTCCTTCTGGAGATTCGTTTTCTTGATTTTTTATTGCAGTTGAAGTCGCAGGTTTCTTCAGTTCTTTCTTCGGTGTAGGTTTTGACGATGAAGCCTTTGGCTCCTTCGATGCCACTTTGGTGGCTGGTGAAGCATCCTCAGATTTTTTTGATGGCATTTTTTTTTGAGATTCTGATAAATGTACCACTGACGCTGCAGAGATAAACCGACTGGTTGAATAATTTTGGGCATGGTGTCATCAACTGGGATTAATAACAGTTGAAATGATTCAACATCTTTACTGTCAGCAAAGTTTTTGGTTTAAAATAACTATCCCATTCTGTTCATAATGCAAAAGAAAAACTACTAAGAAACTGAAGAAATTCATTGTTTATCATTAACAGCTGTTTCTCGCAATTTCTTTTTTGAGTCATAAGCCCTTTCATAGGCCGGGTCACATATATATTTAATGATCATAAAACGAAAATGAGAAAATGTTGGATTTTTGGAGATATTCCGAAAATAGACTTTTTAGACTTTCAAATTAAAAGTTTTTGTTTCGTTAAAAATTTCGTTTTGCGCAAATTTTTGCATTTGTAGGCCAACAGTAGAGTATGAAAAAGGTATTTCATATATATATATATAACTCTGCTGTCTGTTTTTATTTTCCATAAACTACTGGAGAAATTGTGAAAAAAAATATTGTTGCTAACTGTGCTCTAAGATACCTCACCTACGGCCTTTTTCCGCCTCTCCAGCACATTATCTTCCAACAGTTATCTTTTTTCAATCCCTTCCCCCTACCTTCCAAAATCTTTACAATAATTCAGCTCCCCTTTTTTGGGGTGCTTTTTGTTTCCGACTACCAGCAACCAATTTCAGTATTTATGTGTTTTCTCAGCTGTTGGCTCCTTAATCCTTGCTTTGGAATAAAAGTGCATGAGTCTTGTTGCTAGTGTTTGTTTTTGTTTCGTTTTTGGTTATACAAAAATTGAAAAGTTTAATTCATGTCAGTCTGCCTAACTGACTTTTCTTTATTTTCTTTCCATGACTACAGGTCATATCATGGATGAGTTGTTACTAAGTGCCAGTGTGTGTGTGTAAAAGTCAAAGTTAGTAAATACACATCCATATATATGAGAATTCTGTACAATTTAAATTAAATGCATCCTCTTCAGGAGAGTGTATTGTACGAGTATGCAAAAAAAGAGCAGAAGTAATGAGTGGAAAACCGAAAAGTGAAAACTTACAATGAAATCATAGACAAACAAACTCTTCTTCATAAGCTCTTGTGTGGAAGGAAGGGGGGAGGGGTGTTGGATGGTATCATGTTGGCGAACAGTGTTCGACGCTAGGAATGAACAGGAACAAGAACAGGAAACTGCAGTTGTAAGGCAAACGGCAGAACATCCAACATGGGACACTGGTGCGTATGTGGAACAAATATTGCGAATATCACTTATACGTCATGGTGTACAAAGAGAGTGATTCTTCGTTACATTAGAAGGGATACGATAGAGATGAGTGACTAATATTCGATATAAGATTGAGTTATTTTGGATCCATTGGTAGTTTTTCTTCAACATTAGGTTTTTCGTATGAAATATTTTCTCATAAACTTTTGAGGAAAAATATGAAAAGAAATACTTTAAAAACAAGTAAGGAAAGGCTAAAGTCGGGCGGGGCCGACTATATAATACCCTACACCACTCCCTGCGTATGTACCTCACTTTGATTACTAAACCCAGGTATTTCATGGGAACAATTTTATGTAGTTCATACAAATTATATAAATTATATGAATATAATGTATATGCTATAAATTCATCTTTAGTCAAATTTAACGAATATGGTAAATAATATGGTAATTGATCCAATTGTCCGACAGACAAATACAAATTATACAGTAGTATACCAAAGTCATACCAAAGTATGGACGTATGGGCATCACCCAAACAATTCTCATTGCAATTCAATTCGGTAAAAATTCCTGTAAATGTATGTGTTTGACAAAAAATGTTAAATCGGAAAGGACATTTGTATGGGGGTATATTGAAACCAGGAACGATGTGACGCGCTTTCACCATGTCTGTTTATTGGTGAAATATAATATGTAAAATTTGGCCAAAATCGGTTAAACATTCGGGAGCAACATTTGTATGAGGGCTATATCTAAATCTGAACCGATCTTACCCACTTTCACCATTGGTTTTTTAGTTGGATTATAAGATGTTGTGCCAATTTTAAAGAAAAACGGGTACAATATCTGGATTTTAGAGCGGAAAAAGTCAAATCGGGAGCGACATTTGTATGGGGGCTATATCTAAATCTGAACCGATCTTACCCAATTTTTGCATACGTGTTTCTAGTTGGATTATAAGATGTTCTGCAAAATGTAAAGAAAATCGGGTACAATATGTCTTTTCTAGAGGGGAAAATGTCAAATCAGGAGCGACATTTGTATGGGGGCTATATCTAAATCTGAACCGATCTTACCCAATTTTTGCATACGTGTTCCTAGTTAAATTATAAGTTGTTCTGCAAAATTTAAAGAAAACCGAGTACAATATGTCGTTTCTAGAGCGGAAAATGTCAAATCGGGAGCGACATTTGTATGGGGGCTATATCTAAATCTGAACCGATCTTACCCAATTTTTGCATACGTGTTTCTACTTAGATTATAAGATGTTCTGCAAAATTTAAAGAAAATCGGGTACAATATGTCGTTTCTAGAGCGGAAAATGTCAAATCGGGAGCGACATTTGTATGGGGGCTATATCTAAATCTGAACCGATCTTACCCAATTTTTGCATACGTGTTTCTAGTTGGATTATAAGATGTTCTGCAAAATTTAAAGAAAACCGGGTACAATATGTCGTTTCTAGAACGGAAAATGTCAAATCGGGAGCGACATTTGTATGGGGGCTATATCTAAATCTGAACCGATCTTACCCAATTTTTGCATACGTATTTCTAGCTGGATTATAAGATGTTGTGCCAATTTTAAAGAAAATCGGGTACAATATGTGGTTTCTAAAGCGGAAAAAGTGAAATAGGGAGCGACATTTGTATGGGGGCTATATCTAAATCTGAACCGATCTTACCCAATTTCGGCATAGGTGTTTCTAGTCAGATTGTAAGATGTTGTGTCAAATTTAAAGAAAATCGGGTACAATATGTGGTTTCTAGAGCGGAAAATGTCAAATCGGGACCGACATTTGTATGGGGGCTATATCTAAATCTGAACCGATTTCCTCCAAATTCAATACCAATGGTCCTTGGCCAGAAAAAATAACTTCTGCCAAGTTTCATGACAATCGGAAAACAATTGCGACCTGTAGAGTGCGAACAAGCTTAGATGGACAGCAGACGGACGGACGGACGGACGGACAGACAGACATCGTTAAATCGACTCAGCTGGCGATTCTAAGCCGATCCGTATACTTAAAGGTTGGTCTAGCTCAATTATTTCTTGGTGTTACAAACATTTGGCGGAAAACTAACTTATAATACCCTAGACCACGAAGTGGTGTAGGGTATAAAGAAAGAATCTCAGAGGATGTTAAGCTTCATTTTTGGATCACAATGAAGTTTATATTTGTTTGCTGAACTTGGGACCAAGTCTTAAAATGGAAATGCCAAAATTGTACTATGCAGATGGACCGTTTGAGGCGCAGTCAAGGTCAACATTTGCATGAAATAATCATCAAACATTAAATTATATGGACCGTACTATCGATTCAAATAAAGATTTCATGCATTTTTCTGATTTTTATGTTTTTTTTTGAAAAACTTTCCTAGAGCTTTTAAAAAATGACCCTTTGCATTTGTAGCAACTAATGTATGATGTAATGACGTCGAACTGCAAAAGATGTTAGTTTGCAATTTTTCATTAAGCTGAGACAACATATGTTGCACGAAATTAAATTCGTGTTGTGTAGAACAAAAAATACTATTTTTAGTAAAGAGAAGCATCCTGTCATTTGCAGTTGCTGATGATGCTCTAAATCTCTTTGAACTTTAACATTTAAAATTGCATCATAGGGAGGAACAAAAAACTCTGAACTGAAAACAGTTCACAGTTTGGAAAATATATGCAAAGCAAAAGAACTATACTTTCTTTATTATTTATAACCAAATTTAATATAATTTAATTAATTTTTATTAGTTATAACCAAACGAAAATTCACACTTTACAAAATCAACCGGAATTACAGTGAAAAATCATAAAAAAATTAATTGTTTCATTAGTTTATAAACACAACGTATAAAAACAATGAAAAATCCAAGAAAAAATAGGTTATGGAAAAATGTATTATACCCTCCACCTACAGGATGGAGGGTATAATCTAAACGAAAGGAGCCAGGAGGTCCAAATTTTGCATAAATACGCCTTATAGTCGTAGATCGGTAGGGATTGAAACTGGACGAAATCGGTCCAAAGGAAAAATTTTTCCCTCACAAGGACTAAAAATACCCATAAATAATCCCTATCATTCGTAGGGGGTGAAATAGGGCAAAAAGGGATAAACATGTACCTATCCAACGGCTGCCCCCAGAATAATGAAATTAGGTGTATACATTCCTCTGATTGTGTAGACACGTAAAATAAAGAGATTTTTCGAAATTCGTACTTTTTGGGGTTAAAATGGAAAAAGGGGATAAAAATTGTACCAACTAAATGACCGCATCTATGGTCATGAAATTCGGAGTATACATTTCTCTGACTGCGTAGACGCGAAAAATAAAATGGTTTTTCAAAATTCGTACTTTCAAGGGATACAATGGGACAGAGGGATAAAAATGGTACCAAATAAACGGCTACAGATGGAATGATGAAATTTGGTGTGTACATACCTCTAATTGCGTAGACAAGTAAAATAAAGGGATTTTTAGAAAGCCGTACTTTTAAGGAGGTAAAATTGGAAAAAGGGATAAAAATGGTACCAGCCAAATGGCAGCAGCTAGGATGACGGAATTCGGTGTACACATTCGTCTGACTGCATAGACAAGCAAAATAAAAATATTTTTCCAAATTCGTATTTTTTAATTTTTTGAATCATGAGGATAGGTTATCTTGCACTGTGTACGTGAGAAATAATGAATTTTCAAAATTTGTACGTTTGGAATTAAAATGGATGGAAATACAGCCAACTGTAGTAGTGTTTAAGTTTTATTGAAGATTACAGTCTTATTTTCGATATATATTATAAACGTATTGGTAGTAGCGTGGTTTGAAATAATAACAATTTTATATTTATTTATAAAATTAGCTTTTCAATATTGGTATTTATTTTGGTTTGGCTATATTAAAAAAATGTACATTGTCATGTAATGTTACTGCATTTCTACGAAAATCGACAGCCTCTGTGGAATGCAATCCAAGGTGGAGGGTATATAAATTTCGGACCGGCCGAACTCAACGTCGTTTTTACTTGTTTTTTTTTTTTTTTCATTTTTTTGTAGTATGAGATTGCTTTAAACATTTTGTCGTATGACTTTGTAAAGGGTAAAATTAAAAAAAATGCATGAAATTTTTATTTGAATCGATAGTACGGTCCATATAATGTAATGTTTGAAGATTATTCCATGTAAATGTTGACCTTGACTGCGCCTCAAATGGTCCATCCGCTTAGTCCAATTTTGGCATTTCCACTTTTTTGAGTAACAGAGGCCCAATTGCGGCGAACGGCGACGAATCGATAATTGATGGTCATCATTAACACTGGCCGATACAACTGCGATATTTTCTTCAGTTCGCACTCTACGTAAGCGTGTTGGTGGTTTAATGTCCAACAATGTAAATTTGGTGCGAAATTTAGTCACAATAGCCCGAATAGCCGCTTCAGTGGGTCGATTAAACTGACCATGAAATGGAAGAAGCGCGCGTGAACTTTCTTAACAGAGCACGCATTTTGATAATAAAATTCAATAATTTGCAAGCGTTGTTCGTTTGTAAGACGATTCATGGTTAACTTATAGACCGAGCTGAAGATGTTTGACAGTGAAACAAAACACGAAACGTGCGTCAGCTGTTTAAACCAGTGTTGCCAAGATGATAATAGCTAAAAAAATCACCCTTTATAACTCTTTCTGATGTATTTTGGCGTCCAAATAAAATAAAATTATTAACATTTCACTTTTCGTCCAAGATAACTTTAATATGGTAACAAAAATTGTGAGTATGTGGCCGGTGTCTATAAATGTAGTAAATTTCAAATTTATATATTTTTTTTAGTTGTTTTTCTGATGGTGCAATCTCACACGAAAATATTAAAAAAATTAAAAAATATATATTTTTTCTTATATTTTTCATAGTTTTTCTACCTTGTGTTTATGAACTAATGAAAAAAATATAATTTTGATGATTTTCACTGTAATTCTGTTTGACTTTGTAAAAAATAAATCGAAAGAAATTCGTAAAAAATAGAGGCCATCATTTCACCACTTTCAAACTCACACAGTCGCTTAAGAATAGACCTAAGAACACTACTTTAAAATTTCAACAAATTGGATTAGTGTAATCATTTCGAAAATCTAAGGAAAGGAATTAAAAAGTCTAGACCGGCTATAACAGACAACTACCATGCTTTAAATCTAATTGAAATTACCTTCAAAACAAGGTATAATACATTAAAATCGTTAAAGTATTTCAGGAGTTACAGGCGATTGAATGAACACACCTTTTGAAAAAAGTAGTACTTTTTCCCCGGTTAAATTGGCCAAAACTCGCGAAAAAAATTTTAATTTTTTTTTTTTCAAAAATACCTATAGAATATTTTTATGAGAAGAATGCGTACACAAACTTTTAGAATTTCAAATTCTTGAAAAACAACATTCATCAACATTTTCGGCCTGTGTTGCTACAACCTAAATTACATTTTTATATGTAACAAAGATATGAACAAGTATTTAAATATCTGATGTATTGAAAACAAATGTTGGCACACATGAACAATTCAAGTGTATTTTGAAAGAAGCGTTAAAAATAACACACATAACACATAGCTCAAAGGATTTCCATATATCAATACCACTCACTCACTTAAAATGCAAATGAATGTTTGTTTATGGAGTACACCAGGTGGTATGAGTAACGTGAACTCATATTACTTATAGCACCCCCCATCCACCATTTATTTGCTCTTGTATAAATATTAATTTGTCTTTTAAACCTGAAAACGAATTGATCTGCCCAAAAAAGGCGGTGGTGGTAGACTGGCTTATGTTATTTTAAATTGCTGCATTGTTGTAAGTAAATAAAAATTAAACGTAAAAAATTGACAATATTTTTTTGTTACTTCCAAATTGAGAATGCCAATGGCAGCACTTGACAGTGACAGCGTCAGTGTTAATTAAATGCGCTCCTGTCGAATTGCTGCTATTGTTTTGACTTGTTTTTCTTTAGCAATGGACACGGTCAAAAGTTTGACTAAGTGTTTGCTTTGTAACGAATGCTGCAGTGTTTTGCTTATTTTAATTAATTTCTTTTTCCCCGTTTGACTCTTTGTACATTGTGACACCCCCCCCCCCACCACACCTCCTTGGCCCGCCACCATCCAACGGAATTCAAATCCAATTGCAATTCAATTACATGAAAACATGGCCATTTGCCTGGGTTTATGTATGTTAAACCCGTTAACACAATCACGTTCTTTTTTTTTTGGTATAACGCGCGAGTGTTGGTTGGTCGGTGTGTGTGTGTGTTTTTTTTCTGTGACAAATCCATTCTCAATTGAGAGTTTAACCGGTCGCTGTAGTTCTTGTTGGTGCGGTGTGGTGCGGTGCTGGTCGATTAGCATGTTGCGTGTGACCGCACACACTGTGTCGTACACTCGTGCGGCGAAACTCATACTCATACCCACAATAATACCTCGACCAAAAAAAAAGACGAGGACCTGCATGTGTAATGGTGCTAATTTCATAACATAGCAGCACAGATATACATACACATATAGACACACACCTATGTGTGTAAAAGTGTTTGTATGTGCATGATATCATGTGTGTGTGTGGTTGAGTGTAAATGTATTTACACTTTCGGCAGCAAACATGGAAATATGGTCGCAACTTTAAACACGATGTGTGTACAACCACGTTTGGAAACTAATGTTAAACTACAACAACAACAACGCCAAAAACATCTGAGCACACAATCAACCGACAAAAAATACCTGAACCACCACCACAACAACAGCAGCAGCAACAAACAACAACAACAAAGAATGTCAACTGGGGAACAAATATCAAAGCTGAACATGTCAACAGCAACAAACTCGACTCAACTCGACTGGAGAAATTGTATGACACACTCTCACTCTCACCCTCTCAGCGTCGCCCTCAAACACTCCAACGGGGACGCCCAAACACACTAAAGCTCGGCACATATTCACACACACACTCATGTGTGTGTGTGTGTACTCAATTTCATTTTAAAACAGGATACCAGTTAGTTTTGTGTCCCGTTGCCGTTGTCGTTGTTGTAACAGCTGCTGTCTCATACAACAACAAACTTATTATTGGTGACGGGCTTCGGGTTGCCTACTTGTTACCTTTATACGAGGTGGGTTTACACAATTTGAGAGGGAAAGTTTTATTTTTCAATGTGGGAATGTATTAACACTTTAACACCTAAGACCGTCTACAGAAGGTCGTCACTAAAATCCATTTCTAGCTAAACTTGTCAGTTTTTAGTAATACCAACCAATGAAGTTATTGTTTGTTTTCAATGTACCGTTATAACGGTACCAATCTGTAGTCGAACTGATAAGTAGTTTGGCAAATATCATCATTTCTTTTTGGAATTTTGAAAATTATTAAAAATGTTGGTGCAAATTGAAATTTAAAAATAAAAGGTTTCTAGTATTTCAAAAATTCAGGATTTTTTAGGTAAGTAATTTAACATTCTCCTTTGATAATTTGTTCATAATTTTATGTTTGGTAATTAACTTTTCTAAAAATCAAGTGATTTGTGATGACCGTCTGTAGACGATCTTAGTGGCTTAAGCGTTATTTTACCTGTGTATTATTTTTAGTCGTTTTGTCGGTACTTTTTATTTTTTTTATAATAACACGTGATATTTGCTCACAAAGCTGATTTTTCAAAATGTTTCGACGGAAAAATCAATTTTACCCTACTGGGTGATGAAGAAATTGCAGAATTAATGGATGCTATTGAAAATGACGATGAATTCGAGGATATGGATGACAGCATTCAAGATCAGCGAAGAACTAAAGAAAGCTCTAAGAGGTTACTCAACGGAATTCGTTGGTTCGGCTTATGGTGTCGACATCACTACAGTTTTGTGGAAGGAAACGAAAAATGTCAGTTTGTGCTCAACGTACGTAGGAACAAAGCCTTTTCTAACAACCAATTCTGAGAGAAAGTCATCAAAGACCGAAAAGATAAATCATATGCTGATATTTGATGCCCACAAATTATCCGTGAGTACAATGCCCACATGGGTGGTGTAGATCTTATGGACTCTTATATGGGTAGCAACGGTAGCTACCAGGATTTTCTATCACATTCTCGACATGTCTATAACAAATCTGCATCGAAGACAAAATAATCAAAAAAAATCGAAATCATCTCCATGATGAAAATATAAAGAATATGACTATGTGCGAATTTCGCTTAAGCATAGCGAAAGAGCTTTGTTCCTCTATTGAAAAGCGACCCGTTGGACGTCCGTCATCCTCTGAAGAACCAACCAACAAGCAATTCTATTGGAAAAGGCAGCTCATCCCGTTGCAAGTTTGAGATTTGACCAAATAAATCATAAATGGGGATCGAAAAAATCTTGTAAATTTTGCAAAAAAATCCGATACTCACACATTTTGTACCAAATGCAAAATCCACTTATATTTTTCTAAAGCAAAAAACTGTTGCCAAAAATATCACGTAGAAAACTAATTAATTATATATTAAATAAGTATTGAAATAAAGCTTTAAATAAACATTATTTTTATAATTAATAAATTTATTTTTTCCCTTTAACCACTAAGACCGTCCACAGACGGTCTTTTTAATTTTCCACCTAGCGCCTCCAGGTAATATTTTATAGACAAAACAGGCCCAAAATAACCCTAGAACCAAAATTCTCATAACCAAATATATAGTATTTCGATGTCAGTTGTTTAAGGGTTAAGACATTCTTTCAACCAAAAAATTGCATATAAAATTTAAAGAAGTAAAAACGGCATTTTTATCTTTATATACCCTCCACCATGGATTGCAGTCCACTGTCGAATTTCGTAGAAGTGCAGTAATATTACAGGAAAATATATTTTTTTAATATAGCCAAACCAAAACAAATATTGAAAAAATAATTTTATAAATAAATATAATATTTTTATTATTTCAAACCACGTTTACAAGGCAAGGCTACCAATACCTTTACACTGTATATATCGAAATAATACTTCAAGTCAATTCAAAAAATAAATATTCTTATAAAGGGTGATTTTTATCTATTATCTTTTTGGCAACACTGGTTTAAACAGCTGACGCACGTTTCGTGTTTTGTTTCACTGTCAAACATCTTCAGTTTCATCTATAATTTAACCATGAATCGTCTTACAAACGAACAACGCTTGCAAATTATTGAATTTTATTATCAAAATGCGGGCTCTCTTAAGAAAGTTCATCGCGCGCTTCCATTTTATGGTCAGTCTAATCGACGGCTATTCGGGCTATTGTGACTAAATTTCGCACCAAATTTACTTTGTTGGACATTAAACCACCAACACGCTTACGTAGAGTACGAACTGAAGAAAATATCGCAGCTGTATCGGCCAGTGTTAATGATGACCATCAACTATCGATTCGTCGCCGTTCGCAGCAATTGGGCCTCTGTTACTCAACAACGTGGAAAATTTTGCGGAAGGATTTAGGTGTGATGCCTTTCAAAATACAGCTGGTGCAAGAATTGACGCCGAACGACCTACCGCAACGTTAAATTTTTGGTGAATGGGCTCTTGGAAAGTTGGTCGAATATCCACTTTTTTACCGAAAAATTGTGTTCAGCCACGAAGCTCATTTTTGGCTCAATGGGTACGTAAATGGGCAGAATTGTCGATTTTGGAGTGAATATCAGCCAGAAGCATTGCAAGAGCTACCAATGCATCCAGAAAAAGTCACAGTTTGGTGCGGTTTATGGGCTGGTGGCATCATTGGACCGTACTTCTTCAAAGATGATGCGAGTCGTAACGTAACTGTGAATGGTGAGCGCTACCGTGAGATGATATCCAACTTTTTTTTTGGCCAAAATGCAAGAGCTTGACTTGCATGACATGTGGTTTCAACAAGACGGTGCCACATGCCACACAGCACACGCAACAATGGACTTATTGAGAGGCGAGTTCGGTGAACATTTTATTTCACGTTCGGGACCGGTCAATTGGCCGCCTAGATCGTGTGATTTAACGCCTTTAGACTATTTTTTGTGGAGCTATGTTAAAGCTCACGTCTATACAGACAAGCCCGCTTCAATTGACGCATTGGAAGACAACATTGAAGCATTTATTCGTGAGATACCGGCCGAAATGTTGGCAAGAGTATGCCAAAATTGGACTAAGCGGATGGACCATTTGAGGCGCAGTCAAGGTCGACATTTGCATGAAATAATCTTCAAACATTAAATTATATGGACCGTACTATCGATCCAAATAAAGATTTCATGCATTTTTCTGAATGTTATGTGTTTTTTTTTTGAAAAACTTTCCTATAGCTTTTAAAAAATCACCCTTTATTTTTATTTTCATAAAGCTTAAATACCGTAAATATTTGCATTTCCATTCTATTTTAATTCTAAAAGTACAAATTTTGAAAATCCATTATCTGACGTACACAGTGCAAAATAACTTAACTTCATGATTCAACCAATTTTTGCCGTAAAAGTACAAAAAAAAGTACGAATTTGGAAAAATCTTTTTATTTTGCGTGTCTATGCCGTCAGAGGAATAGTATGACTTTATAAAATCTCTTTATTTTACGTGTCTACGCAATTAGAGGGATGTACACACCGAATTTCATCATTCTAACTGTAGTCGTTTAGTTGGTACTATTTTTTATCCCTCTGTACACATTGTATCCATTGAAAGTACGAATTTGGAAAAAAACAGTTTATTTTCCATGTCTGTGCATTCAGAGGAATGTATACTTCGAATTTCCTGATTGTAGCTGCGGTCATTTGGTTGGTACTATTTTTATCCCCTTTTTCCATTTTAACCCCAAAAAGGACGAATTTCAAAAAATATGTTTATTTTGCGTGTCTAGGCAATCAGAGGAATGTATACACCTGGTTTCATTATTTGGTACTATTCAACCATTTCATTTGGTTGGTACTATTTTTATCCCCTTTTATCATTTTAACCCCAAAAAGCACTAATTCCGAAAAATCCGTTTATGTAACGTGTCTAGACAATCAGAGGATTGTATACACTGAATTTCATTATTTGGTACTATTCAACCATTTCATTTGGTTGGTACTATTTTTATCCCCTTTTATCATATTAACCCCAAAAAGCACGAATTTCGAAAAATCCTTTTATTTTGAATTTGAAAAAAATATTTTCATATCATGTACCTACTCAATTGGAGGAATGTACACACCGAATTTCATGTTTCTAGCAGTTGCCGTTTAATATGTACCATTTTTATCCCTTTTTGCCCCATTCACCCCCTACGAATAAAAGTCGTTTTATGGTGCACGTTTTTGTTATCGGGGGAATGCGCATACCCAATATCAAGTAAGTACAAGCATACATATTGAAAAAACATGCCTAAATACTCTAAAATATTAGCGATAATTATGGGTATTTTTAGTCCTTGTGAGGGAATTTTTTCCCCTTTTTGCCGATTTCGCCCAGTTTCAATCCCAACCGATCTACGACTATAAGACGTATTTATGGAAAATTTGGACTACCTAGCTCCTTTCGTTTAGATGCTAGTGTGCTTTCAACAGACGCACGGACGGACATGGCTGGATCGTCTTAGAATTTTATGACGATCAGGAATATATATACTTTATAGAGGTCTCAGGTACCCCCATCTTGGAGGTGGGGGTTTTTTGATTTCTTTTTGAATGTGTTAGATACTTTCAATTTCAGGCTCAACAAAAAAGAAACTATAAAACATGCTTCGCAGCAACTCGACCGATGCCTTCAGGTCTTGATAATCCACGTCGAAAGTTATAATAAATCATCGTACGAAAATGTTCACGATGATGTTCAATGTTCAATTTCTTAGCTGAGACAAAATCGTCCAAGTCTCTGTTAAAAAACTATATTATGCTCAAATGACAAAATATTCTAAAGAAATTTATGGCCACAAAGATCAAAGATTTAGATGGCGTCTTTAAGCAATTAGTCTAGCAAAGTCAATATAAAACAAGTAAGGAAAGGTTAAAGTCGGGCAGGGCCGACTATATCATACACTCCACTTTCTATCGGAATACAAATCAATTCAGTAAAAAAGTGAAAATGGGAATTTTTTTGTATGTTTCCTAATCACAGGCTAATATGACCTGGTTAAATTTGTCAAATCGAGAATAATGTTTGTATCGGGGCTATATGCAAACATGGAATGAAGTGACTAACTTTCACAATAAGTTCTGCCAGTTGAAGTATAACGTGTTATGCTCCATTTTAAGAAATTCTCTGAAAATACGCGGTTTCTGAGTGAACGAAATTTGTATGGGAGCTATATGTAAATCTGAACCGATGTGACCCATTTTCACCATATGTGTACCTAGTTTAAATATATGATGTTTTGCCAATTTTGATGAAAATCTGTTTAAATATTTGGTTTCTAGAAGAAAAAAGTAAAATCGGTAGTGAAATTTGTGTGGGAGCTATATATCTATAATATATATATATATAGCTATAATCTTAACCGATCTGACCCATATTCACAGTCGGTATTTCTGGTGGAAATATAAGGTGTTTTGCCAATTTTGAAGAAAATCTGTTAAAATATGTGGATTCTAAGCGGAAAAATTCAAATTGGGAACGAAATTTGTATGGGAGCTATACATAAATCTGAACCGATCTAACACCGATACAACAATAGATGGACAGACGGACATTGCTAAATCGACTCAGAAAGTGATTCTAAGCCGATCGGTCTATCACTCTTACTTTTGGGTGTTACAAACAAATGCACAAAGACATAATACTCTCGTGGTATATATATATTTTATATATATTTTATGTGCATATATCCCTTCTGCCATAATAAGTTGGCCGAACCTTTTTATATTTTTAATTTTCCTCAAATACTAAAATTCAATTAGGTCCCAGTCTCAAAAGCAGGACATGTTTAATATATTTTTAGGACCTTATCTCATACTTTTGGATGAATTTTGAAATGAAATTGGTCCCACATAACACCAAAAGATGAAATAGGGTTTCACAGATTAATGAAGCAGGGACTCAAATTAATTTGTGCCCATTTCATGAGACAAAGTAATATTTCGAAAGGTAACCGGCCTTCGTCTGGGCCTACCTACTCCCCATAACCATCTGGCGGCAGATTTTTAGCGTTGAGAAGCAATACTCGAAATTTGGGTATATTTTCATTATGAAAATGAGCTCCAACGGAAAACACCCGCCAAAAGTGAAGTAAAGGCCAAATATTAATAAAAGATAAAACTAAATTTGTTTAACTATTTCTAAATTTTCCGAAGGGGTATGCAAACATTTTTTTAATGTATTTTGACTTTCTAAACTCGAAATCGAAAATACATTTTTTTACTAAAAATCCAATTTTGCCGAAGGTATCTTCAATATTTGTACTTTCATTTGGAAATATAAGTCCAATGACACCTTCTTATATGTTCATATCAAGATAATAATGATGGCTACAAACGTTGATAATTTAACTTGAACATGGAAACAGTGGTTAAGGAACAGTCTCCAATAAATTGAGAAACAGTCTTACGCCCATGTGCTGACAACCGCATGATTTCCAAATCGCATTTTGTTTAGCGATTTCGAGATTCTAAATTTTACATTTCTATTTAAAATTGCTATGTTTAACCAAACATCTTCTTCATTTATCCGCCAGTAAAGAAAGAAAACTGAAAACAATTGTTTAAAGTAAAAATGCGAAATTTAGAGACTCGAAATCGCCAAAAAAAATGCGATTTGGAAATCATGCGGTTGTCAGCACATGGGCGTTAATTAGGAAAAGTCTAAAAAAAATCGAAAATTTTTTTTGTTGGCTCGAAAAAACGTAGAAAAAATCGGAAAAATATATGAATGTGTTTGGAAGAACAAGAAATTATGTTGGGCGATTTTTGAAAATTTCGTTCATAATTTGCAAAAATGGGGTTTATTAAACCATTCTTAACTTTTGTTCTGTGAAAGATATTGAGACATTTTTTGGGGGAATTATTGGGTTTTCGCGCAAAAATTTTCAAAATACAAACATAATTTTTTCCTTTAAGTAATATCTACATAAATTGAACTGGCTTCAATAAAAAAGAGAATATTTATTATCAACATCATTTGGAAATTATAAAAAGAAACTATGATGAATCGAAATTTATTTTTTCATATTCATAAATATTTGACTTCGAATCGACCTTTTCTGCCGAAGGCTGAAGCTGATTAATCGGTCGAACTCTACCGCTTGACATGGAATGTCTCATATTTTTAATTTATGTTTGAATAATTTCCCTCTTTATTTTTTTATATTTTTTCTCAGCAAATAGTTACATTGTCTTTTCAGCACTTTGTGGGTTTTTTAAAATGTACTTCCATTTATTAATTTCTAAATATTATTATTATCATTTAATGCCGAAATATATGGAAATTAAATTTATTAAAATAGATTTCAAAAAATCGTTACGTCAGAATCATTTGATATAGATTCAGTCTACATTCATACACATTAAAAACTGTTGTGAAGTGGGTGTTTCTAAGTTTTGTCGACATTCGAAATAGATTAAAAATAGGACTCGGCAAGTGCGAGGATGAATCTGATTGCTGTGATGGCTCAATTATCATTCTTTCTACGGCTGAAATGCTAACGGTATTCGGATGATAAAACTTTCCTTAAGCATAATACATGCGTCCTTGCGTTGACTACGTGAGAGAAAAAAACTGGCAATAGCCACCTTCACATATCATCAGTGGTGTCATATGGCCCCCTCCATGATATGCAATCAGTAGTTAGAGTTGCACTGTTTACACATGATATTCGCCTCCAAGCAGTTTGCTACTCTATCTCAAACCACAAAGGTTATGTCCTTTGGAAGATCAACATTAGCATGTTGCATGTGGCATGTGGCTCTCTCTCTGTCTCCCTGCAACGGTGTCATCCTCGTATTTCAAAACTATTTTTTTAGTTGAGTCGTTTGTTTTTGTTTTTCTCGTTGAGTCGTTTATTATCAACTCAAGTGTATTCACGTGTAAAACGTAATTATGAAAAATATTAAATTTGCATACAAATATTTAAATACACATCCGTTCGAACACATACACTCACACGCATACACACAATCCATCACACTATCGTTTGATCACACGTTACTTGGCACACACACACAGAGACACATGCCACAACATTAACGGATGTGAGCAAGGATGGGCGCATCGCCTGGAATGGGTGCTTGTTTGCCCATGTGCTTATGGAGGGTTGGGGGGGGGGGGGGGGTGGGGTTAAATGGCAAATATTTGTTGGTGTGTGTGTGAGTGTTGCAGGTTCTACTCTATCCCTTTCCCTGGCGTTTTTGTTGCTGTTGTTTTGCATGCCTGAACTTTAGGCTTTAATTTTTTACTGTAACCACTGACTGCTGCTGCTGGTCTCGGTGGTCGTGGTGGCGGTGGTGGTGCTGCTGTTGTTTTTGTTATTCGTTGTTTTGGCTGGCATGTCCTCTTTTTTTTCGAGCGTGTGTTTTTGTTGTTTTTGCTCTACATTTACCAATATCCCCTGTTTCATTACTGTGGCATATTTTATAAAATAAAATGAAGGCAAAAAAGGCAAAAATATTTACTCCTCGTCCTCCTCGACGCCTTGGTCGAATATTTTTGCATACTCTGCTCGCTAGCAAATGATTAATATTTCGATTTCATTTGTAGCGGCATTTTTTTTTTGCCAAAAGTTTATCCACAAAAAACCAAAATAAATAAGAAACAGCAACATAGTCCTTTTTAACTTTATCACGCTCACCTTAAATGCATATTTAATTGTAATAAAGTTCACAATATTGTTTATTGTTGAATACCAATTGCGAAATGCCAAAAATCGTGTAGTATGTATGTACATACATACATACAATGCGGTGGTGGAGGTATGTCAAGTCCGGTTTTTTGGTGTGTAAAATATTGGTACTTAGTCGCCTATCATCCATCATACTCATAATGGAAGTTCATAAAATATGGCCAAAGAAAAATGACTGTTCGTGTCCAATATTTTAGGATTGAGATTTTGATATATAACTTAAGTATATATGTACCTGCATTTACATTAATTTACATACATTTGTATGTCTGCATATTTGAGATCAGCACTATTTTGCTTATCGTGTCCACAACCATGGAAGTTCATAGTAATTTATATGAAAAATTCCACTGGAAAATATAAAGCTTAATATATACATTTTTGTTACGCTGTCTAATGAGGTAGGGGGTGTCTAATATGGGGTTTATGATCGGCCAGGTGAGTGTAAGCAGTCTTTGTGGTATGATGAAAAGGATGATGATTAAACGTTACAAAGGAAAGGTCATTTTTGTTATTATTTTTAAATAAGAATATGAAATTATTATGCGGAAAAGTGGAAATGTCCTTCCACATTTCGTGCTATGAAATCATATTTAATCAATTTAATGATTGTAAACCATTATTATTTGAACTATTAAATATGTAGCCTGGAACACGAAAAAATATGACGACGAATTGAAGTCCAATAGAAATACTTAAAATTCGTCAAGAACATAAAAAATATCCCAATTCCCAAAGTGGGGAAAATCTGTTCCAAAATTGGGGATTTTTATTGAAATGGTAGCCATCTGGCCCATTTTTACCAGAGCTGTTTCTAGTTGAAATATAATTTGTTTCGCCAAATTTAAAGAAGATCTGTTAAAATATGTGTTTTTTAGAGCGGAAGGAGGAGACATTTGTAGAGGAGCTATATATAAATCTGAACCGATGTGACCCACTTTCGCCATAGATGTTTGTAGTTGAAATATGAGCTGGTTCGCCAAATTTTAAGCAAATCTATTCAAATATGGTAATGGCGGAAATAATCAATTCAGTGGCGAAATTTGTATTGGAGCTATATATATATATATATCTGAACCGATCTGGCCCATTTTTACCAGAGCTGTTTCTAGTTGAAATAAAATTTGTTTCGCCAAATTTGAAGAAGATCTGTTAAAATATGTGCTTTTTAGAGCGGAAAGAGTCAAATCATAGGAGACATTTGTAGGGGAGCTATATATAAATCTCAACCGATCTGACCTATTTTTACCAGAGCTATTTTTAGCTAAAACATATAAAGTTTTGCTAAATTTGAAGAAAATCTGTTGAAATATGTGGTTTCTAGAGCGGAAAAAGTAAAATCGGAAGCAAAATTTGTATGGTAGCTATATCTAGTAGACATTTTTGAGTTCTGTGAAAAACCAAAATTAGACAAGGGCCCAAGAATTATTTTGAGATATTAACATTAAAAATCGGGAAATAGGATATATTTATATATTTTAGAAATCACCCCAAAGTTGACTACTTTTCGTATTTTTCGATTTTAAAGAAAATTAAAATTTTTAATTTTTTGTTTTTAGTTTTTTTAACAAAAAAAAAATATTTTTTTGTATTACAGCTTTTCACGTTTTCAGATTTTGGAAATTGAAAAAAACGTATTTCTTTTTTGACTTTGTCGAATTGTTTCTCACACATTTTAAGAGATTTCGAACTCAAAATTTTATATTAGAATTTGTGGTTTATTGGCTTTATTATGACGCCAAAATACTGTGTTTGTGCCAAATATAGTTTGCTTGTAATAAATATTTTACAAGATATCCTTTCTGAACAAATGTCTGACTTTGGACGAACACAACTTTTTTCCTTCAAAAGCCTTTAACGAAACACATACATATTTGGAAAGGTTTTTGTTACAGGGGGATGCGCATACCCAATATCAAGTAAAATAGATTGAAAAAATACGCTTAAATACTCTAACATATTAATGGTTATTATGGGTATTTTTAGTCCTTGTGAGGGAAATTTTGTTCCCTTATTGCCGATTTCGCCCAGTTTCAATCCCAACCGATCTACGACTATAAGACGTATTTATGCAAAATTTGGACATCCTAGCTCATTTCGTTTAGATGCTAGCGTGCTTTCAACAGACGGACGGACGGAAATGGCTGGATCGTCTTAGAATTTCATGACGATCAAGAATATATATACTTTATAGGGTCTCAGGTCGATATTTCAAGGTGTTACAAACGGAATGACAAAGTTAGTATACCCCCGTCCTTGAGGTGGGTAAATACATTTCGAAATAAAATCTGCAAAAGAAAAAAGTGTACATCTTTGTGATTTAATATTTCTGAAGTATCCTGACATATGGTTTTCTTCTTATGTGAAGAAGAATATACTTAAATTTTCGTTCGAAATTCAGAATAAATTGAAGGCACAATTGGAAATATTTAATTGAATTTTACAGCTTTTTAATAATGACAATTAATAATAATACAAGCGCATATTATTTGCATGATCTATCTGGATTTTCTTCAAAATTATGTTTAATTCATTTAGAGTCCTTAAATATACGCCTCCTAGCTCCCATGTAACATAAAATAAAAAATCGTCAAAAATTTCTTCTTTTAATACAAATCATTACCAGTGATTTCATTTGTTTCCACAATTAAATGAAATATACCAGTGCCACGGCCAACGCCCACATAAAATTGTTTTGTGTTTTACGATTTTCGAAATTTTTGATTAAAATTATTTTATTTTGAACTGGGATATTGTCCTGGCTCAAGACCATTTTGCTTCTATATTTAATAGAATGCAAATTTATTTACAAATGGCATGGTGACATTTAATACTTGGCTGCAGACTACCACGATCATGATTTCGACCATGTCAAAAGTCTTTTCAAGTGGCTTCGCAGCGACTTTTCAACATCAAACCCGGCTCTATAAGGAGATGATTCTCACAAACGAACGAGAATCACAACTCACTTGCCGAATTTGCGTTTAAAAAATCGCACCAAGTAATAAAGCACACATGCCATCTTACAAGCATCTCATTGAGTTGCATATGTAAGTATGTGTATATGCAGGTATAGTTACCCAGCAATACTTCTGCCGTGCCAACGCTCATTTGTTTTAGTTTTTTCGTTTGTATTTTTTTGGTCTGTAATCAATATTTGATTTGAACTGGGATATTGTCCTGGCTCAAGACCATTTTGCTTCTATATTTAATAGAATGCAAATTTATTTACAAAAGGCATGGTGACATTTATTACTTGGCTGCAGACTACCACGATCATGATTTCGACCATGTCAAAACTCTTTTCAAGTGGCTTGTAAGATGGCATGTGTGCTTTATTGCTTGGTGCGATTTTTTAAACGCAAATTCGGCAAGTGAGTTGTGATTCTCCTTTGTTTGTGAGAATCATCTCCTTATAGAGGCCGGGTTTGATGTTGAAAAGTCGCTGCGAAGCAACTTGAAAAGACTTTTGACATGGTCGAAATCATGATCGTGGTAGTCTGCAGCCAAGTAATAAATGTCACCATGCCTTTTGTAAATAAATTTGCATTCTATTAAATATAGAAGCAAAATGGTCTTGAGCCAGGACAATATCCCAGTTCAAATCAAATATTGATTACAGACCAAAAAATGCAAACGAAAAAACTAAAAAAATTATTTTATTTTTAATCGATGACAAACGGCTTTTATACCTTGATAAAATACTACAACTATGAGGATAAATACAAATTCTGAATGAATTTGACTACACATCCACACATTTCATTTAAAATTTAAATTTCATTTAAATATTGATATTTAAATTGTAGAAGTACGAATAATATGGAATTTTAAATACTGTTTTAATCGCACCAATCATCTTTAGATCTGTAGACAAATTACACAGAGCAACACAAAAAAATATGACCATATACGAACACCACTACGTGACAAATACCAAAAAAGAAAAAAGTTTTGCCCTTTGCATATAAAATCAAAAAAACCTCATCTTCAAGGCCAAAATCGCAAATGTCGCAAATCGTATAGACTGTAGCGTGTGTAGGTAGCGTATACGTGCTGTGATTGAGGATAATATCACTTATACGCACTGTAGTCGGACTGACCATTAACAGAAACAGCAGTGTAAGATATATTTTTCCTACCTAAACAAAGTTTAGAATCATTCCAAGGAAGTTCATATGTTCTACAAAGTTGTTTATTGAGATCTTAGTTACATTGTGTCTGTAGTTGATTATTTCCTTGAATTTTGAACGAAATCGCTGCCTATGCGATTTTGATCTTGAAGATGAAGTTTTTTAGATTTTAAATGTTCAAAATTTCTGTTCTCTATGGCCTACAACGTTGCCTCAGAGAATAAATCAAAATTACAAACGGTTTGCAAGATATGAGCAAATGAAAAAATGAGCAATTTTTAGCAAAAATGACAACGAGGCCCCAAATCTGTGAGGCCCTTCCACGAAAATTGGAATTTCGATAAATTGGAATTTCAGAAAATATCCATTAAAGATGTGTGATGTTGATTTTATAGATTAGAATAGCTTGACTACTTCGAAATTAAAAAAATTCTTTCTTTTCTTATATAAATGGTGATTTTTTAAAAGCTATAGGAAAGTTTTTAAAAAAAAAACATATAATTCAGAAAAATTCATGAAATCTTTATTTGAATCGATATTACGGTCCATATAATTTAATGTTTGAAGATTAGTTCATGCAAATGTTGACCTTGACTGCGCCTCAAATGGTCCATCGGCTTAGTCCAATTTTGGCATTTCCACGTTTTTGAGTAACAGAGGCCCAATTGCTGCGAACGGCGACGAATCGATAATTGATGGTCATCATTAACACTGGCCGATACAACTGTGATATTTTCTTCAGTTCGCACTCTACGTAAGCGTGTTGGTGGTTTAATTTCCAACAATGTAAATTTGGTGAGATATTTAGTCACAATAGCCCGCACGAAACGTGCGTCAGCTATTTAAATCAGTGTTGTCAAAAAGATAATAGCTAAAAAATCATCCTTTATTTAATTTTACTAATAAAAACATCTGAACTCTACAGGAGTTCAGTGGAATAATTGAATTACATATGTTGCCTGGCCCACGACAAACCTCTACACACCCCCTGACGTGAGGTAGGGTATCAGCAGATTAAAGTTGATAAATACAACAATGCAAACAAATACAATAAAAAACAAAAACAAACTGAAATAAAATAATGAATAGAAGTAGAAAAGCATTTCAGTTGTTGTTTGATATTTTTCTCACGATTAAAGGTAACGTGCCAAAAGCCAACTCATACCCCCGGACACACGACACGACACAACACGCACACACTGATATATGGAGAGAAAAAGGACTGCATTGTAAATACACATCAGATCGCAACACATTACGGTGGTATGTATGTATCTATGTGTGTGTGTGTGTGTACACTTACACTATACACTCACCTAGGCAAACACATAGACGTTGTGCATATTTATAACAACAAACATATACAGATACAATCCAACAAACCAACAGATGTATAGGTATTTACGGGTAAATAAGTTGTACAAATATTTCTTGGGAAATATAAATATTACTCTCGGGTCATCTACACGCTATGCCAGCTTTTGTTTGCCATCCACTATTATATTCTGCACACATGCATACAGTGACACACACACACACAAACATATAAAAGTGTGTATGTGTGTGTGTGTGCATCTAATATAGTATTTTATAGGTCTGTCTATGACCAAAAAACAAAAAAAAAACTAGGAAAAATATGTCAGATGGCGGAAAATTTGGTTACAATCGAGAATATGCTCTCAAAATTGGTTTATCATTGAACACATCAGACAGAGGCCATCCATTGCCTCGTCGGCAACACCGACAGCAGCTGTGACAGCCGTAATTGAAATGTCATTCAATTCAATTTTGTCAGCTCAGCTCGACACAGCAAGGTGAGTGAGTGAGAGAGTCCCCATGGACTCAAGGATGGTGGTGGGAGGTGGCGCAACTAGATGTTAGAGAAAAACTAAATGCCAAGACCAGAAGCAAGCAAGGACATCATCATCAGCAGCAGGAGCTGTGTTTTAATATGGACTGGATTTTAGTATTCAAATTTGAAGAAAATAATATATGGTCTTTAGAAAAACAAAAACATATATATGAGGCATTTCACGACAAATCGGAGAGTTCAACAAAAAATATTTTTGATTTCTTCCATTTTTTTTAAATTTTTTAGTACCCACTAAAAATCACCCTGGAATACCTTGAGTTTTTTCTGATTATTCGTTAAAAGGATATAACTTTGATTTTTATACCCTCCACCTCCAGTATGGGGGTATACTAACTTTGCCAGCACGCTAGCATCTAAACGAAAGAAGCTAGGAGGCCCAAATTTTGCATAAATATGTCTTATAGTCGTAGATCGGTTGAGATTGCAACTGGGCGAAATCGGCCAAAAGGGAAAAAATTTTCCCTCACAAGGACTGAAAAACCCATAATAACCCCTAATATTTTAGAGTATTTAAACATATTTTTTCAATATGTCTGCTTGTACTTACTTGATGCGCATTCCCCTATAACAAAAACGTGCACAATTTCAAAACGATTTTTATTCGTAGGGGGTGAAATGGGGCAAAAAGGGATAAAAATGGTACCTATTAAACGACAACAGCTAGAAACGCGAAATTCGCTGTGTACATTTCTCTAATTGTGTAGATACATAATATGAAAGTATTTTTTCCAAATTCGCACTTTTAAGGGATAAAATGGGAATAGAGGGATAAAAATGGTACCAACCAAACGGCTGCCACTAGAATAATGAAATTCGGTGTATACATTCCTCTGATTGCGTATAGACTTAAAATAGAAGGATTTTTCGAAATTCGAACTTTTTGGGGTCCAAATGGAAAAAAGGATAAAAATAGTACCAACCAAATGACCGCAGCTAGAGTCATGAAATTCGGAGTGTACATTCCTCTGACTGCGTAGACACGAAAAATAAAAGGTTTCTTCCAAATTCATACTTTCAAGGGATACAATGGGAACAGGGGATAAAAATAGTACCAACTAAACGAATACAGCTAGAATGATGAAATTCGGTGCGTACATCCCTCTAATTGCGTAGACACGTAAATTAAAGAGGTTTTAGATAGTCGTACTCTTTAGGGGGTAAAATTGGAAAAAGGGGATAAAAATGGTACCAACAAAATGTGCGCAGCTAGAATCATGAAACTGCAATGACACGCAAAGTAAAAAGATTTTTCCAAATTCGTACTTTTAAGGCAAAAATTGGTTGAATCATGAAGTTAAGTTATTTTACACTACGTACTATCTCATGTACTTTCAAAATTTGTATTAAAATAGAGTGGAAATACAACCAGCTGTGCAAACCAATACCTACCAATATTTATGATATTTAAGCTTTTTCGAAAATATAAATATAAGAATATTTATTGTTTGAATTGACTTGAAGTATTATATATATACATAGTGTAAACGTACTGGTAGCCTTCCAAATTTGTATTTTTTATTTTTGTTTTTTCGTGAAGTTAGTTTATCTTGCACTTGAGAGATAATGGATTTTTTTGGAGATTGCTGTCTTATATTTACTTTTTGAATTGATTTGAAGTATTATTTCGATACATATATTATAAACGTATTGGTAGCCTTGAGTATTGGTAGCTTTATTTTTTCAATATTTGTATTCGTTTTGGTTTGGCTATATTAAAAAAATTATATTTTCTTGTAATATTACTGTACTTCTACGAAAATCGGCAGCCTCTGTGGAATGCAATCCATGGTGGAGGGTATACAAAGTTCGGCCCGGCCGAACTTAACGCCGTTTTTACTTGTTTAAATTAAAACCTTGTTTTTTAATTTTTTGTACTCTTCGACTTTCTCCAAAAAAAACAATTATTTAAACATCTATTTACTCTGTAAATTTTGAGGCCTGGTTGAAAGTGGGCCTATAAAAAATGCTATGTTGTTTAATTTTTGAAAATTTGGAACCACGAAAAAATTAAAAACATAGTAATTTTTATAGGTCCACTTTCAACCAAGCCGCAAAATTTACAGAGTAAATAGATGTTTAAATAATATTTTTTGATGATAAAAACGAAGAGTACAAACAATATAAAGTTTAACTTTATTTTTGGTTGTCCAAATTTGCAAAAAAATAAAAAAATATTAATTATTATATGCCCATTTTCAACCAAGCCTTAAAATTAACAGAATAAATAGATGTTTAAATAAAAAAATTCGAGAAAATCGAAGAGTACAAATAAATAAAAAATAAAGTTTTACTTTAAAAAATTAAAATTTGTGAACATAGTGAATATTTTTGAAAAGTACGTCCAAAAAAAAACAAAAAATTAAAAAAAAAGAATATCCAATTCGGACCACTATTGACGAAGTTATAAACAAAAAACTGAAAAAGATCTAATATTTAAATATTTTAAAAAAGCTACATCTTTTTAACAAATAATCAAGAAAACTCAAAGTATAGCAGGGGGTGTTTTGTGGGTAGTGGGTACTAACAAATGTAAAAAATGGAGGAAATCAAAAATATTTTTTTATTGTCCGATTTGTCGTGGAATGCCCCATATATATTGAAATCAAAGCGTCATCCTCACTTATTAGATGAGTAACATAAATCTATTATCAGAATTTGTACTAAAAGGGGAAAACATGTTAGCAATCAACGTGTTGAAGTTATAATCGCCAATAAGTGTGTGTGTAATAATCGTCTGACCACATAAACAAGCTACTTGCATGGATTTTTCTAAGCTTGCACTTTAAATGGGGAAGGCGGGACGAAAAAGGGATAAAAATGGTACCAACGTAAGTATTGCAGCTGAAATTATAAAATTCAATGTTTGCATACCCTGGCTATACAGACGAGTAACTAAAGGGTGATTTTTTAAAAGCTATAGGAAAGTTTTTCAAAAAAAAAAAAAACACATCAAATGCGAACGGCGACGAATCGATAGTTGATGGTCATCATTAACACTGGCCGATACAGGCTGCGATATTTTCTTCATTTCGTTTATTTATAAAATTATTTTTTTTTTCAATATTTTTAATTGTTTTGGCGTGGCTATATTAAAAAAATCGAAAATCGACAGCCTCTATGGAATGCAATCCATGGTGGAGGGTATATAAAGTTCGGCCCGGGCAAACTTAGCACCGTTTTTGCTTGTTTCTATTTTTCATTGATTTTTTCTTATTTTTTATATATATAAATATGAAAGTCAAGCCAGCAAATTTTTTAACCATTATATATAAAAATATTTGAAAAACCGACTTCGATTTATAAAATGTGGAATTTTAAAAATTAGAATATAATTTTTTTAATTTATTAATAATTTTTTATATCGGTTTCGAGTTTCGAAGCCAAAATACATTAGAAAATGCTATACGAAGCATTCGGCAATTTTTTGCTTGTAATCGGAATATTCTGTGTTTTGGAATTTGATACTGTTTTAACCCTCCGAGTACACACTATTTTCTTTTTTTTGAAACACGCAAAATAGTTTGAGTTAAGAAAAAATAAGAACATCACTGAAATTATTTTTTTTGATAAATCTGTTGTCTATTTCATTCAAATGGCTGCCTCGGGCACCCCACAAATAATAGTCCAACGGTTGAATAGTTGAAAAAAAAAACGTTAGCTGGCGGACCCTTATATAGCTACCACACCAATGTATCCTATGATTTACTTTTTCCGCTCTAGAAACCACATATTTCAACAAATAACTTTTTTTTTGAAAATGCTATAAAAAAACTACTGAATATTTTCTCAAATTTCTTTTTTATTTGAAAGTACAATCCTTCCGGTTAATAATGGAAAATAATTTCATTCAAATGGCTGCTGAGGGCACCCCACAAATAATAGTACAACGGTTGAATAGTTGAAAAAGAATCCACATATTTAAATAGATTTTCTTCAAAATTGGCAAAACACCTTATATTTCAACTGGAAACATCTGTGGTGAAAATGGGTCAGATCGGTTCAGATTTATATATAGCTCCCATACAAATTTCGCTCCCAATTTGAATTTTTCCGCTGTAGAATTCACATATTTTAACAGATTTTCTTCAAAATTCGCAAAACTTCTTATATTTCAACTGGAAACGCCTGCGGTAAAAATGTGTTAGATCGGTTCAGATTTATATATAGCTCCCATACAAATTTCGCTCCCACCTTGACTTGACTACGTACTTTCAGAGAATTTCTTCAAGTTGAGCATAACACATTATACTTGAACTGAAAGAACCTATTGTGTAAGTGGGTCACATCATTCCTTGTTTGGATAGAGCCCCGATACAAGTATTCTTCTCGATTTGACAAATTGGGCCAGGTATTAGTCTATGATTAGGAAGCTCACAAAAATCCTTATCTCTTCAATTTTTTACCGAATTGAATTGTATTCGGATAGAAAGTGGAGTGTACCATATAATCGGCTCCGTTCGACTTTAGCCTTTCCTTACTTATTTACATGTGTATTAATAGTAAATGTAACATATATGTAGTCAGTAACAAAAAAATGCAATTGTTACAAAAATCCAAAATTCGCGGTTGCAATAGCATTTATGTCAACTTTTTCTATCTGGGTTTCTGAAACTTTTCTGCGCAAATATTCCCTCTTTAGTCAGCAAAAATATACCTTAAAAGGCACATTTTAAATCTGTCATACGGAAGCTCAGAATTTGGTCACTGGAAATGAAGGTGTATGTAGGTCGGTTTCAATTTCAATTTAGATTTGTTCCTGCGGCAAAATATTTTAATTGATTTTTTTTTCTCTGGCAGGTATTCAAATTCGAATATCCTTTTAATTCGGCATGAAATGGCGATTATGACCTTTTGATCTGATAGGGAATACATTTGTTTCGGGGTCGTAAAGTATTGTCCCCGATTCACATCACAACCCACTCCCATCATAACCATCATTGTCCACCTGACCACCATCTGACCTGACCACCAGAATGAATATCTCGCCAACGACGACAGCGAATACCAGAACACTCTACAACCGCTGAGCACATGGCCAGCGAAATGTGGCCAGCGGTTATTATTTATAAATCATAACATTAAGGCAAGCAAACACGCACGCACACACAAACAAACAAACAAATTCACACGTTTACACAAGAACACAAACACTCACACTCACGCAAAGACACCCAAACTCAGACATCAGCCAAAGGCGAGGGGGGAAAACGACAGCAACAAGGACATAAAGCGAACAAAAAAAATAAAAAAATACACGCAAAGCTTCAAAATTCACTATAAATTGCAGCAAAGCATGACATGGAACTCGCAAACATCCTGGTGACTATGTCAGTGTGTCCACATGTATAAGCATGGGGATGTAGATGTGTTTGTGTGAGAGTGAATAAGTATATCTGCATCCACATGTTTGGCTTAAAGGCCCAAAAACAATACCGTGAGCCACTATTATTACCCCACCGGTATTACCATAACATCAAACATCCAACCGGACAAAAACAACGACGTCCTGGCCAGCGAGCGAGCAGCACTATGCATGGGCGTTTGTTGTGAACAACTAAATGGAGGCTAATGAAACCTGTCCCGCCGCCGTTCTGCTTTATTTTGTGGTTTCGACCAAACAAAAAATCCAACAAAAAAGGAAACTCATCACGATGCATGCATGTGCATGCATATGTCCTGACAAACTCAACAAAATATCTGGCACACTAACATTCATTCAGCAGGGCGTTGATGTGGCACAGTAGTTCGAAACAATTAATATAAATTTCTCTTTGGAAATTTTTAATTTCCCGGAAGGGTATTAAATTTTATTCAAGTAAAAAAGTACAGGAAAATGTCAAACAATTTTAATATAATCAAACCAAAACAAATAAAAATATCGAAAAAATAATTTTGTAAATAAATATAATATTTTTATTATTTCAAATCACGCTTATAAGGCAAGGCTACGAATATGTCCATGCTTCAAGTCGATTCAAAAATTAAATATAAGACCGAAGTCTTTAAAAAAGCTAAAATACCCCATAAATATTGGTAGATAGTAGGTGCTACAGTTGGTGGTATTTCCATCCTACTTTAATTCCAAAAGTACAAATTTTGAAAATCCATTATCTCTCTCGTACACAGTGCAAGATAACCTAACTTCGTGATTCAACCAATTTTTGGCATAAAAGTAAAAGTAAAAACGTACGAATTTGGAAAAATCATTTGGTTGGTACTATTTTTATCCCATTTTTCCCTTTATACCCCCTTAAGAGCACGACTTTCTAAATTGTCTTTATTTTCGTGTCTGCGCAATTAGGTACCATTTTTTGGTACCATTTTTATCCCACTGGTTTCACAGCCAAAATGTTCAAACGCATTTTTCAAAAATGAGCGCTGCGTCGTCAATTTCATTCCGATGTTCATCATTCGAAAAGTATTGATTTATCCCACTGTTCCCATTTTATCCTTGAAAGTACGCATTTCGAAAAATCCCTTTATTTAACATATCTACGCAATCAGAGGAATTTATGCTCTGAATTTCATGACTCTAACTGCGGCCATTTGGTAGGTACAATTTTTATCCCCTTTTTCCATTTTAACCCCAAAAAGTACGAATTTCGAAAAATCCCTTTATTTAACGTATTTACGCAATCAGAAGAATGTATACACCGAATTTCATTATTTAATGTGCACCCGCAAGGTTGGTACCATTTTTATCCCTCTATTCTAATTTTACCCCTAAAAAGTACGAATTTGGAAAAAACTTTTATTTTTCGTGTCTATGCGGTCAGTGAAATGTGTACACCGAATTTCATGACTCTAGCTGCGGTCATTTGGTTGGTACAATTTTTATCCCCTTTTTCCATTTTAACCCCAAAAAGTACGAATTTCGAAAAATCCCTTTATTTAACGCATTTACGCAATCAGAAAAATATATACACCGAATTTCATTACTTAAGGTACACCCGTTAGGTTGGTACCATTTTTATCCCTCTATTCCAATCTTACGCCTTAAAAGCACGAATTTGAAAAAAAAACTTTTATTTTTCGTGTCTATGCGGTCAGTGAAATGTGTACACCAAATTTCATGACTCTAGCTGTGGTCATTTGGTTGGTACCATTTTTATCCCCTTTTTCCATTTTAACCCCAAAAAGTACGAATTTCGAAAAATCCCTTCATTTAACGTATTTACGCAATCAGAAAAATTTATACACCAAATTTCATTATTTTAGGTGCAGCCGTTTGGTTGGTACCATTTTTATCCCTCTGCTCCCATTGTTTCCCTTGAAAGAACGAATTTGGAAAAACCTTTAATTTTTCGTGTATTCGCAATCAAAGGAATATATAAACCGAATTTCATGGTTCTATCTGCAGCCATTTGGTTGGCACTATTTTTAACCCCTTTTTCCATTTTAGCCCCAAACAGTACGAATTTCGAAAAATCCCTTTATTTTACGTGTCTACGCAATCAGAGGAATGCATACACCAAATTTGATTATTCTAGGTACAGCCGTTTGGTTGGTACCATTTTTATCCCTCTATTTCCATTGTACCCCTTAAAGGTAGGATTTTGGAAAATACTTTTATATTATGTATCTACTCAATCAGAGGAATGTATACACCGAATTTCGTGTTTCTAGCTGTTGTCTTTAGCAATGTACCATTTTTATCCCTTTTTGTCCCATTTCCTTCCCTACGAATAAGAACCAGTTTATGGTGCTCCTTTCAGCTATGCTAGCGTGCTTTCATCAGAAGGACAGACAGACGGACGGAGGGATCGTCTTAGAATTTTTGTATATATATATAATACTTTATAGGATCTCAGGTCGATATTTCAAGGTGTTACAAACGGAATGACAAAGTTAGTATATCCCCATGCTGATGGTACAGGGTTTAAAAAGAGGAGCTTCGGAATGTTCCCTAAGCATGAATGAATATGAATATGAATACATAGTACATATTTTCCACAGAAATCCTGCATGTCGGGAGTTTCTTCCCTGGCCAACAGCAACTCTTCGACTCGGCGACCCAGTCTACTCTTCATTTATGACTAGGGATTGGGATTTGGGAATATTTTGGAGGGGAATACCCCGTGAATGTGCTCAAATTTCCCAAAAAGCCATTATTTTAGTGTTTAAAAAATTGCCAAAAAAATATTTTCCGTTTCTTCACACTATGCGTGCGTGTGTGTTGTTATTTTCGCCATTCGCGAAGTTGCAACTGTCATCGCTGCTGCTACACTGGCTGGCTGACCAAATACTGCGGAATCATGCACTGATTGCGCCAAACAACAATAGGAGGAGTAATGCATGCAGCAGCCTACAACCTCCTTATGGATATGCAGATATGCACACATACATATCTAAGTATGTATGTGTGCTGTTTTTGTTTTGTTTATCAACAGCACGTGTCCATGTGTCAGGGTGGGGGGTAGGCCTGTGTGTGTGGGTGTTTGGTTGTGCCTGGGCGTATGACAATTTTAGCTAATATCGCATGTGAGAGTCACTAAAAATAACACAACGGACATCCTGCCCATATATGTACAAATTCCTTCAAGCGTTGGCCCACTGTCCACCATCCACCACCCACAACGAAATCAATGTTCTAGAACCAAGAGTTATTGGTCTTTCGTGTAGGATATTTAACGTTAAACCAAATCCAGCCTATACACCATGAAAAGCCATTGTCGTATTTTTTTGCCAGCTTAATGAGTTGTTTTCGGTGTGTGTGAGTGTGTGCCCAGTCCCTGGGAGAGGGGGGAGAATTTAAAATAAACCTGCGAGAAATTATAAAAAAAAACTTGTTTTTAAATCTCGCTGCATTCTGATAATGTCATTCACACACACATAAAATTAATATTCATGTTTGGTGTATCCACGAACACAGTACTGCTACATTGAATCTGCTTGTTAATGCCACCTATCTGGGTTATCTGTGTTATCTTTTATAGTTCGCACATACTTCATATGCATTTAGTATTTCGTTGCGTTTTTTATTTGGCCAATTTTATCAAAATGTATAACAGTTTTATATTAGAGATGTTATGCTTTTGGGTTTTTAATATTTTATGAAATGCTAAGAACTTCCAGAGCACTGTGCAAATCCTTCTGACCAAAATAACTGTAGCTAGAATCATGGAATTATGGGTAAGGGATTAACATGGTACAATTCACCACATACAATATAAAATTTCGTGTTTGATGTGCATCTTAACGAGGGAGAAAGTGTTCAATCTTGGCTTGCCTTGTCGGACACGGAGGCTTTAACCGCACTACCTTCATCATTTGATACGGATGATTCTGCCTCGAATATAGTCAGGCTTTTTGCTGACCTTAATTTATTCCAGATTAATTACGTCAAGAATATAAGTGAAAGACAACTTGACCTAGCATTTGTTAATGATCCTCATTACTTTGAGATCAATATGGTTCTCCCCATATCTCTCCCAGAGGACAATTACCATCCTACCTTAGGTTTATCGATGTTGTACTCCAATGAATCTCATTCTTCTACCTCTCATGATGATCTCACTATTTTCTGTTACAGAAGGACAAATTTTATACTGCTTAACTCTCTTCTCCGTGAAGTTGATTGGAATCCCGTCTGTAGTTGTAGCAGATGCTGTTGTGCATAAATTTGATCAAATTCTTAGGGACTTCCTGTCACAATCTGTACCGAAAATACGAGTTGGGCAATCTGAAAGACTACCTTGGTCTTCTCATAAATTGTCCAGAATGAAAAATTCGAGAAGTAAGCTTTTTAAGAAGTTTAAGAAATCTGGATTGAATTCCGTTTATGTGAGATACTCTATTGCTAGGTCGAGATAGAACGTCGAATCTCAGAAATGTTATAGACTATACTTGGAAAAGGTGAAGAATGATTTTCGAAATCACCCTAGAGGTTTTTACGATTTTGTTAATTTGAAACGTAAATCCACATCTAAACCAACTAGGATTAGAATAGATGGCTTGGAATACTGTGAGGATCAGGATATTGCTGATTGTTTTGCGATTTATTTTTTGCGACCACATATTCAAATAGATCATATCGATCCGACAGCACTTATCGCTATGATATTCCTGCTTTGAATCAATTAGAAATACCAATTATTGACTTGCCCTTGGTCTTGTCAAGTTTGAATGATCTAGAATCAACAAATAGTGTCAGCCCCGATGGGGTGCTAAGTATAATTTTAAAATTCTGTGCTAGTGTATAAAGCTTATACAGTGTGAAGTCAATCATGTTGTAGGGGGGTGCTTCGCTTCCGGTAATGTAATTTTTTAAATTTTTTGAAATTTCCGTTAAAGATTATTGTATTTTTAATCAATGAAGAACGGCTATTATAACTTAATAAATAGCATAAGATTAATATATCGGCGCAATATTTACATGCGTTCGCGTTCCATAAAACCTTAGATCCCTAAAGTAGGCTTTAAATAAATTTTTCAAAATACATTAACAGAGAACCACGAAAAAAGTATTGCTTCATTTTTGTCTTAGAAGGTTTTACAATTTCCGTAATTAAATTGATGTTTGCAGCCGAATAAGCAGAATATTCTTTTTAAAATGAATAAATAAGACAATATTTGTAAATGCCGAAACATCGGTCGGCCTCGCGAATATAGTTTTATACTGTAGAAAATGACCAATACTGAATAAATACAACCTTCAGGTAACACATTGTCTGAAAAGGAAATTGAAAACAAAATTACACCTTTTTAAATGCAAAAGAACAGCTTAACAGCTCCTCTTTTCTACGAACTAAACGAAATTTCAATACGATGCATGGCTTCCGAGATACATCCCAATTAAATAACCTCTCTTATGATGAAATTTATAACTATTTTAACATTTATGAATTTTAAATGCACCCACAGCTGAAATTAACCGCCATATTGACAAAATCAATCAGTAAAGTTGAGATTTGGGCGCATGCAATTTGGAAGTTTTTGCCGCTTATAATACACCCAGGGCCTTCCCCCCCATTACGGAGTGTGGAGAGGTTGTTTGTGTGCTAGTATGCGTACTTTTAAAAGGTAACAAGTAAAAACGGCGTTAAGTTCGGCCGGGCCGAACCACCATGGATTGCATTCCACAGAGATTGTCGGTGTTCGTAGAAGTGCAGTAATATTACAGGAAAATATACATTTTTTAATATAGCCAAACCAAAACAAATATTGAAAAAAAAAAAATAAATAAATATAATATTTTAATTATTTCAAACCATTATTTATTTCAATTCAAAAAATAAATATTCTTATATTTATATTTTCAAAAAGCTTAAATACCATAAATATTGGCAGATAGTGGATGCTCCAGTTGGTTGTATTTCCATTCGATTTGAATTCCAAAAGTATAAATTTTGAAAATCCATTATCAGACATACATAGTGTACAATAACCTAACTTCATGATTCAACCAAATTTTGCCGTAAAAGAAAAATTACGAATTTGGAAGAAATCTTTTTATTTTCCGTGTCAACGCAGTCAGAGGAATGTATACTCCGAATTGCATGACTCTAGCTGGGGTCATTTAGTTGGTACTATTTGTATCCCCTTTTTCCATTTTAACCCCAAAAAGTACGAATTTCGAAAAACTCGTCTATTTTCCGTGTCTACGCCGTCAGAGGAATATATACTCCGAATTTCATGACTCTAGCTGCGGTTATTTGGTTGGTACTATTTTATCCCCCTTTTTCATTTTAACCCCAAAAAGTACGAATTTCGAAAAATCTGTTTATTTTAAGTATCTGCGCAATCAGAGGAGTATATACACCGAATTTCATTATTCTAAATATAGCCGTTTGGTTGGTACCACTTTTATCCTTCCGTACCCATTATATCCCTTGAAAAAGTACGAATTTGGAAAAAAAACTTTTATTTTTCATGTCTACGTAGTCAAAGGAATGTATACTCTGAATTTCATGACTCTAGCTGTGGTGCATTTGGTTGGTACTATTTGTGTCCCCTTTTTTATTTTAACCCCAAAAAGTACGAAATTCGAAAAATTCGACTATTTTCCGTGTCTACGCCGTCAGAGGAATGTATATTTCGAATTTCATGACTCTAGCTGCGGTCATTTGATTGGTACTATTTTTATCCCCTTTTTCTATTTCGACCCCAAAAAGTACGAATTTCGAAAAATAAGTTTATTTTTCGTGTCTACACAGTCAGAGTAATGTATACTCCGAATTTCATGACTCTATTCATCTATGGTACTATTTTAATCCCTTTTTTCATTTTAACCCAAAAAAGTACGAATTTCAAAACATCTGTTTATTTTTATTATCTACGCAATCAGAGAAATGTATACACCGAATTTCATTATTCCAGGTGTAGCCGTTTTGGTTGGTACCATTTTTATCCCTCTATTCCCATTTCACTCCTTAAAAGTACGAATTTGGAAAAAATTACTTTTATATTATGTATCTACTCAATAAGAGGAATGTACACACCGAATTTCGTGTTTCTAGCTGTTGTCGTTTAATATGTACCATTTTTTCCCCTTTTTTTGCCCCATTTCACCCCCTACAAATAAAAATCACTTTATGGTGCACGTTTTTGCTATAAGGGGAGTGCGCGTACCAAATATCAAGCATATATAAACAGAATTTTTCAAAAAATATGCTTACATACGCTAAAATATTAGGGATTATTATGGGTATTTTTAGTCCTTGTGAGGGAAAAAAATTTCCCTTTGGACCGATTTCGCCCCGTTTCAATCCCAACCGATCTACGACTATAAGACGCATTTATGGAAAACTTGAACGTTCTAGCTCCTTTCATTTAGCGTGCTTTCAACAGACGGATGACGGACGGACGGACATGGCTAGATCGTCTTCTAATTTTATGACGATCAAGAATATACATACTTTATAGGGTCTCAGGTCGATATTTCAAGGTGTTACAAACGGAATGACAAAGTTAGTACCCCCATCCCGGAGGTGGAGGGTATAAAAAAGGAAAAGTGGAATAAAATTATGCAATTCAGTGCTTGCATTCATTTGATCGACTAGACTCGTAAAATAAATTTATTTTCAATTGATTTGAGTCATTTTTCATTGGATACATTTTCATATTTTTTCCTTTTTGAGAGTCATTATGTGACAAAACTGTTCGAAATTTGCGAATTTGTGTCGGGAATATTGCAAATTCATTCATGCTCGAAATTGGCCGAATTGAGAAATTTGAAGACGAATATATTGATTTAGAAATAAGTCAAGAAACTGCCACGCCCACTTGGAAGTCGAAGTGAACGGTTAAAAACATAACCTAAATTCCAGTCAGTCATCAAAGAATTCTAAAGAATCTCTTAACCAAAAAAAAAAATTTTGGTTTAAAGGCGTTTCACATATGAAAGACCCCTTTCATATGTGAAACGCCATCACTCAAAATAAACCGTTTAACCGGTTGTCCGGCTTTGACAACACTGGCAAATTGGAAATTGCCCAATGGCAATGTTTTAAATGGCCGCGCCTACATACGCACGTTACATTGTCTAATACCTTAATTTGTTTATTACTCGTATTATTATTATTATTCTTATTATTATTATTATTCTCAATGGTAATGGTGATGATGATGACGATGATATCCCTTCGATGTCCTGCTGCGCTTGCTTTTCTCCCCCATCAAATGGCTCTTTATTTTGTAGATAGTTGTGGATGTGTGCGTGTGTGTGTATGTGTGGATTGGTGTCCATAAAATGTTTATGGACGCTTTCTTCAATAAATCGTGGTCGTTGTTAGCAGACACAATACGTGCATACAAACACACTCACATATACATACACACTCACTCGCAGTTAGCCTTTTAGTCCAACGCCATCGCCGACGCCAACTTGTACTTTTCAACAACAGTTCAAACTATAATTTTGACCTAAAAATAAACCCCCACCGCAGGATGACAGAATGGAAGGATAGAATACAAAAAACAAACAACAATACAGCACAGACAACAACAACAACAAAAGAAAAAGTATAAATATTGTGTGTGTGTGTTGGGGACAAAGGACGAAAACGGAAGTTGGACTGGGGGGCCGAGGATGTGGAGACATTAACAAATATCTCCCTTCGCTGGATGAGGCTGGATGAAAGCTGACATTTTTCCAGCTCAAACTTTGGCTGGATGACAACAAAGGTGTAGACAATAAGGACAGCCAGAGACGTGGGTCTGAGAGAAAGAATTCCTTTAACCACAAAAATTTAGCAAATGATGGCTATTTGATGTGGTGGTCTTCTGCTTAATCAGGCCATGATTGAGTTGGATGTTAGATGGCTGTTGTGGCGAATAATCGAGAGTTCATATTTTGAAATAAAGTGCCACTTAGGTAGGGTGACGTGTTCATGAGCACCAACTCCCCCCCCCCCCCCTTCCTACACCCAATGTGCGGTCGGAGGTTTCTTTTTGTTGTTTTTATTGAATGGATCTCTGTTTGTGTGTGTTGTGGAATGTCAAAAGGAAAGCGACTAGGACTAGGACATTATGACCCCAGTATAATTTGTGTCTCTGTTTTTGTTTTCTTGACAACAACAACAATGCCACAACGAAGACAAAAAAGGAGACAACAAAACAAAAAAACACAAAATTATACGATATTTTATGAGTTGTTGTTGACGATGACAGCGGCAATGATGATGATGCTGATGATGAAGAAGAGGCAGCAGACTGCGTCATAAACCATCATGATCTCAAGTTACGTAGCACTCGCACTTAAGATGGCTTTCTTTTTTATGTTCCATAGTCGTTGTTGTTGTTGCTCTTGTTTTGTTATGTTTTGTTTTGATATTCTTGTTGTTTTTGTTGTTGTGTTAATGCCCTACAACAATTGCAGATATTTCAAATTTGCATAACAAAAGGATGTTTGACATTATATGAATGTATGTGTGGATACATATACATATATACTTAGATCCACACACACACATTTGTATAGTAGGGTGCCTTGTTGGAAAAGATTTCAAGTTATCAATCGACTTTAAAGTTTCCCTATTTAATATTTATAACATTTTTTGATATATCGAAAAAAACTCAATTGTTTTATGGATATTTTTATACCCTCCGCCTAAGGATGGGGGTATTCACTTTGTCATACCGTTTGTAACACCTTGAAATATTCATTGTGGACCACATAAAGTATATATATTCTTGATAGTCATAAAATTCTAAGACGATATAGCCATGTCCATCCAACTGTCTGTCTGTTGAAATCACGGCGAACGAAATGAGCTAGGAGGTTCAACTTTTCCCTAAATTTGTCCTATGGTTGCAGATCATTTGGGATGGAAAGTGGGCGAAAACGGCCCAGAGGGACATTTTTATACCCTCCACCTCCAGGATGGGAGTATACTAACTTTGTCATTCCGTTTGTAACACCTTGTAACACCTTGAAATATCGACCTGAGACCCTATAAAGTATATATATTCTTGATCGTCATAAAATTCGTAGACGATCTAGCCATGTCCGTCCGTCTGTCCTTCTGCTGAAAGCACGCTAGCATCTAAACGAAAGGAGCTAGAACGTTCAACTTTTCCACAAATGCGTCTTATAGTCGTAGATCGGTTGGGATCGAAACGGGTCGAAATCGGCCCAAAGGGAAAATTTTTTCCCTCACAAGGACTAAAAATACCCATAATAATCCCTAATATTTTAGCGTATTTAAGCAGTTTTGTTGAATATGTCTTTTTATATTTGCTTGATATTTGGTATGAGCATTGCCCTTATAGCAAAAACGTGCACCATAAAATGATTCTTATTTGTAGGGGGTGAAATGGGGCAAAAAAGGGATAAAAATGGTACATATTAAACGACAACAGCTAGAAACACGAAATTCGGTGTGTACATTCCTCTACTTGAGTATCTACTCATAATATTCAAGTATTTTTTCCAAGTTCGTACTTTTAAGGGGTAAAATGGGAATAGAGGGATAAAAATGGTACCAACCAAACGGCTGTACCTAGAATAATTTTTTTTCGGTGTCTACATTCCTCTGATTGCATAGACACGTAAAATACACGGATTTTTCAGAATTCGTACTTTTTGGGGTTGAAATGGAAAAAGGGGATAAAAATAGTACCAATTAAATGACCGCAGCTAGAGTCATGCAATTCGGAGTATACATTCCACTGTTTGCGTAGACGCTTACAATAAACGGATTTTTTGAAATTCGTACAATTTTGGGGTTAAAATGGAGAAAGGGGATACACAAAATTGTTGTCAGTAGCAGTCAATAGCCAAGAACACCGGCGAAAAGTACTTGTAATTACCTTTAAAATAAGCCATCATTCTTTGAATTGTGCGCACGCGTTTTCTCACTACACCATTTTCAATGTTCATACCTCGGCATGTTTTTCTTGATTTTCGCAATATTTAATTGGTCATATACTTTGAAAAAAAAAATCGATTTTTATTCGTCTTCTACGAATTAAATATTTTATAAAGTTTAGTTATCGTAAAAAGTTTCAACGAAATCGGAAAGGGCGATGTAAAAAAGGTGTTCGGTTTGACAAGGAATGATCGATTTATAAAAAATTTTAAGAACGTGATCAAATTTCAAGTCATAATGAAATTCAGGCACCTATATTGAAGTTATAAAGGATTTCATATTACCAAGTGTATTATGTGGGAGGTACTACAAGGCGCACACGCAGCTCTGTTTCATCGACAAAACTCAGAAAACTTGTTTTGATATCTTTTGAAAGCTAATAGTCCAACGTGGAAAAATTCGCAACCGATTTTTTCATAGAAATGTTCTTTTTTTCTGGGCTCCGGAGAGTGGACCATTTATATGTAAAATGAATTGATTTGGTGGTTTCAAAAATACATTTTTAGAAAGAATATAATATTCTTATACTTTCTGAATAGCTGAGGAGTGGTGCGAATTTTGGCTTTCTTCTAACTCTTAAAAATATTATTTTTAATTTATTTTTATAAAGGGTGATTTTTTAAGAGCTTGATAACTTTTTTTTTAAAAAAAACGCATAAAATTTGCAAAATCTCATCGGTTCTTTATTTGAAACGTTAGATTGGTCCATGACATTTACTTTTTGAAGATAATTTAATTTAAATGTTGACCGCGGCTGCGTCTTAGGTGGTCCATTCGGAAAGTCCAATTTTGGGCAACTTTTTCGAGCATTTCGGCCGGAATAGCCCGAATTTCTTCGGAAATGTTGTCTTCCAAAGCTGGAATAGTTGCTGGCTTATTTCTGTAGACTTTAGACTTGACGTAGCCCCACAAAAAATAGTCTAAAGGCGTCAAATCGCATGATCTTGGTGGCCAACTTACCGGTCCATTTCTTGAGATGAATTGTTCTCCGAAGTTTTCCCTCAAAATGGCCATAGAATCGCGAGCTGTGTGGCATGTAGCGCCATCTTGTTGAAACCACATGTCAACCAAGTTCAGTTCTTCCATTTTGGGCAAAAAAAAGTTGGATATCATCTCACGGTAGCGCTCACCATTCACAGTTACGTTACGATTCGCATCATCTTTGAAGAAGTACGGTCCAATGATGCCACCAGCCCATAAACCGCACCAAACTGTGACTTTTTCTGGATGCATTGGTAGCTCTTGCAATGCTTCTGGCTGATATTCACTCCAAAATCGACAATTCTGCCTATTTACGTACCCATTGAGCCAAAAATGAGCTTCGTCGCTGAACACAATTTCTTTCTTTCTGAACTTTCTTAACAGAGCACGCATTTTGATAATAAAATTCAATGATTTGCAAGCGTTGCTCGTTAGTAAGTCTATTCATGATGAAATGTCAAAGCATACTGAGCATCTTTCTCTTTGACACCATGTCTGAAATCCCACGTGATCTGTCAAATACTAATGCATGAAAATCCTAACCTCAAAAAAATCACTCTTTATATTTAAAAATTCAAGATGAATATTTGAAGAATTCCCAAAAAAACATCATAAAATTCGGTGATTAGAAAAAATGATTTTTCTTTACTTAAATATTTCAAGTGTTTCCTACTGATAATATTTCCACTATAACTTTTTTAGAGAAATTGTCTGCGAGCAGACCATTGATTGAATAAAATGAATGTCCTGTTTTCCTCAAGGAAAACATTATTATTTAAACATCTAATTATTCTGTAAATTTTTAGGCTTGGTTGAAAGTATGCCTATAAAAATTACAATGTTTTTTAATATTTATCTTGTTTCCAAATTTTCAAATAATTTAAAAAAATAGTAATTTTTAAAATTTTTCGAGAAAATCGAAGAGTACAAACAATTAAAAAATTAAGTTTTAATTTAAAAAATCAAAATTTGTATACAAAAACGTTGTGAATATTTGTCTCATTTTTTTCTGAAAAGTACGTCAAAAAACCAAAAAAAAATAAAAAAAAATAATATCCAATTCGGTCCATTATTGACGAAATTATGAGCAAAAGACTGAAAAAAGAACTACTATTTAACGATTAGAAAAAAAATCTATATCTTTAAAAAAAAATGGAGGAGATCAACAATTTTTGTTTTTTGAACTGTCCGATTTGTTGTGGAATGCCCCATATATTACTGAATTATTGCAAATCTAGCCATTCCTCGAGTTTGTTTTCCTCGCACTTTAACACAACGAATTGGTAGCCAGATTTTTATCCCTTCTCCAGTCCGTGTGATGACCAATTTTCCTTGAAAAAAGGCTTACACCTCTCCCCTAATTTTGTTTGAGGTGACTTAAATCTGTCAGGCATTGACCTTCGGCAATTAACACGCACCGGCCCACTGATCCTAACTTAGCTGTCGTACCACCTTCAGGGAACATGAATATGCCACTCTGGCTACAGGCTTATAGCCATAAATCCATACTTTGGTTAATTGAAATCCTCAAACTCCAAATCGATGCGATGGCGTTTATGGCACCACTCCACGAAACGCCAAATGCAAACAAACAATTTAAATGTAATTATGGCACGACTGAAGGACGGACGGACTGATTTGGATTGTTGTAAAGGCAGTTCAGAGTTCAGTTCGAAGAAAAACACTGGTCACGTGCTACTAATTATGAGTTTTATACGGGGAGTACAAGTATTTTTGGAATCACGTTGAAGTTCCAAATGGACTGTTGACTAATTCATGTTTGAACAAATACTGGTTTCTTAAGAAAATGAAAAAATGACGTAGCTTTGGGATTTTCTTTCAGGCAGTGCACTGTGGGCTGTATGAGAAAAGGGAAATAATTAGGGCACAACTAAACGGCTTAACCGATTTTAGTGGAATTTCACACGGACATAGTTGAAGTAGTTGGCGGGCCAAAGTTCTAAACTAGGACTATCTAAAATTAGAGTAAAATTCAAAACTTTCAGCATAATTATGAAAATTAATCTATATATATAAAAGAGTTGCGTTACTGACTGACTGACTTATCATTGACCAACCCCCAGACCAAACGGCTGAAGCCAGGGTCATGCAATTTTCAGTGTAGTTCCGAAATATGACGTAGACGTCGACTAAGAAATTTATGAAATTCATACTTTTAGGGGGTAAAATGGGACGAAAAGGGATAAACATCGAACCTTCGTCCTGACTAAACGGCAGTAGCTAGAAACATGAAATTCGGTGTAATCCTTCGAATGACCATGCAGACGAGCTAAAAACAGGGATTTTTCGAAATTTTTACTTTTAAGGGAGGAAAGAGACAAACAGGGATACAAATTGTACCAATTTAAGAATTGCAGCTAGAATCGTTAAAATCGGTATTTACATTTCTCTGACAACGTCGACTTGCAATATAAATTGATTTTTCGAAATTTGTACTTATAAGGGGTGAGCGGGACAAAAAGGGATAAAAATGGTACCAACTAAAGTATTGTAGCTAGAATCGTGAAATTTGTTATGTAAATTCCTCTGACCATGTAGAAGCGCGTTAAAATTGGATTTTTTAAAAATTAGTACTTTTATGGGTTGCGAGGGACAAAAAGGGATGAAAATGGTACTAATTTAAGTATTGCAGCTATAGTCACGAAATTTGGTGTGTAAATTCCTCTCACCACATAGAAGCGGAATATAAATGCATTTTGTACTTTTAAGGGTTGCGCTGGACAAAAAGGGATAAAAATGGTACCAACTAAAGTATTGCAGCTAGAATCTTCAAATTTGATGTGTAAGTTCTCTGACCATGTAGATTTGATTGATTTCTGATTTTTTCGAAATTTATTCCTATAAGGTGTGAGCGGGACAAAAAGGGATAAAAATAGTACCAACTAAAATATTGCTGCTATAGTCGTGAAATGTGGTGCGTAAATTCCTCTGACAACGTAGACTTGCAACATAAATGGATTTTTCGAAATTTGTACTTTTAAGGGGAGAGCGGGACAAAAAGGGATAAAAATGGTACCAAGTTTAGAATTACAGCTAGAACCATTAAATTTAGTATGCAAATTTCTCTGACCATGTAGAAGCGCCATCAAAATGTATTATTTTTCAAATAAAAGCCTCTGCGGTTGATTTTTTTAAATCTGGGTAAATGATAAAAATATATATACGATCGAAACATATATACTGGGTCGATGTTCATAAGGAAAAGCAACTTTCAGTCACCCCACTAAACTAAAGATTGAATTATTTAGAGAAGATTTGCAAAATATTTCGTTCCTCGATCAAGTCATCTGTGAGCTAAACGCTCCAGAAAAATACCTAAAATCATGTTTTTCACGTGTATTTTTTTTGTGATGCGTTTTTTTTTCAAAAAAATCTTAAATAATAGACTCTTGAAAGAACATTAAATATAGTTTTTCATTCTTGCCTTAGAGTAACTTATTGGTCGAATTACTGGACGCTTATAGTATTTTTTTGTGTTTGAATTTTTTAATTTGTTGATTTTTTTCGTAATTGGTGTCAGTATTTTATAAGAAATAAATAGCTGCAGTCAATACCTTTCGAATGATGCCTAAATAACGAAATTCGGAAGGAAATTGACGCCGCAACGCTTGAAAATTTTGGCTGTAGCTTTGAAAAAACACAAAAAATTTACTTAAACGACCAATAGTACGGGCAATGAGTTATTCTTAGACAATAATACAAATTTATATTTAAAGTGCCTCCAAGGGTCTATTAATTCAGAAAAACATTAAAACAAGTAATAACAGTGCTGTGGCCCGGCCGACCTTTATATACCCTTCACCATGGATTGCATTGCACAGAGGCTGTCGTAGAAATATTGTAATATTACAGGATAAATATAAATTTTTCAGTATAGCCAAATCAAAATGAATACAAATATTGAAAAAAATAATTTTATAAATAAATACCCTCCACCTCCAGGATGGGGGTATATTCACTTTGTCATTCCGTTTGTAACACCTTGAAATATTCATCGGAGACCCCATAAAGTATATATATTCTGGATCGTGGTAAAATTCTAAGACGATATAGCCATGTCCGTCTGTCTGTCTGTTGAAAGCACGATAGCGGCCGAACGAAATGAGCTAGGAGGTTCAAATTTTTCCTAAATGTGTCTTATGGTTGCAAATCGGTTGGGATTGAAAGTGGGCGAAATCGGCCCAGAGGGAAAAAATTTCCCTCGTAAGGACTGAAAATACCCCTAATATTTAGAGTATTTTAGCCTGTTTTTGAACATATTAGCATATATTTACTTGATATTTGCAAATCGCATGGAGTGATTTTTATTTGTAGGGGGCGAAATGGGACAAAAAGGGATAAAAATGGCACCTATCAAACGACAACAGATAGAAACACGAAATTTGGCGTGTACATTCCTCTAATAGAGTAGATACATAATATAAAAGTATTTTTTCTAAATTTGTACTTTTAAGGGGTTAAATGGGGATAGAGGGATAAAAATAGTACCAACTTAACGGCTGCACCTAGAATATTGAAATTCGATGTATACATTCCTCTGATAGCGTAGACACGCAAAATAAAAGAACTTTCCAAAATTCGTACTTTTTGGGGTTCAAATGGAAAAAGGGGATAAAAATAGTACCTACCAAATGACCGCAGCTAGAATCATGAAATTCGGAGTATACATTCCTCTGACTGTGTAGACACGAAAAATAAAAGGTTTTTCCAAATTCGTACTTTCAAGGGCAGCAGAGGGACAAAAATGGTACCAACTAAAAGGCTACAGCTAGAATGATGAAATTCGGTGTGTACATCTCTCTAATTATGTAGATACGTAAACTAAGCAGAGTTTAGATAGTCATACTCTTGAGGGGGCAAAATTGGAGAAAGGGGATAAAAATTGTACCAACAAAATGGGCGCTGATAGAATCATGGAATTCGGTGTATACAGTCAGTCCTCTGACTGCATAGCCACGTAAAATATTTTTTCCAAATTCGTACTTTATTTTGTTGCTTTTACGACAAGAAATGGTAGAATCATGAAGCGTACGTGAGAGATAAGGTATTTTCAAAATTTATACTTTTGAATTTAAAATAGATGGAAATAGAACCAACCAAACGACAGTAGCTTAAAATACACTCTCTATCCCCAAATGTTTAGGGTTTTTGTGATTGCTGCCTTATAAAGAGTGATTTTTTTGAGGTTAGGATTTTCATGCATTAGTATTTGACAGATCACGTGGGATTTCAGACATGGTGTCAAAGAGAAAGATGCTCAGCATGCTTTGACATTTCATCATGAATAGACTTACTAACGAGCAACGCTTGCAAATCATTGAATTTTATTACCAAAATCAGTGTTCGGTTCGAAATGTGTTTCGCGCTTTACGTCCGATTTATGGTCTACATAATCGACCAAGTGAGCAAACAATTAATGCGATTGTGACCAAGTTTCGCACTCAGTTTACTTTATTGGACATTAAACCAACCACACGAATGCGTACAGTGCGTACAGAAGAGAATATTGCGTCTGTTTCTGAGAGTGTTGCTGAAGACCGTGAAATGTCGATTCGTCGCCGTTCGCAGCAATTGGGTTTGTGTTATTCGACCACATGGAAGATTTTACGCAAAGATCTTGGTGTAAAACCGTATAAAATACAGCTCGTGCAAGAACTGAAGCCAAACGATCTGCCACAACGTCGAATTTTCAGTGAATGGGCCCTAGAAAAGTTGGCAGAAAATCCGCTTTTTTATCGACAAATTTTGTTCAGCGATGAGGCTCATTTCTGGTTGAATGGCTACGTAAATAATCAAAATTGCCGCATTTGGAGTGAAGAGCAACCAGAAGCCGTTCAAGAACTGCCCATGCATCCCGAAAAATGCACTGTTTGGTGTGGTTTGTACGCTGGTGGAATCATTGGACCGTATTTTTTCAAAGATGCTGTTGGACGCAACGTTACGGTGAATGGCGATCGCTATCGTTCGATGCTAACAAACTTTTTGTTGCCAAAAATGGAAGAACTGAACTTGGTTGACATGTGGTTTCAACAAGATGGCGCTACATGCCACACAGCTCGCGATTATATGGCCATTTTGAGGGAAAACTTCGGAGAACAATTCATCTCAAGAAATGGACCGGTAAGTTGGCCACCAAGATCATGCGATTTGACGCCTTTAGACTATTTTTTGTGGGGCTACGTAAAGTCTAAAGTCTACAGAAATAAGCCAGCAACTATTCCAGCTTTGGAAGACAACATTTCCGAAGAAATTCGGGCTATTCCGGCCGAAATGCTCGAAAAAGTTGCCCAAAATTGGACTTTCCGAATGGACCACCTAAGACGCAGCCGCGGTCAACATTTAAATGAAATTATCTTCAAAAAGTAAATGTCATGGACCAATCTAACGTTTCAAATAAAGAACCGATGAGATTTTGCAAATTTTATGCGTTTTTTCTAAAAAAAAAGTTATCAAGCTCTTAAAAAATCACCCTTTATTTACTTTATGAATTGAAGTATTGTTTCCATTATATATATACATAGTATACAAATATTTTTAGCCTTGGCTTATTAATTAAATTTCTGATTTTCATACATTTGAAATTTGTTGCGGACATTCCTCTTGCATAGCGAAGTGGGACAATAAGGGATAAAATATGGTAACAATGATACGACAACAGCTAGAATCATGAAATTCGGTGTGTACATCCCGATAACTGCATATACACGTAAAATAGAGGGATTTTTCGAAATTCGTACTTTTAAGGGATATAATTGAAAATGGGATAAAAATATCACAATTTTCGTAATATGGTATTGTACTTCAATGTACTGTGGAATGCACTCCGGGGTGGAGGGTATATAAGATTCGACCCGGCCGAACTTAACGCCTTCTTACTTGTTTTTATTTCGTTTAATGCCCCTTCGACCAAAAATGAAAACCTTCGTCCACTGTAAAAATAAACTCAGACCAACTGGACTATAAGTTTATCCCACAGAATTATAGGGTCGCTATTCTGTTTAATTTAAAAAATTTTTGTAGATAGTGTTATTAGTACTACATAGTATCAATGATTATTTAAATACTAATTTAATTTAATATATTTTTGCTATCAACCAAATATTTTTTTATATTTCCAGTTGTTAATTCCACATAACAAATGGCTCGCAACCATATGGTCGCTGTTCTCTCCAGGAGAAAAAATGGAAAAGCAAAGTAGTGTAAAAGTGGATCGTTTGCCTCTACTAAAAATAACTCTTAAGTTTTTCAAAATAGAGGAGGGGATCCTAGGACAACCCCACATTAAGTTCATTAGTGACGATCCCCATTTTCACTACTTCCGAATCTCAAGATTAGCATCTTTTGGATTCTCTCTTTTTCTCTCTGAAAACTATTTTCATAACATCGGAATTAGGAGCGATTTCTAAGTCGTCATCATAGGAGAAAGGGAGAAGTAAATTTTAATAAAATTTCAAGTGAGGCTATCCTATGTTAACGGGCTGCATTTATATCTTCCTAAGCATTAAATCTAATCACCTATCTAATGAACAATTCCTGACAGCAATCGCCATCTAAAACGAAACAACCTAGTGTACCCCTGCTGGCCTGTGCATTTTTTGTAGGGTGTCCCCTGATGATCATCTTCAATTGTTTTCAAGTGTCTTATTTGTTCCTCCGTCTGTCTGTTATACATCTTAACAATTACAAAGTACATACATGATTGTGAGAGTGCATGTACAATGAACATGTGCCTCTAAGTATATTCACATACACATACATACATACATATACATTAATGTATGTGCTATAACATAATAGGTACAAAACAATACAATACAATAATACATACAATGTGATACAATAAGTACAAGTACAAGTACCAACATATACAAGAAGTTATTTAATATGCGTTGTGGCAGGCGGGGCTTTATATGGATTTTTTTCTCGGGTATTTTTTCGTATTTTCATTTTCATTTTCATTTTTATTATTTTATTTTATGGTGCAGAACAAAATAAATTGTTTGTGAAATAACCCCCGCACAGAGGAGCAAAAACAAAAAACAAAAAACACGACACAACTCAACAAAGCCCCACAATAAACTGAAAGGAAGAAGAAGCAGCAGCAAAAAACCCAAACAAACGAAACGAAATATGTTCTGCGTGTGTGTGTGTTGTATAATTTGTGACCCATATTCTCTACTCTGAATATTATGAACAGAAAATTACACAAATTCCTTTTTATATGTTTGTATAAATTAAAAAGCATCAACAGCAACAACACCAATGAAAAAACCCAGCAAAAATACCGAAAAACAAAAATCCCACCAACAAATCTGTGTTGGGCGGGGGACGTAGGGGGCGAAATATGAAAAGAATACTTAACGAAATGTTTAACATCGACATTTTTCATTTAGCACCTTTGTCAGGAGCCCGTTTGTTTGGACGTGTATGGAGACAGGTGTATTTTGTAGACACACACACACTTGTGTATTGAAGGTCTACTAGCTCCCACCACTCCTGCCACCTGCACATTAAACCACCCATTTGTCACACGGTTCGGCAAACCTCCCAACTCCTCCACTTTGGCTTTGTATTCTCAGTTTTCATTTGATTTATTTACATACGTATTTTCTACTTCATTGAGTTGCTTACTTTGCCACTCTCCCCCGCCCACTCAATTTCATTCTCTCTTAAGGACTCGAGTACAGTGGCTCGAAGAGGAAGAAAAAGAAGACTATGTTCTGTGTTGGAGCATGGGATTTAAGTCTTCCAGAATATTTTTATGACCGCACACGTTAAGAGGAGAGAAATCGTTTGTGTAGCACAGGAAGAAAATAATCGTATATCCCTCACCAAAGGATAAAGTGCCCATTGATTTTACAACAGATCCAAATATCCTTCGAAATTCTTTTTAATCATTAGATGATAAAAAATATAACATTTAAGAGTTAAAAATATACATATCAAGTAAATACAAAGAGTAATTACAAAATTATCGAATTTTAAAAAAATTAAAGAAAAAAATCTTGTAAAAACGATTTATAAAACAAATTTAATGAAATGCCACTTCAACGAGCCCTTTAAAACAAATTGTGGAAGTTATTTCTGATTTTATAAAAAATATGCATTAAAAATAGAAATAAAATCGTAAAAAACTGACTAGCTCATGAATGGATGACCGTTATTTCTCAAAGTATTTATACCCTCCACTAGGGTATTATGTCTTTGTGCTTTTGTTTGTAACATCCAAAAGAAAACGAGATAGACCCATTGTTAAGATAACAGATCGACTTAGAATCACTTTCTGAATCGATTTAGCCATGTCCGTCTGTCTGTCCATCCGTCCGTCCATCTATTCTTGTAATCAAAGTACAGGTCGCAATTATTGTCCGATTCTAACAAAAATTGACACAAGTGAGTTTTGCGGCCCAAGGACGAACCCTGTTTAATTTTAAGTAAGTCGGCTCAGATTTAAATATAGCCTCCATACAAATGTCGCTCCTGATTTGACTTTTTCCACTCCAGAGACCAAATAATTTAACAAATTTTCGTCATATTGGCACAGTACCTTATAATTCAACTAGAAGCATCTGTGGTGAAAGCGGGTCAAATCGGATCAGATTTAGATATAGCCTCCATACAAATGTCGCTCCTGATTTTACTTTTTCCGCTCTGGAAACCTTTCACTCGATTTTCTTCAAATTTGGCATACTACCTTATAATTGAACTAGCAGCAGCTATAGTGAAATTGGGCCAGGTCGGTTCAGATTTAGATATAGCCTAAAAACAAATTTTGCACTCGATTTGATTTTTTCACTCCAGAGATCACATATTTTAACCGATTTTCTTTAAATTTGTCACACTACTTTATAATTGAACTAGAAAAATCTATGGTGAAAATGGGTCAGATCGGTTCAGTTTTAGATATAGCTCCCATACAAATTTCGCTCCGGATTTGACTTGTTCCGCCCCTGAAACCAGATAGTTTAACCATTTTTCTTCAAATTTGGCACAGCCCTTATATTTCAACTAGAAACATCTATTGTGAAAGTGGGCGAGATCGGTTAAGATTTAGATATAGCTTCCATACTAATTTCACTGTCAATTCGATTTTTTTCTATAGACGACATATATAGTACCCATACAAAAATCGTTCCCGATATCACTTTTGCCCCAAATTCAATTATAAAAGGGTAGAAAGTGGACGGTATCATATAGTCGGCCGCCCCCGACTTCAGCCGTTCATTACTTGTTTTAGTTTGTGCATTGATTTTATAAAAATCTAAGATAATTTTTGTATATAAAAATTTTTTCTTTATGATTGGATAATTTTGAAATCAGACAAAAATGTATATTTCTATCTCTTATCACAAAAAAAATATTATTTTTTTAAATTATTATGATAAAAAACTTTGGTTTCGATCCAAACTAATGTCTAACATTTTTTGATAATCGGGAAATTCATGTAATTCATCGTGAATTACATCGACATGAGAGACCATTCACTGAAAATAACACTCGAATCTAAGTCGCCTGGCTTCAAATCTTGTACAACTTAAAATTTTGCTTTAAGATCGATATCCTTACGTAAAATACGCCAAGTATGCTATCACTACAAACCAAACTACTGAGAACGACAACCAATCAATTCACAGAACGCTGCTTACAGCTGATAAATTTAGAGACGCTGTAATGGTGTGAGTCTTTCCACGATGACTTACCAAACGATACTGATCAAATATGACAAAGCAGTTTGATATGAGTCATGCGTGATCAATCAGTAAAAGCCTATTGCAAATCAAACTTCACGATGAATCACCCGATATCATCAAAATCGGAGAGAAGAAAAATACAAAAAAAATATTTCGACTTTTTGAAAATAACGGACACCCTACTGTATATATAATTTAAAACCCTATTTAAAGGTTGACTGAAGGCAATTGATGAGGCGTCACGATAAATGTTTGCCAAAAACATACGAAACATTTTTTGCTATTTGCAATGATTCGAAAATAATGGGTATCAAAATTGCTGCATTCATAACCAAACCCGCATTAACCCGAATATTGCTGTAATTATTTTCATCGAATTTAGAGATAAAACTTTCATGTTATCAGTGGTCCACTCCAGAAGCTTTGGTGAATGTCTTTTGTGTGTGACCATATGGTCACGCTAGCACCATTCGGGTTAAATGCAACCGTAGACCACCAGGTTGCTGAAAAATGGTTCATTATTATCCAGTCTTTTTTAAGCTTGTTTAGGATATAGGTAAAGCAAAATAAATTCTGATTATTCGTCAAAAATCCAGAATCCAGAATTGAGTTAGGAGTTTGGGCAACAGCGTATAATTTGCAGTATGCTGCCAAACTTTTAACTTTATGTTTCTAAGTTGTCTCATCATCAAGAACAATTATTTCCTACTTTTTGTAAATTTTCATAATTTTGTTTTCGTTGAAACTTTGTTGTACGTGGAGATCTTTTGTCTTGTCTATACTTACTAAGTCTATAACTTATTTTCGTTCGTCTGAGGCGAACGATCGTAATTATTTTATTTTATTCAATTATTACGACAAATCTATATTACGACAGGACTCTATAGAAAAGCACGCAAAGAGCTCGCAACTAAAATATTTCTTACCTACGTTTTATAGAATTCATAATTTCAAATTGAAATTTCATAATTGAGCGATTTTTGATCGTTCGCCAGACGAATCTTAATAAGTTACAGAAACAGGTCATTTGCCTACCTGCCGTACACCGTAACGTATACGTTATTAATAAATAATATGATATTAGTAATACGTATACGCCAACAAGCACATACTGTGTGCTGTGCTTTAAATAGGCAAAATATAAACGCAGTGAAATGGAAAAAACTCAACAACTCCGTTTGGCTGGATTTTTTATTATTGTGCAGTTTATTTATAGCTTCTAATAATTCCATTCCAAATTCCAAAGCAAAAAGAGAACATCCGAAGAAGTGAAAAAGATCGCCAAATATGCCTTCTTTTCTTTGGTAAGAGTAGAGAAAAATATTCTGCTTCTTTTTTCATAACAAAAGTTAAAAAAAATCTCTTATGTCTACGAAGAAGGTCACCCATGCCGAAGTTTTAACAACGTAATTATCATTGATCAATTTTATTTTAACGCAAATCGTCAATTAATTTTTTTCTGTCAAAAATTTCCATTCTGACCCAGCAAAAATATCATGACGGAGAAATGGTTAAACATGGGTTCAACTAGTGAAAAGGTGAGTAAGGAAGTAAATCTTTTTTTGGGGGAATCATACATGATTTAACCGTAGGATTGTAATTGAGAGGAATGGGTTCATTTACAGATCCCAGTCACTTCGTTGGAATGAGTGCTTAGAAGCACTGCATGATCGATGGTTACATGACATTTGTTCATAGTTGAAGTTATTCACTTTTCAATACATTGTGAGTGTTCTTATGAATCAAATCTCTGAATTAATGAAAATGCACTGAATCTTTCTTAAAATTTTGCATTACTTCGGCTTAATTTTAATAAAACTCCGCTTGTACAGGCGTATTAGGCTATATTTCATTTTTTATCACATTTTAAAATAATATTTTTAAAAATATATTTAGTTTTAAGTTAGTTTTTTTTTAATACATGCTGTATTTTCTTTGAAAGAAGTCTCTCTGGAACATTCTAATCTGCGGCAGTTTGTGTTTCTTTTGCTGAATTCTTAATTTCTCTGTCCGATTTAAAATACTTTTCCGTATATCATTCTCAGTGTTTTGCCCAAACTTCAAAAATTAACAATATAATAATGTAAACAAGTAAAAACGGCGTTAAGTTCGGCCGAATTTTATATACCCTCCACCATAGATTTCATTCCACAGAGACTGTCGATTTTCGTAGAAGTGCAGTAATATTAAAGGGAAATATATATTTTTTAATATAGCCAAACCAAATCAAATACAAATATTGAAAAAATAATTTTATAAATAAATATAATATTTTTATTATTTAAAGCCACGCTTATAAGACAAGGCTACCAATACGTTTACACTACGTATATATAAAAATATACAGATACAATACTTCAAATCAATTAAGAAATAAATATTCTTATATTTATATTGTCAAAAAAGCTGAAAAATTATAAATATTGGTAGCTAGTCGGTGCTGCAGTTGGTTGAATTTCCATTCTATTTTAATTTCAAAAGTACAAATTTGTTAAACTCAATTTTCTTACGTACATAGTGCAAAATAGCCTAACTTCATGATTCTGCCCATTGTACGAATATGGAAAAATCTTTTTATTTTGCGTGTCTATGCAGTCAGAGGAATGTGTACACCGAATTCCATGAATATAGCTGCGGCCATTTGGTTGGTACCATTTTTATCCCCTTTTTCCAATTTTACCCCCTCAAGAGTACAACTATCTAAAATCTCTTTATTTTACGTCTCTATGCAATTAAAGGGATGTACGCACCGAATTTCATCATTCTAGCTGTATTTGTTTAGTTGGTACTATTTTTATCCCCGGTACCCATTGTAGCCCTAGAAAGTACGAATTTGGAAAAAACCTTTTATTTTTCGTATCTACACAGTCAGAGGAATATATACTCCGAATTTCATGACTCTAGCTGCGGTCATTTGGATGGTACTATTTTTATCCCTTTTTCCATTTGAACCCCAAAAAGTACGAATTTCGAAAAATCCCTCTATTTTACGTGTCTACGCAATCAGAGGAATGTATACACCGATTTCATTATTCTAGGTGCAGCCATTTGGTTGGTACCATTTTTATCCCTTTATTCCCATTTTATCCCTTAAAAGTACGAACTTGGAAAAAAATAATTTCATATTATGTATTTACTCAATTAGAGGAATGTACACACCGAATTTCGTGTTTCTAGCTGTTGTCGTTTGAAATGTACCATTTTTATCCCTTTTTGCCCCATTTCATATTTCACCCCCTACGAATAAAAATCGTTTTATGGTGCACGTTTTTGTTATCAAGTAAGTACAAGCAGACATATTTAAAAAATATGATTAAATACTCTAAAATATTAGGGGTTATTATGGGGGTTTTCAGTCCATGTGAGGGAAAAATTTTTCCCTTTGGGCCGATTTCGCCCTGTTTAAATCGCAACTGATCTACGACTATAAGACCTATTTATGCAAAATTTGGACGCCCTAGCTCCTTTTGTTTAGATTCTAGGGTGCTTTCAGACGGACGGACATGGCTAGATCGTCTTAGAATTTTATGACGATCAGGAATATATATACTTTATAGGGTCTCAGGTCGATATTTCAAGGTGTTACGACGGGAATGACAAAGTTAGTATACCCCCATCCTGGAGGTGTAGGGTATAAAAAATCCAAAGACGTGGAAAATAGGAAACATCGCCCAAATAAACTTTATATTTTTAAGTTGGAAATTTTGAAATGGCTGTTAATACTGAACTAATACAGATTGAAGCATGAGATTTAAAGTATATTTAACACAAATTTTTTTATTTCATTTAATATCCATATCGTCATTGTATGACTTCCAAAAATTTGCAAATAAATAGTGTAAATTTCTATATACAGGCTTCAGATTTCAATAAAGATTTCTATCAACTAAAT